>CM076573.1:392537346-392657385 GCA_034641835.2 Pinus albicaulis
TCTTTTCAGATGGAGGAGGCGAGTGGTATTTAATCTAATAAACAGGCAGAGGAAGTTGGTTGTGATGAATTATCACTGTTTATATGTCTTATGACAAACCACTTGTTACCATTCCAAAGAGCAGGTGTAGCACAGGACTGTGTGGAAAAGGGACCTGGAGACAAGACCTTCTAAAAACTTTGTCACCAAGAAGATTCCCCCTTTAAAAGTCATTTTTCACTGTGTTCCAAAGTTTTTTAGCCCGTGATCTTTGTTGGATCGTTTAAAAGGAAGAAAGCACCACCTTTATTTTGAGGGAAAAGAGCACCGTATACTACTCCTGCAAACAGAGATTTGAAAACCCACTGTTTAAAAAAAACAAACAGAGTTTAAAGGTAATGTCAAATCCGAATGGGTAAGTAACCGTTGGAGAGTTGTGGTGATATAGTAGCGAAGGTAATTATGGTGTAAATTTTCATTTTCAAAAATCTGAAGGGGAGTCCATTCGCATCCAGCATCAAACAAGCGAGAAAATTGGGCGAAATTTCCGAAATTTGCATTCAATAGTTGGCGCGACGGGCCTGGAAAGTGGCGCGACGTGCCTGGGCGTCGTTTTGCAAAGGCCTTCAACGTCGGCGCGACGTGCCTGTAGGCGGGCGCGATGTGCCTGTAGGTGGCCGCCCGACCGCACGACAACTCCACCCGACACTTTTCTCCGGCGCGACAGGTTTTGCTCCAAAGGTTGCCGCGCCAGTTTTGAAGGGTTCCGTTGCATTTTTAGCTCCCTCCAAGGGATTTCTTCTCAAAAACTCACAAGGTACTCTATCTCCTACCTTGAAAAACTCGAAAAATCAAGTTTAAAGCCTGTAGACCTCAGTTTGAAGCTGTACATAGTTAAAAGGGCAAAGTTTGTTGATGAGAAGCTGGAGGCAGGGTTGTTGGTGATTAGGCACGGTTGTTGATGATCAAGTTTAACATTTGAAGCCAGAAATACACAGTACACTGAGGAGCAAAGATTATTGATGGTTAGATTTTGACATTAAAGGCAGAGGTACCAAAGTGGTGTTGGTTTTTCAAAACTTCACAAATAAAAATGGCCACTGTCTAAAGTGCAGAGTGCTTAGTAATTGCAATTGATATTAAGACAAGGGTACAGGTATTTGGGTGGCTCTCTTAAACTCACAAGCAAAAGAAGGTGTTTTCTAAAAACCATAGTGCATTGATATATCACCTAGCACAGTTCTGCTTTTCTTCCACTGAATGGTGTCATTTTGAAAAACTGTGGTTGTGATATGTTTAGAGGGAAGGTCATTTCTAAAGAACAAGGCACCAAAACACCTATCACAGCAAGCCTTTTCTTGAAATCTGCCCCTTTTTCACTGTTTTTCACTATTTGAAAACTTACCAACAGAGAGCTTCCAAAGATGACAGCATAGTAAAAGACAGAGGTGGTTGATGGTGGTTTTTTAACATCAAAGCCAGGAATATAGATGTGTTGGTGGACTTTTAAACTCACAAAGCAGGGGATTTGTTTCCTAAACCACTGTTGCACTGACTTTACACCTAAACCAAGCCTGTTTTTCTGCACTACACTATATCATTCCGATGTTTGTTGAACAGAGTTTTCTGAAGGTGAAACAGGTTCATTTTCCAGAAGGCAGGGTTATTGCTGATGGGGCATTTGTTTATAATCAAGTTTACATTGAGGCCAGATGTACAAAGGCAGTGATTGACTTCTCAAAAAGTCACAAGTGAAAGGTTTTTCTCTTAACACAGTGGGCTAATTTTTCACCTAACCACAGGGTCTCTTTCTTTTCCCACTGTGTGGTCTCCACAGAAGTCTGCTAACAGCGGCATGTTTCAAGGTAAATGACCTAAAAGAGCAGGGTTATAATTTTTGAAGGTTGGTTTCAAAGACAAAAATACAAGTGCAAGCAGGCCTCTAGCAAAGTCACCAGAGGGGTGATTGTTTCAAGACTGTGCACAGAAAATCTACAAAGCAGTTTCTCCCACATAGTACCATTGTTAAGAAGGTTACATAGCTGAAGTGTAACCAGATTTGAAGGATTGTGGTTAATAAGTGTAGAGGAGCTTATTCAAGGAAGCATTGTTGCATTTCATCCAAACCACAGTGACCATATCTGTCCAAACAGTCTGGTGGCTTGTTTCAAACCAGCAGAGCATTTCTCATATAGTGAAGGCAATTTGCCTCTTCCAAAGCTTGTTTCAAAGTCAGAATGCCTCCAAAACGAGATCACAAAGGCGGACAACATAAGAGATATGAACCTATCTCCATAGAAGAAATCAATGCTCATCCCTCAGTGCTTTTCAATTTCCATGAAGTAGGCTGTCTTGAATTCTGTCAGAGGATAGAAGAAGTCAAGAGTTTCTCGCCACTTACACATTTGTGCGCTTTGAGATTCAAGGAAAAACACTTCCAGTTAGCAGGTCTTGACTTCAAAATCTCTCCAAGGTATGTATCCAAAGCTACCAAGATCCCGTATCATGGTGAAAAGTGGTTTAAACAAGCGCATCTTGATTTGGAGGATTATAAACCTTTCATCAAGCCGGAACATAGGGAGACCATCATTGCTATTTTTCCTTTCTCCTATCTTCTTGACAGTTATGCTCCACTGATGAAGGCCATAATGAGATATTTCACTTGTGAAGGGAGGTTTAGCCAAATATTTGCCTATCATGTTCGCTTGCTGATGCATTTTACCAGGAGCAGGCAATTAAACCTTCCATACTTTTTGTCCAAGAGCATAGAGAAAATGGCAGCTACTGTCCAAAAGAAAGCTCCACCTCAGCAAATCCCTTCTCTCTTTCATCATTCCTTGATCAAAATCATCTTCTTGCACCAGCTGGAAAAGAAAGGAATTTCATGGGATTTATTCATTAGCCATGCCGATTTTGCCACTGTCCCTCCTGTTCATGTGTCTCCTACTCAGCCTGTCCATCGCCCAGTGCCTCTATCTAGTAGGCCTACCCCTAAAAAACTCAAGATGACCACTGGGCAGCCAAGTAAACAAGGAGAAGAAGAGGGCATTGAGCCACAGGGAGAACAGGAGGTTGATGAGCAGCAGCAGCCAGATTTTGAGGGACAGCAGTAGTTGGATATCATTGGACAGCAGCTAGAGGTTGATGAACAACATCAAATTCAAGAAGAGGGACAGCAGCTAGAGGTTGATGAACAGCATCAAATACAGGAAGAGGAACAACAGCAGACAGAGGTTGAAGAGCAGCAGGTTGAGCAAGAAATTGAAGCATCTTTTGAGCCACAAGCTGGACAAGATGTTGAGGAAGGACATCAAGCTGAAGCTGTCTCCTCAATGGTGACCAAAACTGTCCCTAAGAAGGGGAAATTGCCCAAAAAGACAACTCCTAGCTTACCAAGGAGAAAGAGCGCTAGATTGGCCTTCAAAGGCAAAAGTACAGTTGGAGAAAGCGCCAAGCATGGAGGTAAATCAGCTGTCATCCCTATCCCAAGCGATGACAGCGACAATGAGGCACGCATTCTTGAAAACCTCCTCATTCACAAAGAAGGGCAAATTGAGGTGTTACAAGAAGATCTCCAAAGGGCAAGGAATTTCAATCATTTCTTGGAGGTTGAGAACAAACAAATGAAATTTCATGCAGCCATTCATGAGGCAAGGGCCATCAAGTACAAAAAGGAGGCAGAAAAGGCGCAAGTAAGAATTGAAGAGCTTATTGGAGAATTTGATGATGAAGAAGAGGAGGACCAGCCTAGGCGAAAGAGGCCTAGAACCATCGGGCTTAGGAGAGCCTTGGAGAAACAGAAGGCTGAAGAACAAGCTCAATTCGAAGCTTTTCCCCTCACTACCCTCTTTGAGCAGGAAATTGAGGAAAACAAGGAAGCTTGGCTTGAGAGGGCTAACCAGCATTTGGAGACAAAGCTTGAGAAGGAAAACAGGGATCTTGAGCTACAGAGAAAGAGAACTCTTCACTTTCAGAAGCTAAACCAATTCGCCAGGCGCAAATTGAAGGTGGCACAAGAAAAAATGAAGAAATTGAAGGAGAGGCGCCTAGCACGGAAAGAGGAAAAAAGCATATCAGCCCTCGATATTTTAGCTTCAGCTTTGGAACATGTCTCTATGGACCCTTGAGGGTCATCCATGCCAATTTTGGGCCTGTTTCGAAAACTTTTTTTTTTTTGGCATTTTTGGGGTTTTCGCCAAAAACTCATAAATGCGCCATTTCAGTTTGAAGAGTCGTCAAGGGAGGAGGGTGATACCAATGGATTCCATAATTTCATGAGCCGCTCTCCAGTGATTTTCAGGGCATTTGAAGATCATTCGCCTCCTCAAATTGGCGAAAAACAGCCTCATTTTGCACATTCTGCCCGCCCTATCAGCAGCCTGCTATTTTCTGGGTTTTTGCACACAGGTACAGTTTTGAGGGACTTTCAGAGATCAGATTGAGATGATTCCACTTGCATTGGAAAGCAGACACAGAGAGCTTTCCAACGAGCCATCATGAGCCTCATTTCGACATCAGGAAGGTTTCCATTTGCATCCAGCAAGTCAGGGGACCTTTTTCAGGCATAAATATGAAGTATTTTTGCAATTTTTGAACTCCAAAAATCTGCTTTTCCCAAATGTGCGTTAGGCTATTTTTATCATGGGAAAATCATGTAAAGTCAATATAATTTCCGTTTTTAGCACTTTTTTAGATATTTTATTAGATATTTTGTGCCTTGGGCTTTGCAAAGCCTCAAGGACAAGTTTAGATATTTTGACTTGGCCAATGGGATAGCTAGTTGCTCCATGAGGTTTTCCTCCTTCTAGCCTATTTATCCCATGATTCTCATTGTAAATCAGAGGCTGAACTTGAGAGAAGAATTAATGCATTGGTCATATTAGCTTTGAAGAATACACTTGAGTTATGATGTTTGGATTGCCTCTTGGATGCTTTTGAGGAATGTTGAAGGCTTGTTGATGGATTCCTTGACATGGTAGAATGGTATAGTGCTTCTTAATGTGTTTTGTCTTCTAGTTTTCACTCATATTTCATTTTTCTTGCTGCTATAGATCGGTAAAGATTGATTTTGAGACATGCCCATGGAGGCACCTCAAAATCCCTGAATCTTCATAGCTTGATGTTTTCTTCTCCCTTAGTTATGCTAAAGAATTCTTAGCTGCTCTTTAGTAACCTAAGGTGTTGTTGCTAAGTTTTATTCATCAGCTCCATGTATGTTGAGTAGGATGTATGGTTTGCCCTATCTACCTATCAGCTGCCCATAGTTCTGTCCATAAAACTTTCTCTTTGACTGATTTGTTGATCATTTTGTTGAACCAAGGAGGCCTAGTCCCGATCTAGCCCTTTGCCTAAAACTATGAAAATTTATTTGTCCAAGTGCCCAATGACTTAGAGACTATGTTTAGGCGTTCCGGCATAGTTTATGAGTTGTTAGTTTGTCTCATGTGTTTTCCCCAAAGTCTGATAGCCTTTTCCCGAAGTTAGAGGGTCTTATACCTCTATGTATGGTTGGAATGTTTGATTTCTATGTATTGATTAGCTTATAGTTATTCCTAGCATGATTAATGGTTTTCTATTACATGTTTATGTCTGCTATAAACTAGTTTGCTCTTGAAATCCCTTGTCTTTCACCAACTTATTGTTCATTTAATCCATTTTTCCCAGAGATCCCCTCTACTGTGAATCAAATCGGCCCTACAGCAGCTTTACATCATCGCCTCATTAGCTTCCTTGATCTTTTTGACCCCATAGCCCAATTTATCTACATCTTGTCATCCATTTTATGTATTTGATCAGTTTCATCCCTCACAAACTTAAAAACTAAAAAAAAACCAAAAACACACTTCATAACTAGCCTAATATCAAAACATCGCAAGTAAACACACCGACATCTTCTACACATATAGAGAGAGCCCTCTCTGAGTCCAGGAAGGCTAGGTCTTTGGGCTCCAAAGCTTGGTTTGATGTTACATCATCATTTGGCTAGCCAATCGGCCAAATCACGGACCATCATCTAATGTTAAGTTAACAGTAAACATGTGTAGTAACAACAGAATAAACCATCACACAAAGCATCACACATGAACACCGGGATTTTTAGGTGGAAACCCAAGTCGGGAGAAAACCACCGCTGCAGTTGCTCAGCCTTCAATATTTTATTATAGAGAAAACATGTTACAACATATGTGCTGGCGCAGACTTGACCAGCACGCAGGCACCCACCTGCGCTCGTTTACCAGCCTCTCCTGGAAGGGAGCTCCAACCCCCTGACTCGTTTACCACCCTCACCTGGAAGGGAGCTACGACCGCTCAAGCACACGCCCTCCCCAGAAGGGAGCTACGACCCCCTCGCTCTTGTTTACCAAATTTCTCCCCGGAAGGGAGCTTCAACCCCCTGACTGAAGGCTACAACCCTCAGCACCTCTATGGACCACGTTTCATCAATTTTCACACTGGATCCAAAGCTTCCTTTAGAACACAACTTGCAGGCCACGTTTCATCATATTTTCAGACTGGACCCACTCCACACATTTAAGCTCAATCATACAACAAAACTGATACAGACAACTCAGAACTGTAGAATACAGATAGCAGTAACTCAGCAGAAGAGATCAGACATTTCATACCCCATGCTTTAGCAAACCCTGGTTTGCATACGCTCTTTTCTTTCACTGATCCCGCGTATATATGCGCCTTCTACCATACAAACCCGCGTATACTTCTGTACATATTACAGAGCTAATTTCACTGCGCATACACGCTTTCTCTTCAGCGAAGCCGCGTATATACGCGCTTCTTATGCGGAAAACTAGCGTATGGTTCTTTAGACATTTAGGTCATTGCAATTCTTCAGAACGTACACATCACACAGATTTTACCCTTTACGTCAGACAGATGTTTGCCTCATCTCATATCTAATCATTCCATAAACAGATGTAGCAAATACAAATACATTTCAGATCTAGATTCCCTTCTTCATCATTTTCTTCATAGGTGCTTCATGCATTCAGATCTATCATTCAACTGTAACCCTTTCCATTCAGATATACTTCAGAGAGAAGTATTCATTCAAGCTCAGACATCTTGCCCCCACACTCATGATTTGCACAATGAATTTCTTCTCCTTATATAGGTTTACCCTTTTTCAATACCATGAGCCAAAACCACATTGCTTCCGATGGTATTCCTAGACGGGGTCATTTAGACGAATCATTACTCAATACAATGGGTCAATACCATGGTGTTTACCCCTGGTTTTGCACTTTATGAGTGCTTTTTCCCATACGCGACTTGGAACGTTATTTCCCGCGTGCATACGTGACTTCTCCTAGACAAATCCGCGTATGCCTTGAGACATACTCTTTTCATCATAGAACTAACACATACTGAATTCCTTTCTTCATTACCTTTTGTACTCACTGTAGATACATCAGATTTACATCATTTAACAAGTTCATCAAGACATATTCTATCAAGCACAACTTCATCAAGTAGGTTGCCATCATCTTCACCAAGTGGGTTGCCATTCAAGGACAACACTCTATCAAGTGGGTTGTCATCAAGGACAACACTCAGCATCATATTGCCAACAAACATCATATCACATTATATTTACATCATTTACCAAGTCCATCAAGTCAAGAATAACTTCATCAGGTGGATTGCCATCAAGGACAACACAGGTCAACAATCTCATGTCTTCATCTTCATTAAGTGGGTTGCCATCAAGGAAAACACTCTGCATCATATTTCCAACACCCTGATGCTCTGCAACGTATTCCAACAGCTTTAGAATGCTTCAATACCCCTAGAACAAAAAAAAATTCGTCCCAATTGGACTTCCCTAGCTCCAGTCATGTCCAACTGAAGTTTTTGCCCAATGTTAGGCAAAAATCCCACAAAAAGTGGGCCAACTTTAGTTAACTACGGATAAACTTGGAGTTCCGCCTATAATGGAGGAAGCGTCGCTAACTTTAAGGGCAGTGTTAGTTGTGACATTAAATGTCAAGTGGTGCATGTGGCTGCACCATTCGGATTAAATGTTGGAATGAACCATTTGTATTAACATTGGCATTTAAAACCAACGTAACCTCCGCCTGTTATATGTCACCGCAACCACTTTAAACTTAACCGCCGATTCTGCACTTGGCCCACGGACCTGACGAGGGTCACATGGATAGGGGGGGTCCCGATGCTATGTTAAACTCCGCTCCATTTAAAACATGTGCCTTAAACCCATGTGACTTCAACATTACGTTATGCCTTTAACGTATAACATTAACATGTTATACATTAAACCTTATAACATTTGAATGTAAACGTTGCCACATGGTTTAACTTTGGACATTTGGGTTTTTAAAACTAATATGAAATTTAATTAATATAATTAATATATATATATTTTTAATTAATATTTAATATATAAAAAAAATATTAATATAATATATGATTTTTTAAATCAAATAAAATATTAAATTTTTAATATATATAAAACATTAATTAAACTTTAATATATTAAAAATATTTCTCCACATTAAAATCATGAACCCATTCAACGTTAGAGGTTATTGGGAAATTTCAAAATGCAATATCTCCTCCATACAGTAACGGATTTGAATGCCGTTCACGGCTACAGGATCGTTTTGGCGAGCTCTTTCCTATCGTTATGGTTTGAACCAATTCTGAGAAAATAAATTTTTGAGCATTTTTCCACAAAAGACTTGATCTCCTGATCACGCCTCCCAAATGGGAAGCTTTTGGACCCCAAAATCTCTCTGACTAGTGAAACTGATAATGTGGAGACTGAGTCTCCACTCTTCCACCCTTGAATAACTGAAATCTACCCGATTTCATCAAATGGAGCTTTTGAGAAAATGGTAATCTGTCTTTGGAATCAACTGATTGACCATTGCTAAGATTGATAGAGTCATGATGAAAATGATTAAAATTTGCAGAACATCAATTGTAATTTTCAGAAAACAAACTTTTTCTACATTGATCAAACTTCCAAGAAGACTTAAAATATCTTCCACCTTGCAAACTGTTCCCATGGCGAATTCTACCATTCTGAAACCAACTTTTTCCGATGCTGAATTGTGTGTCCTTCTTGCTTGCACTGCTTTGCTTTGACACTTCATTCACTACATTGGTTGACCCAAAGGGTAATTTTTGCAACATAAAATCATCTTCTTTCAAATACAAACTGTTATTAAACCGAGACAAATCATTAGCAACATCATAAAAAGGTGAATGCTCAAAATCTGGTCGTTTCAACATCAACAAAGTTAGACTTTGACTTGCATTAACCAGTCTTTTCAATTGACTTGCATGGAGTAAAGAAGATTCCAGATTCTTCTTGTGTGCTCTCACAATGTACTCTTTACCATATTTGAACAAGTGATACTTATTTTCATGGCGATGAAAGATGGCCTTCCTGTCAAATAAGTAAGGACTTCCGAAAACAATACCTGAGATATCAAGCGGCACAACATCAAGTTCAACTGTGTCAATAAATTGTGCAGTTATTGCAAAGCGCAATATTCACTTCCTTGAAACTTGCAAATTGGCATCCTTGCATATCCATCCAAGTGGATAAGGCTTCGAATGTGGAATGGTCTCAAGTTTAAGCTGCTTGACCAAGTTTTCAGATATAAGATTCGCTTGTGACCCACTATCAAATAGTGTGTCAACTTTGGTATGTTTTGAAATTACCCTCACATGGAAGAGCTCTATCCTCCTCTTTTCCTCATGAGTATCTTTGTGACAATTCAAAGAGCTAGAACTAGGAGTTGTGTCTTGCACCACTTCTTTCCCCTTAATGTTCTTTAAAACCATGGCTATGCTTTTTGTCTCATCTCCTGAGTCTGACCCTAAGTCTTGCTCAACTGTTGCTACAATTTTCTCCTTTTCTTTGGTCTTGTTTTTGTTCTTGTATTTTTTTGGTTTCAGTTCAGGATGAAGCTTCCAACAATGATCTTCATCATGACTTGTCTTTGAACAGTTCTTGCAAAAGAACTTTCCTTTTTCTTTTCTTGAATTTGCAAATCTTTTCTTTCCTTTGTTTTTGAAATTACTATCCTCATCAAAAGTATTCTTTCCTCTAGCTTCTAAATGTGTAGCCTGCACACAGACTTCATCTAAGCTAGTAGGATTAAACATTAGAATAGTATGTTGAAGGTAATTGTGCAAACCTCCTATGTATTTTAACAAGGTGTCTTGACTTTGTAAGTCTACCCCAAGTAGAAGTGCTCTCCTTCTAAACTCTTGGGTATAATCTTGCACATTTTGACCCTTAAGTTGCCTAAAATTTTGTCAATTCATGATTGCTTTTTGAATATGAGCAAGAGGATAGAACTGTTTCTTAATAGCAGTAATAAACTCATTCCAAGTTAGAGTTATCTTACCATGCATTTTAATCTCCTCTCTGGTCTTGGCTTCCCACCAAACCAAAGCTGCTCCATCCATTCTCAATGAGGCTAATTGGATTTTTGTGTCATCATCATGCAATTTCTGAATTCTTAGATAGACTTCCAGCTGTCTAATCTAGTTATCCAATTTTTCTGCATTGACATCACCATTAAACATCGGCAACTCAAACTTCACATCAAGCTTTAACAAAGGATTTCTAAGAGATGTTTTTGTTTTGTGTGACTAATTAATAGAAGTTGAAGAGGATGATGTGGAGGAAGAAGATGACGATGGAGATGGTGGATCACCATTTCCTCCATTCCCTTTCTTATACTTATCATTGTCTTTCTTCCCTCCTGAAGAATCTCCTTCTTCTCTTTGGTTTCTAGACCCTTCTCCAACAATCCTATCATTTCTCTCCTGGTATAGGATCCTAACCATCTTAGTCATGTCCAAGAAAGCTTTTCTAAAGACTCTTTCTTCTTCCTTGGGATCCATTTCCTCATGTACTTCTCCTTCTCTGGAAGACATGTTTGTGGCTGATTCTAAGGCTAATGAGGATGAAATTGAAGGTGGAGATAATGGCACCCTAGCCCTCCTTGGTTGAGGATTATCTTATGCTCTAACCAATTGACCTTCCCCTCTTTTCAATTTCAGCCTAGTAAGCATCAAATTTTGCAGAATAACACAATCTTCTTGCACAAATTTCACAAACTCTTAAGCAAAACCTAGAGCTCTGATACCAATCTGATCTGAAATGTGTGAAAAAAATATTTCTTATACAGAGATAGACAGTAGGGGCTTTTACTGGTTATTTCACCTTTACTAGAAAGGATGAAACCAGAAGCTTCTGGCCCTCTTACTGGCTTTGCCTAAAGAAATATAAAGTAAACACTAAAACGATCTGTCAATGAAAGTATTTGTTTTTGTTTGCAAAGTATTCATTAAACAAATTTTATTGTGAATAAGCAAGTACATGTATTCTGCAATGGAAATAATGTGGTTTTATCACTGTATAAGTCTCATTGTGAAAAGGGGACTTATGGAAAATTACTGTTTAATATAGTAAACTCTGAAATTAAGCAGCAAGAAAGCACAACATAATAGTAAGCATTTGTTTAAACAGTTCACCCCTCTCTTGGGCTACCTCTGCTGGGTCCAAAAGCCTCCAAATAGGCTTTTACCTCTTTCATTAATGCTCAAAATAAGTATTACACTGTGAAGAAAGCCTCAAAGGGCTAAAATAGCTACAAATACAGAATCAGAGTGCTGGAAATAGTAAAAATTGACTATTCATTCACCTCAAACATATGAAGATAGCCCAATACAGCTGATCATTCCTTTAGCCCTAATGGCTCCACAAGAAAAATCGCTAATAAAATCACTGAAATGGTGCCCTGATGGCTCTGAAACCTATTCCAACAGCTTTAGAATGCTTCAATACCCCCAGAACAAAAAACAATTCGTCCCAATTGGACTTCCCTATCTCCAGTTATGTCCAACTGAAGTTTTTGCCCAATGTTAGACAAAAATCCCACAAAAAGTGGGCCAACTTTAGTTAACTGCGGATAAACTTGGAGTTTTTCCTATAATGGAGGAAGAGGCGCTAAATTTAAGGGCAGTGTTAGTTGTGACATTAAATTTCAAGTGGTGCATGTGGCCGCACCATTCAGATTAAATGTTGGAATGAACCGTTTGTATTAACGTTGGCATTTAAAACCAATGTAACCTCCGCCTGTTATATGTCATCGCAACCACTTTAAACTTAACCACCAGTTCTGCACTTGGCCCACGGACCTGACGAGGGTCATGTGGATAGGGGGGGTCCCGAGGCTATGTTAAACTCCGCTCCATTTAAAACATGTGCCTTAAACCCACGTGACTTCAACATTACGTTATGCCTTTAACGTCTAACATTAACCTGTTATACATTAAACCTTATAACATTTGAATGTAAACGTTGCCACATGGTTTGACTTTGGACATTTTGGTTTTTAAAACTAATATGGAATTTAATTAATATAATTAATATATATATATTTTTAATTAATATTTAATATATATATAAAAATATTAATATAATATATGATTTTTTAAATCAAATAAAATATTAAATTTTTAATATATATAAAACATTAATTAAACTTTAATATATTAAAAATATTTCTCCACATTAAAATCATGAACCCATTCAACGTTAGAGGTTATTGGGCGATTTCAAAATGTAATATCTCCTCCATACAGTAATGGATTTGAATGTCGTTCACGGCTACATGATCATTTTGGCAAGCTCTTTCTTATCGTTTTGGTTTGAACCAATTATGAGCAAATAATTTTTGGAGCATTTTTCCACAAAAGACTTGATCTCCTGATCACACCTCCCAAATGGGAAGCTTTTGGACCCCAAAAGCTCTCTGACTAGTGAAACTGATAATGTGGTGACTGATTCTCCACTCTTCCACCCTTGAATAATTGAAATCTACCCGATTTCATAAAATGGAGCTTTTGAGAAAATGGAAATTTGTCTCTGGAATCAACTGATCGACCATTGCTAAGATTGACGGAGTCATGATGCAAATGATTAAAATTTGCAGAACAACAATTGTAATTTGCAGAAAACAAACTTTTTATACATTGATCAAACTTCCAAGAAGACTTAAAATATCTTCCACCTTGCAAACTGTTCCCATGGCGAATTCTACCATTCTGAAACCAACTTTTTCCCATGCTAAATTGTGTGTCCTTCTTGCTTGCACTGCTTTGCTTTGACATTTCATTCACTACATTGGTTGACCCAAAAGGTGATTTGTGCAACATAACATCATCTTCTTTCAAAGACAAACTGTTATTAAACTGAGACAAATCATTAGCAACATCATAAAAAGGTGAATGCTCAAAATCTGGTCATTTCAACATCAACAAAGTTAGACTTTGACTTGCATTAACCAGTCTTTTCAATTGAATTTCATGGAGTAAAGAAGATTCCAGCTTCTTTTTGTGTGCTCTCACAATGTACTCTTTACCATCTTTGAACAAGTGATACTTGTTTTCATGGAGATGAAAGATGGCCTTCCTGTCAAATAATTAAGGACTTTCGAAAACAATACCTGAGATATCAAGTGGCACAACATCAAGTTCAACTGTGTCAATAAATTGTGCAGTTATTGCAAAGCGCAATATGCACTTCCTTGAAACTTGAAAATTGGCATCCTTGCATATCCATCCAAGTGGATAAGGCTTCAGATGTGGAATGGTCTCAAGTTTAAGCTGCTTGACCAAGTTTTCAGATATAAGATTCGCTTGTGACCCACTATCAAATAGTGTGTTAATTTTGGTATGTTTTGAAATTACCCTCACATGGAAGAGCTATATCCTCCTCTTTTCCTCATGAGTATCTTTGTGACAATTCAAAGAGCTAGAACTGGGAGTTGTGTCTTGCACCACTTCTTTCCCCTTAATGTTCTTTAAAACCATGGCTATGATTTTTGTCTCATCTCCTGAGTCTGACCCTAAGTCTTGCTCAACTGTTGCTACAGTTTTCTCCTTTTCTTTGGTCTTGTTTTTGTTCTTGTATTTTTCTGGTTTCAGTTCAGGATGAAGCTTCCAACAATGATCTTCATCATGACTTGTCTTTGAACAATTCTTGCAAAAGAACTTTCCTTTTTCTTTTCTTGAATTTGCAACTCTTTTCTTTCCTTTGTTTTTGAAATTACTATCCTCATCAAAAGTATTCTTTCCTCTAGCTTCTAAATGTGTAGCCTGGACACAGACTTCATCTAAGCTGGTAGGATTAAACATTAGAATAGTATGTTGAAGGTAATTGTGCAAACCTCCTATGTATTTTAACAAGGTGTCTTGACTTTGTAAGTCTACCCCAAGTAGAAGTGCTCTCCTTCTAAAATCTTGGGTATAATCTTGCACATTTTGACCCTTAAGTTGCCTAAAATTTTGCCAATTCATGATTGCTTTTTGAATATGAGCATGAGGATAAAATTGTTTCTTAATAGCAGTAATAAACTCATTCCAAGTTAGATTTATCTTACCATGCTTTTTAATCTCCTCTCTGGTCTTGGCTTCCCACCAAACCAAAACTGCTCCATCCATTCTGAATAGGCTAATTGAATTTTTGTGTCATCATCATGCAATTTTTGAATTCTTAGATAGACTTCTAGCTGTCTAATCCAGTTATCCAATTTTTCTGCATTGACATCACCATTAAACATCGGCAACTCAAACTTCACATCAAGCTTTAACAAAGGATTTCTAAGAGATGTTTTTGTTTTGTGTGATTGATTAACAGAAGTTGAAGAGGATGATGTGGAGGAAGAGGATGACGATGGAGATGGTGGATCACCATTTCCTCCATTCCCTTTCTTAGACTTATCATTGTCTTTCTTCCCTCCTGAAGAATCTCCTTCTTCTCTTTGGTTTCTAGACCCTTCTCCAACAATCCTATCATTTCTCTCCTGGTATAGGATCCTAACCATCTCAGTGATGTCCAAGAAAGATTTTCTAAAGACTTTTCTTCTTCCTTGTGATCCATTTCTTCATGTACTTCTCCTTCTCTGGAAGACATGTTTGTGGCTGATTTTAAGGCTAATGAGGATGAATGGAAGGTGGAGATAATGGCACCCTAGCCCTCCTTGGTTGAGGATTGTCTTGTTCACTCACTAATTGACCTTCCCCTCTTTTCAATTTCATCCTAGTAAGCATCAAATTTGCAGAATAAAACAATATTCTTGCACAAGTTTCACAAACTCTTAAGCAAAACCTAGAGCTCTGATACCAATTTGATCTGAAATGTGTGAACAAAATATTTCTTATACAGATATAGACAGTAGGGGCTTTTACTGGTTATTTCACCTTTACAAGAAAGGATGAAACCAGAAGCTTCTGGCCCTCTTACTGGCTCTGCCTAAAGAAATATAAAGTAAACACTAAAATGATATGTCGATGAAAGTATTTGTTTCTGTTTGCAAAGTATTCATTGATCAAATTTTATGTGTGAATAAGCAAGTACAGGTATTCTGCAATAGAAGTAATGTGGTTTGATCACTGTATAAGTCTCATTGTGAAAAGGGGACTTATGGAAAATTACTGTTTAATATAGTAAACTCTGAAATTAAGCAGCAAGAAAGCACAACATAACAGTAAGCATTTGTTTAAGCAGTTCACCCCTCTCTTGGGCTACCTCTGCTGGGTCCAAAAGCATCCAAATAGGATTTTCCCTCTTTCATTAATGCTCAAAATAAGTATTACACTGTGAAGAAAGTCTCAAAGGGCTAAAATAGTTGCAAATACAGAATCAGAATGTTGGAAACAGTAAAAATTGATTATTCATTCACCTCAAACATATGAAGATAGCCCAATACAGCTGATCATTCCCTTAGTCCTAGTCGCTCCACAAGAAACATCACTGATAGAGTGCCCTTATGGCTCTGCAACCTATTCCAACAGCTTCAGAATGCTTTAATAGCCCTAGAACAAAAAAAAAAATCGTCCCAATTGGACTTCCCTAGCTCTAGTTATGTCCAACTGAAGTTTTTGCCCAATGTTAGGTAAAAATCCCACAAAAAGTGGGCCAAATTTAGTTAACTGCAGATAAACTTGGAGTTCCCCCTATAATGGAAGAAGCGGCGCTAACTTTAAGGGCAGTGTTAGTTGTGACATTAAATGTCAAGTGGTGCATGTGGCCACACCATTCGAATTAAGTGTTGGAACGAACTGTTTGTATTAATGTTAGCATTTAAAACCAACGTAACCTCCGCCTGTTATATGTCACCGCAACCACTTTAAACTTAACCGCCAGTTCTGCACTTGGCCCATGGACCTGACAAGGGTCATGTGGATAGGGGGGTCCTGAGGCTATGTTAAACTCGGCTCCATTTAAAACATGCGCCTTAAACCCACGTGACTTCAACATAACGTTATGCCTTTAACGTATAACATTAACCTGTTATACATTAAACCTTATAACATTTGAATGTAAACGTTGCCACATGGTTTAACTTTGGACATTTGGGTTTTTAAAACTAATATGGAATTTAATTAATATAATATAATATATATATATATATATATATATATATATATATATATTTAATATATAAATAAATATTAATATAATATATGATTTTTTAAATCAAATAAAATATTAAATTTTTAATATATATAAAACATTAATTAAACTTTAATATATTAAAAATATTTCTCCACATTAAAATCATGAACCCATTCAGCGTTAGAGGTTATTGGGCTATTTCAGAATGCAATATCTCCTCCATACAGTAACAGATTTGAATGCCGTTCATGGCTACAGGATCGTTTTGGCGAGCTCTTTCCTGTCATTTTGGTTTGAACCAATTCTGAGCAAATAATTTTTTGAGCATTTTTCCACAAAAGACTTGATCTCCTGATTCAAGGAGGCGCCCAACACCAAAATTGAGGAAAGACACCTCAAAGCTCCAAATTTTGGCCTCAGCTTCACAGCATGTTTCTGAAAACCCTTGAGGGTCATGCTCGCCAAAATTGGGTGAAATTCGACAAATTTTGGTTTTTTGTCATTTTTGGGTTTTTGGCTAAAACTCATGGACATCACCATTTCAGTTTGGGGCATCCTCAAAGGATGAAAATGGTATCATTGGATTGCATAATTTCAGGGGCATATACTCAGTGATTTTTAGATCAATTGAAGATCATTTTCTCTCCCAAAATGGCGAAAAACACTCGCTTTTTCTACACTCTGCCCCGTTTATCAGCAAGGCCTATTTTTTGGGTTTTTATACATAGGTCTATTTTTGGAGGAATTCTAATGGTCATTTTGGAGAAAAATAAATATGTTTAAAAAATAGACATTCAAAGCTTTCCAACGAGCCATCATGGGCCTCTTTTCGACATTGGGAAGGCCTTCAAAAGTTGCCGACAATTTAGGGGACTTTCTGTTGATGTATTTCTTGAGTATTTTTGTAAAAAATGCACATTTCCAAAGTGACTTTTCCTCATGTGCGTTTAGCTATTTTTGTGCATGGTTAATTAGGAAAAGTCAATTTATTTTCCTTTTTTAACATTTTTGAGATATTTTATTAGATATTTTGTGCTTTGGGCTTTGCAAAGCCTCAAGGACAAAATCAGATATTTTGGATAGGGCAATGAGATTGTAAGTTGAACTAGGAGGTTTTCCCTCATGTTGGCCTATATATTTCAAAGGCTTTCATTGTAAACAAGGCTGAAATTGATGAATAGAAACAATATATGGACATACAAGCTTTGGAAGAAACACTTGTCTCATGCTTTTTGATAGTTTCTTGGATGTTTTTGGATGATGAAAGAGGATTGTTGTTGGATTCCATGACTTGGTAGAATGGTATAGTGTCTCTCTCTCTATTTTATTTCCTAGTTTTCATTCATAATTCCATGTTCTTGCTTGCTATAAGACAGTAGAGAATATATTTGAGACATGCCCTTGGAGGCACCTCAAATTTCTTGTTTCTTTATAGCTTCCATGTTTTCTTCATTCCTAGTCACATTAAAGAATTCTTGATTTCTCTTTAATAACTTAAGAATATTGTTTGCTTGTTTCATTTATGGTTTTATGCATGCTAAGTATGATTCATGGTATGCCCTACTTACTCATGGCTATTCATAGCTCCACCTCTGAAACCCTTCTTTGATTGATTAGATTTTCATTTGTTGAACCAAGGAGGTCTTGTATTGATCTTGCCCTTTGCTGAAAACTATGCAATCTTGCTTCAAAGTGCCCAATAGCTTGGAATATTATGTTTAAGCATTCCTTCATAGTGATTTGAGTTGTTTGTTTGTCTTAAATGTATTTCACCAAAGTCTGATAGCCATTTCCCAAAGTTAGAGAGTCATATATCTCTATGCATGGCTTGAATGTTTATTTCTATGCATTGAATAGTTTACAGTTACATTTCTCATGATTAATGGTTAGCCCTACCATGTTTATGTCAGCTGTTAAACTAGTTATGTTTGAAATCATTTTTTATTCACAAATTTAATGTCCATCTCACTCCATTTTGCCCAAAGATCCATTTTACCTCAAATCAAATTAGCCCTTCAACAACCTTGTATCACCACCTGAAAGCTTTCTTGACCTTTTCGACCCCATAGCCCAGTTGATCTGACATTTTTTTTACCTATCTTAATCTTTGATCAGTTCATCCGTCACAACCTAAAAACCAAAACCAAAAACCTACTTCATAACTAGCCTAAAATCAGGAACACAATAAGCAAACACACAGATATCCCTTTCACAAATAGAGAGAGCCCTCTCTGAGTCCAGGAAGGCTAGATCCTTGGACTCCAAAGATTGGTTTGATGTTACACTGTCATTTGGCTTGCCAATCAGCCAAATCATGGGACCCTAACAGGATTGAGAGAAATCCCAAACTTTCTGCATCGCTGAGACACAACTCTCAAATGGTGCAAATGCCCATCATCAGAACCAGAAAATACTGTCAAATCACCCAAACAAACAACAAGAAAAACATATTTTTCATTGGCAAAAGCAATGTCCATTGCTTGCTGGAAAGTGGCTCCAGCGTTCTTCAGTCTGAATGGAATTTTGGCATACTAGAAGGTTCCCTAGGGTGTAGTAAAGGCAGTTTTGTCTTGGTCTTTTTCATGCACTAAGATCTGATTGTAGCCTGAGTAGCCATCAAGTAGTGACATCCTAGATGCTCCAACTACTCTCTACAGAATATGGTCCATCTTCAGAAGTGGATAGTTATCCTTTAAGGATGTCTTATTCAGATTCTGAAAATCTATACACAATATTATCTCTCCTGTTTTCTTACGTACCGGGACCAAATTTGAAATCCAGTCAAAAAATCTAATAGGAACAATGATACCAGCTTTGTAAAATCTGTTTACCTCTTTTTCGATGGATGGCAGCAGCATCAGATTGATTCTTCTCAGCTTCTGTCTAAATGGCTTTTGATCCGGCTTGATGAGAATATTATGTTGAATTATGTTTTTGTCATACACCTTCAAATCTGAATAATCCCATGCAAACACATCAGAAAATTCAAAAAGAAAATTAACATACTTTTCCTTTAACTCAAGGGACAATGCCTTTGACAATTTCACAAACTTGGGTTTGTCAACTGTTCCGAGATTCACATCTTCAACTTCTTTCTCAGTAGGCACCAAGCTTGGCTTCTTTGCAACATCACCCTTATCAAAAAACTCCTCTAAAGGTATGAGACCTCTAGGAATCACATTGTCTTGTAGCTGCAATATGTCCATCTGATTTGCTTCAATCTCTTGATCATCAACCTCATAATCAACTTCTATTGGAGTATCTTTGAATTTTCCATCACTCTGCAAAAAAGCATTGATCTCATTGTCATCCCAAAACACTTGCCAATACCTTAAATTGTCCGGAACAACAGGCCTATGTTTGACATAAATCTTGAACTTGTTGCTGGAGTTCATTAGAATCTTCAAATTGCTTGTAGTAATGGCAAGAGAATCAACAATAATGTTTTGCATCCTGGGTACTGCTATCAAAGTGTACTCAGGAAATGTCTTCAAGATGTCCAGGACTGCATTTCTGTATGCCCTCAATCGTGGATGTTTTTCTTGGTAATCTCATTTTACCTGTTTGATTATCAGCTCTGAATCTCCATAAACAGAAATCCTTTTTGCATTTAGCTTCTTCAAACTTTTTAGACCTGCAATCAAAGCTTCATACTCTGCTTCATTGTTAGAGCAATCAAAAGCCAACTTATAAGCACATACTCTAAAATTACTTGTAACCTTTTCAGGCTGGAAATTAGGGCTTCAAATCCATATTCCAATACTAGCTCCATCCTTACCAACAGCTCCATCAAAGTCCATGCTCCAAAGGCCTTCTTCTTCTTCTTGTAGATGCTGAAATTTTTCTTCTTTCTCTTCTTTATCTTCATTGATTTCTGCATCTTTCTGCTGTTCACTGTCCTTTTGCTGCTGGCAGGCAGGAGGCTCAGAAAAGCTTGCTACTTTATCTTTTTCCTATTTGAGGACTTCCCTAAAATTCTCTGAAATCTTAGGTATTTCATCTACTTGTACCAACTGAACATTTTCATCATACAAACCACCATCTGAATATAAGACAAAGGACTCTAAATCTATGTGGACTGCATTAATAAGATGATTGATTGGCTTCTCTTTGGTAGTGATCATGTCTTTCATTTTCTTCTCCCTATATAGTTTTCTCAACTAGCCAAACACGGGAATGGTGGCATAAGAGAAGTCGAGCTGCATGGTTCCTTTAAGTTTTGCACCCCAAGACCTAGATAGGAGCATTCCAAAATGTGGTGGAACATCGGCAACAACTACATCCATCAAGACATTCTTGGCTAGGATTTGATCTAAAGACACTACCAAGTCTTTGATAAGACCAATACAATGGACCCTACCTGAGTCAAAATAATACAAGTCATGGTATTTACGGGTAATATCAAGGCCTAACTTCTCCATGATGGCTTTGGGCATCAAATTATGTGAGGCTTCGAAGTCTAACATAGCATTATGCAAGATGAACTCATGTAATATAAGACTCAGGTAAAAGGGAGGGACTTCACTTTCTTCAGATTGATCTTCTGTGGTTGGACCAAAGATGAGTTTAGGGTTATCATCTTCAACATTAACCATATCAGAAACATAGTCTATTTGCAAAATCCTAGACACCTAACTTTTATAAGTACTATTTTTCACCAACTCAGTCAAGGGCATAGATACTTTCAGTTTAGAAATTTCATTCTCCAAATTAAAAGAAGAGCTTTTTCTACCTCTTTAATGGGAGGATATTTCTTCTTTGTTTGCTCCCTCGCTGCGATCTGTTGGTTCTTCTCATTTGGACTGTTAATCGCTAAAGATGTTTTGCTGGAGGAGGGGTCGGTTGGCTCTTTCCCTTTCTTCTAAGAGTCGTTCTTCATTTGGAGCTCTTTTCTTTTCTGAATGGGACTAATTGGAACATCTCTGTTCCTCAAAGAGTATTGCCTTTGTTGAGCTGATAAAGCGTTCATGTACCCTCTCTGGTAATCACTGGATTCTTCTACTAACATTTCATCATTTGCTAATATAAAATCTTCGTCCCTTTGAATGTTTGAAATTGCTATGTATTCTTCATCTTTAGTGAGAAAAATGGGTGCACCATCTGCAACGAAGAAGTGATTGGCTTTAATCATAGGATCATCATCATCTGTGTCTATTCCTTGAACATAATTATGCTGTAATGGAGTTTTGATCTGCTGCTATGGTGCCACTTGGTCCTGTGTTCTCTATTCTCTCTGCTTAATTCTGAATTGTAGCTACTGTCCTCTGAAATTCAGATTCCTAATTTGAGGTTCAGGTCTATCTGAAATGGTTAATCGATCAACCATCCTTTCCACTGTCTGAATAAAAGTGTCCATCTTGCTGTCTGAAGGAGACACTTCTTCTTTCACAGTGACTCTTTTTTCAGCTTTGGTTCGATCTCTTTTAGCTAGCAGATTGTCTTCTACACTTACAAATATCTCCTGCATGTCTTCAAGCGTAGTGAGATTTCTTTCTCGTAGTTGATATTCCATGTCAGCATCGAAACCATCAGGAAATTTGAGCAAGGCTAATCCCACAGGAGGTTTCAGGTTAGCCGGAATAGCATCATATACAGCATTGAATCTTAAACAATAATCCTGTACAGTTTCACTGACATTCATTTTAATATTTTCATACTCAGACAAAATTTGGAGTGGATTTTTCTTTACCTCCCACCGGTCTAAGAACTGTGTATGTAACTCCTGCAAAGTGTGAATAGAGCTTGTTGGTAAGGCTCTGAACCACTTTATAACTTCACCTTCGAAGCTTTCGACAAACAACCTTGTAGTTACATTCTCTGCCTCTACCTCATGAAGATCAAAAAAGTCATTCATCTTATCAACATGTTGCTGGGCTGTGATGCTTTGAGTAGCATCAAAGATAGGAATTTTACTTTGATAATCAGCAGGCATATCATTCAGAACCTAAGGTAAAACCAGGGGTGCATATCGAGTAGCCATAACTCTATATGGATCTACAATAGTATTTGTAGTACAAGGATTCAAGGGAGGTGTTGATGGGGGAGATGAAAGCTGAGAATTGACTGATGGGAATGTTGATGAATTAGGAGGAAGAAATGTTGTTCCTGATGACTCTGAAGGCTCGGGTATATTAGTTACAGTGATAGATGACTGAGGGGAATTCAGAATATAATCATCAATTGATGTATTTGCCTTTTGAACTTCAATATCTACAAGAAATTCTGGATCTAAAACTATGTCATCAAGTGCAGTCTCAGACTTATTTCTAAACAAAGAAAGCTCAAAACTGTCATCAAAAGAAATATATTCTACAAAAAGCCACTCACTGGGCCAAGTATGGGATCTGAAAATAGGTCTAAGACTTAGTGATCCCTCTTGTCTTCTGACTATTCTTGGGATAAGATTAGGATTCTCAAACACAGGGGGAGGATTTGGATCTGGATTAGCCCTTGTGTATCTTCTTGAAGCCAATGTGGTTAAATTTCTACTATACAATATTTATTTCAGCCTAGCAAACTCTGCACATCATCATCCAGAGTTCAGAAATGTACAAGGAAAACATTACTGGGGTGATCTGTCTTTATGCTCTAATACCACAAATATATTATGACGATGGATATTCAGAATAAGTGCTTGTAATTATATTCCCTTCCCAAAGCGCTGTAACAATATTCACTTTGTAATAATATTTCAAACTTCTCAAGCAAATCTTTCATATGATATAGGGGAATACACTTAAAAATACTTAAGCGACCTTATCACTCTGGTCGAAATGTTATAGCAATGGTCCGCTTCTTTTAAAGATCACCAACTTCGAACTTATATCATAAACCACATTTATGCGACATAAATTTTATTCAACGGGGGCCCATGCATCCACTATTCACCTTTTTATAAATCAAATGAACATTAAATAATGTAAAACCGCCGAATCATACCTCGAATTATTGCTTGTGCACTTCACTGCTCGATTGTCGTATGATCTGAGGCTCTTTTGATTGGACGATCCTCATCGATTTCGCATTTTTTCAAAGGTCGAGATTTAACACATGAAAGTTGTGCGATATGGGTGGTATTTGGGTGATGATGTGCCCAAATATTACTGGATCGCGTTTTTTTGGTGTGGTTTTTCTCCTGGCCAAAAGAGGCGCGACAAAGGCAGTTTTGGTTTTCGAAACCCGCTGGTGGTGAATGAACTACGCTTTAACTCGGGTTTAACACTTAACTGTTGGTGTTAACTCAATGGCTAGGTCCCATTTAATATTACTCCGCCGACAAGAACAAAGCCTTTTACTTTCAACAACAGAGATTTGTAAAGGTTTGTCGCGTTCAATATAACTTGGGTTTAACCTTAAGATAGAGGTTTTCAATACTCTTCATTCTCACAGGGCCTGATTTAAAATAGAATACACGTTCAATTTGAGTGCCGAGAACATAAGCTCAAAGACAGTTAGATTGCTTCCCTAGTGGAGTCACCAAAAATGTTAGCTCTTGATTTGGACCTCAGGATGAAAAAGGGAAATCAGGGTAACATCTAAACCATGCTCAGCCTTGTAGCTAGCCCTACAAGGTCAGGAGAGGGCTCTCTCCATGAATAGGATATTCAACAAAGTACAACAACGAACTAATTTTAGGCTAGGTATAATAATGGGAAAAGTTTAAATAAATGGATGAATTTTTCAGGGATGTATGGGACAAATGGGACAGCTTGAAACTGGGGAATTAAATCAGGATATAGGGTATTTCATGGGGCAAGGTAGGTAGGAAATTTTAGCAATCAAATTTAAAGGATGATGGGATGGAAAGACTGGTGAGGAGATGAAAAGGGCACAAGAGATGGATCCTTTTCAAACAGAAGAAAAACACAGAGTATTGAATGATTTCCCAAGGCAGAGCATAAAAAATGGATTCTACCTTTCTATCTTGAAAGCATTCAATCAGAGATGTTTATGAATGAATGTCACACATAAGAAATTACATATGAACATAGAGGAGAGAAAAAATGCTAAATTTCATACCACATGGATCCCACAAATCAGAGCTGCATCTCTTTATTAATTCCCTGTCCAAAACTGTTACAATGGAGCGCAAAGCGTTCTGCTTGATTTCCACACTATTCCCATACTTCTAAGTTACAGACTGCCTTACAAATGATTAACAATTACATTAAATAGACTGAAATTTGGGAAAATAGATCCATAGAAAAAGAAAGCTGTTTTAACAGCTCAAGAACTGAAATTCGAAGATAGAAAAGAGAACCAACAATTTGCCTAAAAGAAGGAACAACATTATATTTGACCACTTT
Source organism: Pinus albicaulis (assembly GCA_034641835.2). NCBI lineage: Eukaryota > Viridiplantae > Streptophyta > Pinopsida > Pinales > Pinaceae > Pinus > Pinus albicaulis. The sequence goes on from CM076573.1 coordinate 392,562,100, forward strand.
GGCAGATTCACTGTTACATTGTTGAATAAAAAAAATAGGCAATTCGAAGAGCAGATCCCTATTTTTATGCTGCTGTAGAAATCTCTATTTTTATATTAGCTCTTGGCCTTTGATTGTTGCTTTTCTTTCTATTATTACTCTGAGGAAAACTGACTTTTAATAAAATTCCTTTGAAATAACATAAAATGAAATTATGCCTTTAGTGAAGGGAAAAACCGATTTTGGATGGAGGGAGTGAAGGGAAGTGGGGTCCACATTGTAATTTCAATAAGGATTGGAGAGGAGGCAATATATAATGGGGTGTTAAAATATATGATGTAATTGCAATCGGGATCGGAGGAAAGGGGGAGGTGTTATGAGGATTTAAAAACTTCCGATGCGATTGGGATTAGTGTAATAGGGATAAGCCAAAGGGTAATGGGGATAAAATAGAATTAAAAATGTTTTTGCACTTTGAAAAGGAGTGAAATGATTTTATATTGAAAGAGTGGAGGGCTTGTAAGGTGGGACCAGGGAGAACAATAGCAATCGGAATCGGGGGATTGGGGCAGGCGTATTACACAAATAAACTTCGCTGATGCGATTGGGGAGAGGCGATGGGGAAATACTTCGTATAAACGAAATAGAACAAATTTTGATTTTTATAAAGGGAAATGCCTTTTATTATGAATGGGTAGAAGTTTATGTGGTGGGCCTAAAGGTCAATCAGAATCAGGAGGTGAAAGGGAAGCAGGAGCAAAGCATGTGTGAAAACACCGATGCCGATGGGGATAAGTGATGGGGGCAAGACCTTTGTAAAACAAATTAAAATAAAATTTTAAGCTTTACAAAGGAAAAGGTACTTTGTATTATAAATGGGTGGACAATCAAATGGTGGGACTCGAAGGTCCATCAGCATCAGAAGATCAGAGGAGGGCGGAGGAAAGGTTTTGTGATTGCACCGATTGCGATGGCGCGACAGAGTACAAGCCATCCGATTTGGATGGGGCGATCGATGGGTCAGGAATAATTGGGTGGAGACAAATCGGGAGGGACTCTTTGAAAGCACTGATCAAGTATGGGCAGTCTGATCGGATGGGCAGATCGACGGCCAGGATAACATTGGGCAGGGTCAATCGGGGGTTTGCCAGCGGAAATATACAATCAAAAGCTCTCAATTGCATCGGAGTTTTTGTGAACACAAGGGCCAATCAGAGTGCATATATTAATTATTGCGATTGTGATCGGAAAGGGAAGGGTTTGGAATGGCAGGGAGGATTTATAATAAAACTTTAAATTTATTATAAATTTAAAAGGTATGGAGGGGAAGTGGTTTTGTTTTATCGGGATTTAAGGAAATGGGACTTTATAATAACAAACTTTGAAATGTTTATTATAAAGCTTAAAGGAGTATGGAGGGGAAGTGGTTATTAAATAACTCGCATATGTATTTAAATAATGTGATTTGGCCATCGGATGGGGAAAAAGGGATTTTATAAGAGAAAATATTAAACTTTAATAACATAACGTTTAAGGGAAAGGTGGGAAAAAGGGGAAGGGTTAGGGTATAAAGGACTTTATTCACTTAGGCATAAATTTCAATCCAGGAGTCAATTTTGAGAGTGTAGTATATCATTGGAAAGCTCTTTTCGGGCTCTTTTTGTTGGATCTACTTAGAACATGATTTGACACTGAAAATGTTGTGGAAAAATTCTCTGAAAGGCAGTGTGATGACTTTGTGGAGATAGTAGCTTCTGAAATGTGACTTATTACATATGCTAACATAAAATTACATAATAAATGATGAAAAAGACAAAGTATCATGTTTTCACCTCAAAACATGGTTTTGAGGTGAAAATTACATCAAATTGAATAAAACATTTCTTTGATCTTCCCAGGTGCTATGACTTTGAGTTTATTGAATTTCTCGTGATTTTGCTGATATTTATTGACACTTGACTCATTATTATGAGCATGGTGAGATCCTAAAACCTAATGAGACCCATCCTATGACCTACTAAAATGACTCACAAAGTGAAAATAACTCATGACTAAAGACCATAGAAGGAGAATCAAAAAGTTTCACATGAGGAAAAATTGATGAGAAATTACTACCATCAGTGGATCCATGATCTATCGGAATGGTGAAATTTATTGGTATGGGACTCCTAATATGCAAATGCAAAAGAGAAATTTTGATCACTGATGGCAATATGAATAGACTGACACTAATACCATCTATCCATAGCACCCCTGTAGAGATGCATTGATAAAATGTCTTTGACCATTGGAGACCTTTCCTGAGGTATCATGATGATAATGCTTGAAAAGTTCACTTGATTACTTTCTTCGGACATAGGACCTTCTTACTCTATTTCTTCCCGAATTTGAATCTTATAAGTTTTGCTAAAACAAAACATAGTGACCATTTTGATGGTGTATGACCTAGGGGTAAACAAGGGTTTTGTTTTGCCAAATAAGAAATAGGATGGTTGACTGATATTTAAAACCAGGTTTTTGACTCGAGATATTTCTCTCAAGATACCTAATCTAAACACCATCACCTAACCTAGACACTTTGTCATGACTTCTGAAGGGTTTCTTAGACATAGTCAGGTCATCAAATGGACCTTCAAATAGTAAGAGGGGAAAAGACAAATTGTCTTATGCTTTGGTAGAGAGTTGTGTGAAAATACAAGATTTTGGATATTAGGTATACAAGGCTTATGACAGTTATGGACAAGGTATTTTTATCAAGACTGAAACTTGACGACCAGCTCTAACACAGTCTGTAAGAGAGGAAAAAAGATAAAAAATTCTCTGAGGGGTTTTCTAGAGGAAAAATTGACTGTTTGAAATTGGTTTCTAGAAAACCTAGGAAAGGCATATAGTCATCACAATAGGAAAAAATACTGATGACTAACAGTGGCTCCATTTGGGGAGGGTAGCTCCTTTTTAGGAGGTGTCCAGGATTGCAGATCTCTAGCTTATGAAGACCAGTGCCTCATCCATTGGCGCAGATTTCTTTTTTTCTTGATGCTTTTCCTGAAAATGATGCTTTCTGACAAACTGACAGCATGATTAGCATCCACCTCATCTCTACTTACCCAACTACTTTGTCTAACATTTTTTCTTCTTTGGGTGCACTTTGGACTGGCAAACCCTTGACATGATATTTTTGAAAGTGAAAAAATTATCTACTTCTACACTTATATCTTTTGGGAGTTCAGATTAAACTAATGAACTCCTTTATTTCTCTACCTATACTAGATCAACTGTCAATATTAAGCTGTTTGACAGGATTTCATTCACTAGACTAAAACATGAAATTGAAAATTTATCAAATTAGGATTAGATAGTCTGATTTGTCATGTGTTTGTGGCATAAAGACAAGATGCACACAAATGTTATTTTTGTACAAAATGAGATTTAGAAAAATCAGGGCTAGGATACATAGTTTTCTTTTCGTCCCTATTTTCCTCTTTGGTTCTGTTTTTAGCGTGTGGAACCAACATCTTTATTTCCTAATCTACTTTCTTTGATAAGTCAAGCTTGCATATTTTGACTATCATTCTTTTTACTAAATTATCAGAAATAAATTTAAAATATGCTCAATTATGATTAGGCTAAATAACTGAACAAGACATATTTTGAGCACTAGTAGTGGCATTTAGACTGGCACACTTTCAACATGACTATTTTTTGAACATGGGGCTTTATTGCTGCTTTAAGATTGCCCTCTTTTTCTATTTTTCTATTGTTTTTGTATTTTGTATTTTCTGATTTATTTCTTCAAACAAAATATGTACAATGAGTAACAAATTTAAAATTGGAGCTCTTGACAGAAGTAATGTTTCGGTGTCCTGACATTTATAGGACCCCCAAAAGTCTCAGTCCCATCAGGTTCTTGCAGGAAAAAACCATTGTTTCCCCTAACTGAACTGATAATGAAAGGTCCTTTCCATAAGTTTTCAAACTTACCATGCTTTCCTTTATCTTCCCTTCTGGAATCCCATTTTAATACTTTATCCCCAACCTGAAAATCATTTTCTTTGGTCCTTCTATCAAATTTTTTTTCATCTTATCTTGCACTAACTGTGTCCTTTGGTAAGCTTCTTCTCTTTTTTGTTGTAAATGGATAGTCTGATTTATCCTCCTTTGCATGTCATTTTATTCCATTTGAACTTCTTGTAATAGCTTCATCACTGGAACCCCTAAGGATGTTAGGAACATGACATCCATGCCATACATTAGTTGATAGGGAGATATACCAATTGATTTTTTGGTGGTTAGTCTATTAGCTCATAGTGCGTGTACTAGTTTTCCATGCCATGCTTTTTGATTTTGTTCTAGAAGCTTCTTAATGATATTGACTAGGCTTTTGTTAGAAGACTCGGCTAAACCATTACCTTAGGGGTAATAAGCTGTGGAATGTCCTAATGTAATATGATATTTGTAACAGAAGTCAAACATTATTTTGGAGGAAAAGGCAGCAGCGTTATTAGTGATAATTTTCCTAGGACAACCGAATCTAGATAAAATGTTGGTTTCTAGGAACTTGATAATGACTGAATTGGTGGCATTCCTAGAGGGTATGGATTCTATCCATTTGGTAAAGTAATCAATGGTTGTGAGGATCCATTTGTGTTGAGCAGATGAAGAAGGGTGTATTTCTCCAATAAAATCTAAACCCCATTGTTGGAAAGGAGCGTCAACTATGATTGGATGTAAGGGAAAAGGTAAAAGTTTTCTCTTGCCATCAAAAATTTGGCATTTATGGCATGTCATGACCATTTTGTGAGTGTCAGGGAACAAGTTAGGCCAATAATAACTGGCTCTAAGGATTTTTTTGGCTGTGGATTTCTAGTAGAGATATCCTTCACATTCTCCTTCGTGCATTTCATGCATAATTTTTCCTGCATCATCTTTAAGCAAACATTTAAGCAGTATACCAGTGGGATTTTTCCAATACAGAATTTCATCTAGAATACAAATTTTTAAAGATTTTTGTTTGAGGAATATTTATTTTGTCTTTGATAAGGTTGGAGGATCATTGAGATAAAATAACACGTAAAGAATATCATCATACCAAGGTGAATTTAAAAAAACTTCTTCAACATGAGGAGTTGTGCATTCTTCCTATTCTTCTAAGGTGTCAACAAAATTTATATCTAATGCTTGGAGGTTTGTTTCAGCCATTAGTCTCGTGAGTCCTTGTTCCTTAACCAATTTGGTGGGTCTGATTTCTAAGTCATATTCTAAGATGATAGCAATCCACTTTCCTCTTTTACCATCGGGATCTTGATTTAATATATCTTTGACAACGGTATGGGGAATGAAAGAAATAATATGAGGATGTAAGATATAAACTTAAAAGTCTTTCAGTGCTTTTACCAATGCGAATGCCTGTTTTTCCATGATATTATATTTTAAGGGAGCATCCCTTAGGGATTTGCTAAAAAAGGCTATGGGTTGTTCTTGTCCTGCTGCGTTCTTTTGTAACAACACTACAACTACCGTGTGTTCAGATGCAAATGAGAAGATGTAAAAATATTTTGTGACATCAGGACTTATTAGAACTGGTGTTTCGGTGAGTGCTTTTAAATCCAGTTTGAAAGATTTTTTGGCTTCTAAAGTCCATTTAACTCCAATCTCCTTTTTTAACATGTTTGTGATATTTCTCAAGAGTTTGGCAAGATTGGGGATGAATCTTCTTAAGAAATTATTTTTTCAGATAAAATATTGTAATTCCTTAATGTTTTTGGGGTGATTGATTTGCAATATGCCTTCGATACTTTTGGGGTCTATTTTTATTCCATCTTCAGAAATGATGTGACCTAGGAGCTTTCCTTTTTCGAGACCAAAAGTGTTTTCTTGGGGTTTAGAGATAGGCCATATTTTCTACATTTTTCAAAAACCTTTCTCAGGTGGACCAGATGTTCCTCATCTGATTTGGAATATACTATGATGTCATCAAGGTATATGACTATGAAATAACCTATGTCTTATGAGAAAGCTATGTCCATGGCTCTTTGAAATGTTGCACCAGAATTAATTAATCCAAAAGGCATTTTAACATACATGAAAGTGCCCCAAGGCGTGGTGAAAGCAGTTTTGTGTTGAACACTAGGAAAAACCAGCACTTGGTTGTATCTAGAAAAACTGTCAAGTAATGATATCCTTTTAGAGCCAACAAATTTTTGAATTATGTGGTCCATTTTGGGTAAAGGATAGTTATCTTTTAAAGAGGACCTATTTAGATTTCTGAAGTCAATGCAAAGTCTAATCTCTCTAGTTTTTTTCTTGACTGAAACCAGGTTTGAAACCCACTTAGAGTATCTAAGGGAAACTATTATCCCAGTGTCATACATATTTTTTATTTCCTTTTCCACTAAAGGTAGTAAGATGGGATTTATTCTCCTCAACTTTTGTTTGAAAGGCTTCTGGTTTTCTTTGAGGGGGATCTTATGTTGAATAATGCTTGTGTCGTATGATTTCAAATCTTGGTATCCCCATACGAAAACATCTTTGAACTCTTTAAACAACTCAATGTATTTCCATTTTATGTGAGGAGGGAGGGTTTTGGAAAGTTTGATCATCTTTGGTTCTTCTATGATTCCTATGTTATACTCTTCTATATCAGCCTCAGTGGATTCCATTTTTGGTTTTTTGGCCACATCATTAAAATCAAACAATTCTTCTAATGGTGCAAGGCCTCTGGGTATTGTGTCATTTTCACAGTGTAAGAATTCAAGCTCTCTTTGGTCTAGGTCCTCACATGTTTTAGCTTCATAGGGATGATTAATCAAGTTTATATCTATTCAGGAAGGTAAATTGGGCTCCCGATCTTTATTTTTATCAAGATTTATTTCTTCATGTTCTAAGTTTGGTTTAGCCATTTCAAACTCATTCCTGGATTGCAAAAAATCATCAATTTGCTTGTCATCCTCAAATATCTGCCAGTGGTTAGTGTTGTCAGGCACTGTAGGGCAAAGCTTGACTTTGATACTATATTGTTCATTTGCAAATGGTATTTGGCAATTGCTTGCAGAAAATGTGAGCTCATTTGCGAGACTATTTTGAGCTCTAGGAATATAATTGAGTTCATATCTCTCAAAGGTTTTAAGAATGTCTAATGCTACATTTCTGTATTCTCTCAATCTTGAGTTTTTTTGCTGAATATTCACCTTTGATTTTTCTAATTAAAAGTTCTGAATCTCCCTGGGCTGATATTTGCTTAGCGCCTAAGTCTCTATGTAAGTGCAAACCAAGGAGGAGGGCCTCATATTCCGCAATGTTATTAGTACATTGGAATTTCAATCTGAAAGAATGACCTTCATTAGTATTGTGTATCCAGACTCCAGCCCTTGAACCAGTTTTGCCACAGGAGCCATCAAAGCTTATGCTCCAAAGAGTTTCTTTTTCATGTGTGTTATTAAGTTGTTTTTCAGGTTTCTTAGAGTTCTGGTCATCAATTTCTTTATTTGTGGATGAATGAGGTTGTTCTGATGGACTGAGCTCTTCTTTATTTCCTTTTATCTGCTCATGAATATCACTTTCATTGTATAAGATAAAAGAATCTAAATTTGAATGAATGGAATAAATCGAGGTATTGTTTGGCTTATCTAGGTTGCTTACCATATATTTCATGTGGGTTTCTCAGTACAACCTTCTATTTTGGTTAAAAAATTGGATGGTAGCAAATGACATGTCCATTTGGAGGCTACCTCGTATTTTGGCAGGCCATGACTTTGATAATAGCATCCCATATTTAGGAGGAATATCAGCCACTACTACATCCATGACTAGGATTTTAGCAGGTATTTGTGTTAGAGTGATACACAGGTTTTTAATCAGGCCTAAGCATTTGACCCTGCTTGAATCGAATGAGTATAAGTCTTTGTAAGGTTTAGTTATCTCCATGCCCAAAATTTCCATGACTACTTTAGGCATGAGGTTATGGGAAGCACCAGAATCTAACATGGCGTTATGTAATATCTTATCGTGGATGTTCAAACTTACGTAGAATAGAGAGATAGTTCCTTCTTAGTATTCTCCTTCTACTTTGGGACCAAATAGAAGCTCGAGTTTATCGTCTATCATATTTAGAGTATCTACATCATTTCCTATGTTTAGGACTTACAAAATTTGAGATCTATACCTATCTATAGTCACTAGTTCTGCGAGGGGTATGGTTATCTTGATCTTGGCAATTTATCCTTCGAAACTGAAAGGTACTTGGGTTTTAGGCATGTTTGTCTCAGTTCTATTAGCCATAAATTTTTCTATATTCTTAATTTTCTGATTTTGATTTCGAGTTTTGTTCAATACAGTTGTTTTGGGGATCTTAGTAGAGGTACTAGGACAGTTAGGATCAAGGTTTGCCTGGCTAGTTTTGTCTTTGTTTTGATCAGTCTTCTTAGCCATGGTTTTGTTACTATCTACTGTTCTTTTAAGAATAGTATCGGGGGCTTTTGTAACAGTAGTGTTTGGGCTACTTTTCCTAGAGTTGTCTTGGTTTTTCTTCCTCCTAAGATCATATTCCCTATGAACTTCCATTATGGCATTTTGTAATCCTATTTCAGGATCTTTAGGGTCCTCATAATTTGTTTCATTTTGGTTTGAGCAGAAGAAAACTTTCTCTTCTTATGTAAGATAAACCTCACCCTCACTATCGGAACCTATCAAGTTTAAGTGACTTTCATCTAGTGGTTCAATATCTCTTTCTACCTCATCAACATAGTTTTCTTGGAAAGGTGGCCTGATCTGTTGATCATTCTCCCTTGGTTTGATTTAAGGTAGGTCCCTTCTAAGGTTATGATTCCGGTTTCTGTTTTTAGGATTTGGCTAGTTGTCCCTTGGAGGTGCCCTTTCACTTAGATTTATTCTTTCCATCATTTTCTCCATAGTTCTAACTAGGTTTTCTATTTTGGAATCTGAAGAGGAAATGGAAGGTATGGTCTCATCTTGGTAAGTGAATTTATTTTTTGATCTCATCCTAGCTCTCTTCTCGGCTAGGTTGGCTTCGGCACTAATAGCTACCTTTTGCATTTCTTCTAAAGTTGCAAGGCCTATTTCTCTTAATTGATATGCCATATCTGGGTCAAAACCTTCGGGAAATTTTGCTAGTGCTAGGCCAAGTGGAGGTTTCATGTGAGGTGGAAGGGCATTATAGACACTGTTGAACTTGGTGCAATAGTCTTGAACACTTTCCCCCATATTCCTTTTAATATTGTTGTATTCGAAAAGGATTTGGATGGAGTTTTTCCTGACTTCACATTTGTTTATAAAAGTTTGGTAGAGTGATGGGAGATCATGTATACTGTTAGGAGCCAAGTTTTTAAACCATTTCTTGGCTTCTCCACCTAGGCTTTGGGAAAAAATTCTCATCTTTATGGTTTCATCTTCTAGTTCCATGTAGTCAAAAGCATCACTGATTCTATCTACATGTTGTTGGGCAGTAGTAGACTCAGCCCCGGTAAAGTGTGGGATTCTAGATTGGTAATCATTTTGCAAAGGTACCAAAGGCTGTGGTAACACTAAGGGTGCATACCAGGCTACCATGATGGGAGCTGATGGTAGATTTATAGTATGAGGATTTGTAGTATGGGATGAGGTGATTTGAATAGTGGTGTTTTGAATGGGTGTGACGAAAGTACTTGGACTTGTAGACTGATTTTGAGCAGATTTGGGGTGAAAAGAGCCAAAGTGGTGGAGAAGCTGAAAATCGGGTGGTGTAGTGGGTGAAGCTTCTGTGCTAAGACTTTGCTGCAAATCTAAAGGCTCAAGATCAGCAAGGTTGATTCTACTTTGTGACTTGTTTCTAAAAAGGTTTTTTGTTGAACACAAGTCAAACTGAGGATCTTGTAAGGATGTAGGATGTTCGGGTATAGAGCTTGCTTTGTCAATGGTCCTATCAGTAGCTAAGTTACCAGTTTCAGAATTTTGCCACAAAATCTTTTCTGGGTCTCAACTATGATAGGAGGATTTGGGTTTGGATGAGATCTGGTATTAATTCTTCGTGAAGCCAGATTTCAAATTCAAAATTTAGAGAGGATGACAGTTGTGATTGTTTTTGGATGGTGTCCTCTCTAAGAGTCTTATGAATGCTAGTAAAGTTTTAGAACTAAATGAAGGCTAGTGGAGTCGCCAGGTGGATGCTTTGAAGTTTATGGTCCACCACCAATACTGACAAATGTGTTTTTTTAGGAAAATTCTTTTTTAGAAAAATTTTGTGCAAAAACTTGTAAGAGTGTTCTAAAACTTAGATCAACAGTTTGCTAGGATGTTGAGAAAGTTGTAGTTCTGTTTTTAGGCTATTCTATTGATTTTCTATGTTTGATGAAAATTTATGAATTCCTAAGTAGTACTCATTTTATCACTGATTTCAGAGGCTGCATCATGATCTTTGTGATTAGAAAGGTAAGTCAATAGGATTGCATGCTTATGGAAATTTTTTGGTTTTTTAAATGGAGTATTAGGCCTACTGGAGGCTAGTGGAGTTGCCAGGTGAATATTATTGTCATGTAAAGACAAAGTTTTATGGTCCACCACCAATGACTAATAGAAACCAATCTAGGGATGTTTTTGTGGGGTTTTTTACAGAGTCTTATATGCAGCCTAGTTTGTAAAAGTGTCCTATATTTGATTCATCACTTAGATAAGGTGTTGAAACAAAGAGAGTCTACTTTAAATGAATTTGTAGGCTGTTTGTCTGATTTTAATATAGAAGGACTAATGAGTCTACCAAGGCTTGTTAGGTTGTTTATGTACTTATTGTTTCCACCGCAATCGCCAGTATGTCAGTGTGGCGATGAGGAGGTAGATTCACTAGTATTTCTAAGTCTAACTAAGCTTGTATGAGGTATTCAGGTAACTATGTACTCAGAAGTCCCACTGTGATAGCCATTATGTTAGTGTCCCATAATTTGGTAGATTGGTAAACCAAATGGCAGGGTAACATCAGACCAATCTTTGGAGTCCTAAGACCTAGCCTTCCTGGACTCAGAGAGGGCTCTCTCTATTATGCGAAGGATGTGAGCTTGTTCGCTTTGTATGTTTGATTTTAGGCTAGCTGTAAAGTATATTTTGGTTTCTTTTGGGTTTTTGAGGTAAACTGATCAAAAAGGATAAATAGAAAGAGAGTTTGTCAAATCAACAGGGCTATGGGGTTAGATAAAGTCAAGAATGTCTAAATGATGGACAAGGTATATTGCAGGGCCAATTTAGTCAAGGTAAATGGATTCTTTGGGTGAAAGTGAAGTGAAATGAACATTAAGTTTGTGAAAGACAAAGAGCTCTTAAACATGTATAGTTTTAAAGCAGGTATTCATGAGGTAGGGCAAACCATAAATCTCTATGAATAAAACTCAAACTGATACATGTTAAAGATAAATAATCCAACGACACATAGAAGCATAAGAACTCCTAACCTTGGAAAATCACCTTCAACTATTGGGAAAAAAAATAAGATAAACAAACAAATCAATATATAGAGAGGGAACTCCTAAAAAATATATTTAGAGCTATCCAGAACTCTGAAATAAGTTTGCAAGCAGGGAGAAAGGGCAAGATCGAACGAGACCTCTTTGACTTAACTAAAACAACCAATATTTCATAGAAAATATTTCAGAAATGGAGTTTTGAGAAACTATAAGTAAGGAGGGTGTACCTTAAATCATACAAGATAGCAAAACATACTGACCATAAATGAAACAAATAAAAATTTCTTGATGGACCTAAGGGGTAGTTAAGAATCCTTTAGAAATGATCAAGAAGAGGAAAACATCAAAGCTATAATATGCAAGATGTTTGAGGTGCTTCCATGAGCATGTCTCAACATATACTTTTCTGATCTATAGCAAATAAGAAGTATGGAACATCAATGAAAACAAGAAAACATAAAAAAAATTAGAGAAACATCACCACTCACCAAGCCATGGAATCCTACACACAATGCTCCCCCACCATCAAGCCAAGCAAGACATCATCCACTTCATAAAACAAGTATTTCTTCCAAGCTCATAATTCTATGTATTGCTCTTAATATATCAAGTTATACCTCCTTGTTACAATGCATCCTCTTGGTTATATAAGCCAAAGAGGAGGAAACCCACCTAGAGCAACTAGAAGGCACATTGGCCAAAAACAAATATCTAAAATTGTCCTTGAGGCTTAACAAAGTCCAAGGCACAAAATATCCTTCAAAAATATATTTTTGGACCAAAATAGAAAAAAAGAATCACTTTCAAGGCTGGAAACACAAGATAAACTTGCTTAACACACATTTGGCCTAGTCATAACTCAGAAAACTGCTTTTCAACAAAATCTACAGGAACATAGCGCCAGAAAAATGTCTGTTTTGTAGTGAAGTTTTGGCTGACCTCCCAATGTCGAAATGAGTCCCGTGATGGCTCGTTGGAGAGCTACGGATGTATAATTTCCAAAAAAACTTGAATTTTTCCAATATGATGCCTAGAAGTCAGTAAAAAAGTAGAAACAGTGAAAAAACCCAGGAGTGTAACACCTGCTAATATTAGGGACAAAAAGGTAAAAAAATGGTTTTTTTGGGCCTTTTTGAGAGACCAAAACAGCTGCATTTGATATGAAAATTTCCGAGCATGTTCCTTTGATGTCAATGAATCCAAAAATATATTTTTATTCAGTTTAGGATGCTCCGAGAAAAATTTAAGGCACCTATGATTTTATGTTTTTAGGTCTAAAATTCACAAAAAACAAGGATGTGTCCAAAAATGCCCAATTTTGGTGAGTAAACCCCTTAAGGGTTTTTAGAAACATGCAATGAAGCTTGAGCAAGAATTCCAAGCCAGGATAGGCCTTTTCCATGTTTTTCTGCTGGGCGCCTCCTTTGGGCATCTTTGAGTTTCCTTCGGGCAAACTGATTCAACTTCTTGTAGTGCTCGGTCATTCTTCTTTGTAGGCCCAAATCCTTGTTATATTTTTCCAATTTGGTTTCCAAATGCTGATTTTCCCTCTCAATCCAAGACTCTCTATCATTCTCAATTTCATTAGTAAGGAGCTCCGTAAGAGGGTACTGCTGTGCATGAGTTGATTCTTCCTCTTTCTGCTTTTGTAATGCTTTTCTAAGACCCATGGTCCTAGGTCTCTTTCTTACTGGCCCTTCTTCTTCATCATCTTCCGCATACTCACCCATGTATTATTCTAGCCTCACTTGTGAATTTTGAGCTTCCCTTCTGTATTTGATCACCCGAGCCTCAAATATTGCCATATTTCCACTCATTTGATTATTTTGCAATTGCAAATAGTGGATGATGTCTTTTGACCTTTCTAGGCCATTTTCCAAATCTTTAATCTGAGCCTCCCGATTTTGCAAAAGAGATCTAAGAATACTGGCCTCATCATCCTCAGCATCATTGTCTATTTGTATTATGTCAAATTCCCTTTCATGCTCATGGCTGCTCTCTTGTTGTTCAACCTTCTCTTTGCCATTGCCTTTAATGATTTTCTTTCCTTTGGTTTTCTTGGGCAATTCTACTTTTCTCTTCTTTGGAAATTTTCCTCTACTCCTTAGTGCCCTAGTGACATTGCTAGTCATTGTTTGAGTCATTTTCTTCCTTGCTATTTTGGTGTTTTTAGCCTTTGCTACTTTTGATGAAGGAAGCATGGCCCTTTGCCTTGGAGAGGTAGTAAACACATGCTCTTGACCTTGCTGATGATGAGTGAGAGGAGGAGTTAATACCTGGGCTTGTTTAGTTTGGTCTCTTGCAGCCTTAGGGCCATCCTTTTCTCCAAAAACATCCTCTGCTTGCATTTCTTGGTTACTTTGCTGTGGGGAATTTCCTTGTTCATTAAATTTGATATTTGTAATGAACTCATCATCAGGAGTAAACTCAGAAAGATCATGCTCCTTTTCTGTTTGGTGGGAGATGTCTAGGTCTACTGTTTTTTCCTTTTCAAAACTATCTTTGCCTTCATCTATCTTCTTGCTGTCATGACTATTTTTATTACTTCCTTCTTTGCGGTGATTGCTTCCATTATTTTCATTTTTTTCAACGTTTTCCTGATGTGGACTGCCTTCATCATGATTACTGTTTTCATTTTCTTGCTGTGGGCTACCTTCTCCTCTAGTGTCTTCACTGTCTCTCTGTGGGTTTTCTCTTTCTTCATCATTGTCTTCATTTTCTCCTTGTGGGTTGCCAGATTCATGATTACTACTTTCATTCTCTCCTTGTGGGCTGCCTGCCTCATCATGCTTTCCTTTCCCTCTACTACTGCTTTTATCATTGTCTTGTTCTTTGTCACCATCCCTTCCCTGTTCTTTGATTTTACTACATTCTTCTTTCTCACTGCTATCTATGGAGGATGGTTTTTGTTGGGGAATAGACTCATGAAAAGAAGAGGAAAAATAAGGTGTGGAGGGCAAGGAATGAGCATGAGGAGGGTTTTGGGATGAAAATGGCCTGATTTGTAGTGGCATAGAAGATGCAGAAGTGAAATTAGAGTGAGAGATGAAATTTTCCCAGGGAATGCCCTTTTGTTTCAGCTGGAGAAGGATAATGATCTTAATGAGAGAGTGATGGAATAAACTTGCTTTATACTGAGCTCGAGGCTTTTTTCTAACAATGGAAGCCATCTTGTCTATACTCTTGCATGGGAAGAAGGGTAGGTTTAGCAACTTAGCTTTTTTGAAATGCATAAGGAGTCTGACATGATAGGAATATACTTGGGAGAATCTACCCTCTCAAGTGAAAACATTCATGATTATTTTCATGAGGACTGCATAGTCATCCAGCAAGTGTGATAAAGGGAAAATGGAGCTGCATTCATCTTGATGATTTGGCTTGAGAAAAGGCTGATAGTGGCTGAGGTCAAGGTATGATTTTTTGAACCACTCCTCTCCTATGTTAGGGATTTTGGTTGCTTTAGAAACAACTCTAGGAGTGAGTTCAAAATCTAGACCTGCTATATGAACTTTCTTTTCATCCAATCTTAGGGCAAACAACTCAGTTAAATAAGGGTGGCTAGTGACCTTTGGTATTCTACTGCAAAAATAAAAGAAGCCTACCTCTTGAAAATAGGACAAGATTGAGGGAGAGGCAGTGATTTCTTGAGTAGTGGTGGGCTCAAATTTGTTGTGTTGGCCTCCCTTTTTTACCCTTTTCTTTGGAGGCATTTTGATTTTTCTGTTCTTCTCCACAATCAAGTAAACAACCCTTAAATCAAAATAGGCTTTCTTTTAATTTAACACTTATTTTTCCTTTAATTTGGTTTTCAAAATATCCTTTATGTTTTAAGAGCAACTGAGGGTTAAAAATAGTGATAAATACCTTGGAAAACTTCTTTGCAGTGATGAACACTGATCCTTGAGCAAGACTAGTGATTTTTTGGCCCTTTGTAACAAAATGAGTAGGTGTTACACCCTTGTACATAGGCGCATAGCATCTAAATGAAGGATGCACGAGACAAATACACTGTGCCAGTTCAAAAAACTAGGTTTTTGAACGATGTTTGAACGACGGGTGGTTGAGGGCGCCGAGTGAAAAAACTAAACAAGGGTTGGGCATTGAAACGCATCGCGCCAGTGTATAGGCGCATCGTGTCCTTTGTAAATTCCTTTGGTGTGCTACTACAGGCGCATCGCGACCAAGGATTTTTTCACGAGGTGTTTGCCGAGGAACCAGAGAGACCCTCTCCTCTTGCCAATTGATAATATGAGAGTAAGATATGCCTTTTGAGGGCTTTTGTGCCTTGTGAAAAGTTTTTAAAGCACACAACCTTCCTTTTGACTTTTTCAAAAAACGTTTTATTAAACCTTTGCCTTTTTTTGCTCATTTACCTTATTTGTATGAAATAGTTTTGAAACGTGTATTACAGTGTTTCATTTAAAAAGTGCTTTGCAAATAGCAACACAAGTTTTCATTTTTTGTGTAAAAGCAAGGCCCTTTTACCAACTGTAGGTACCCTCTTCTTATAAATTGAAGGAGGTCTTTTAAAATAGTCTTTAGGCCTGGTCTATGTTTTCCAAATGAAGCTTTTAGTCTTCTAAACAAACTGTTTGTGTCATGCCCTTTGCTTATCAATTGAAGGAGGTCTTTTAAAACAATCTTTAGGCCTAGTCTCTGTTTTCCAAATGAAGCTTTTAGTCTTCTAAACAAACTATTTGTGTCATGCCCTTTGCTTATCATCTTTGAATGAGGCTGGTTAGACATAAAATATTTAGGCCCTCTGCTCATGATTGAAGGAGGCAATGCAAGCACAACTTCTTTGGATCTCTGCTTATGATTTGAATGAAGCCTCTCTTGAAAACTAAACCTTGTGCCCTATGTTTACTTATCACTGAAGGAGGTAAATTAAATAGAATTGTTTATAAGTTCTGATTATCATCATTTAAGGGGGAATTTCATAAACACAAGTGATTTCCATTTGCTTATCATTGAAGGAGGAAACTCAAATGGTTTATCCTTTATCAATTTGCATGAGACAGTTTCCTTTGTAGAAATTTACTGTGAAGATAGTGAGCAGGTAAGATATTTCAAATTCCAACATATCTGCTTTGTGTCTCTTAGGTTAACTCTCTTTTTTAGTAGCTTTAGCTTCCTCTGTGATGCAAGTGTCTTTGATGCTTTAGAGTCTAGGCTATAGGGATATAAAAAAGGCAGTTGTTCCCTTTTTATGCTCTTTCACTTTGATGCCTAAACTACTGGAAGTCTTTTGCCAGAGAACTAACATACCTAGTCTCATAAGACTATTTTTTCAGAGATGTACTCATATGTTTGGGAAGAATGTGCAAATTCCATTGTGAGTTGACATGAAGTGTTAGATGCAGTAAACTCCCAACCTTTGTAATAATTTTTCCATTATGGATGATTCTTTGACTTTCTTGGTGCTTTGAGTTTGCAGGTATGAATCATGTAGGTTTCCTTTCTCTTTGAAATATGAATTTCCTTCATTTCTCAACAGTCAACTGTTCTAACTTTGAAAACTTTCCTTGAAGTGTCCCTTTTGTTTCAGAACTGGATATTGCTATCTATCCATAGCACCCTTGTAGAGATGCATTGATAAAATGTCTTTTACCATTGGAGACCTTTCCTAAGGTATCATGATGATAATGCTTGAAAAGTTCACTTGATTACTTTCTTCAGACATAGGACCTTCTTACTTTGTTTCTTCCTGAATTTGAATCTTATAAGTTTTTCTGAAACAAAACACAGTGACCATTTTGATGGTGTATGACCTAGGGGTAAACAAGGGTTTTGTTTTGCCAAATAAGAAAGAGGATGACTGACTGAAATTTAAAACCAGTTTTTTGACTAGAGATATTTCTCTCAAGATACCTATTCTAAACACCATCACCTAACCTAGACACTTTTTCATGACTTCTGAAGGGTTTCTTAGACATAGTCAGGTCATCAAATGGACCTTCAAACAATAAGAGGGGAAATATACAACTTGTCTTATGCTTTGGCAGAGAGTTGTCACTTGTGTGAAAATAGAGGATTTTGGATATCAGGTATAAAAGGCTTATGACAGTTATGGACAGGGGAGTTTTATCAAGACTGAAACTTGACGACCACCTCTAACATAGTCTGTAAGACAGGAAAAAATATAAAAAATTCTCTGAGGGGTTTTCTAGAGGACAAATTGACTGTTTGAAATTGGTTTCTAGAAAACCTAGGCAAGGCATATAGTCATCACAACAGGAAAAAATACTGATGACTAACATAAACCTCCTCGACCACCATGAAGTCCATTTTCGTCATGCCCATGATCTTATACTTGCATTCTATAAGCATCGGTACTGTGCTCAATCATTAGTTCATAATCTGGAAAATTATTTTCATCATGTCTTACTGATTTACAAAATTTGCAAAATAGATTCTTTGGAGTCTGCACATATTTTTGTAACAAGTAAGAGCTTCTAAATGATTTTGACCTCTCGTCCTACATATTTCATACCATAGGCTAGATCCTTCATTCAAGGGATTTTTTGCCCCACTGTCCATGTAATCCCTGAAGACAGGGCACTATCCTATAGAATGGCCCTCTAATATGCACTTTGTACACCATACTTCTTCTCTAACTTCTTTACCTTTCTTGATGTCATGTATCTGCAAGGTTAGGTTTTTCAGTTGACTCTGAATTTGCTACATACCTGAATTAGTATCTCCTATAGGCGAGGCTTCAAACTTCATCGCAATCTTAAGAGCTTTGACTTGAATTCCTATATTCTATTGCATGAATGGTAATTTGATATGTGGTAGTAGCGCAACTATAAACCATTCTTGATATCGTTGCGGAGCTATATCGAAGCCTATATGATCCAATAACAAATTGAATCTTTGATCTAACTCCCAAATAGACTCAGTAGATTTCTGTTTGATTTCTTTCAACTCAATAATGGACTGTGACTTCGACTTCGACTTCTTAAACTCTCCTACTAGTGTTGTTTTAATATCTCCAAAATTCATGTTCAGATTAGTTTCATACTTCATATACCAAGTCAGTGCTCTATTGCGCAATGTCATAACGAGCTATGATTTCTTTATGTTCTCGTCATTGATCTGCTTCACTATCCATACTATGTCGTATAAAAACCAAAACTACTCTGGATCCTTCCATCCAATTCCTATGAAAAAGGGTAGCTTAATATCATCAACCACGCCTCTTTTCGGGGGGGAAGCTGGAGGGGGAGGGGGAGGGGAATGTCAGATAGGAGGGGTAGGGAGAGCGGGAAAAATGCCATGCTATTATTGGATTCTAATCTGTGTGAAATCTCAGGCTAGGAGGGGAAATACTGTGAAGTTAGCTGAGGGTTATCAGGGTGGATTTATTCTTTTTAACTTTCATATTCACTCAAAAGAGGACTATAATCAATCTCTATAAAGGTATTCATGTCTTGATCACAAAATCTCTTTCTAGTATCTATTTTATATCTTTTTACACTCTATGTTACTCTAGTTTGTTACTCAGCTCTTCTCTCAAACATAAGTAAGCAAGAAATCTGATTATATCTGTAAAACTCCATTTTCACACAAAAGCATATTAATCCAAAGTTTCAAAGATTTCAAATACTTACCTTGCGGTCCTTTGAAGAATTTTCATTCCACTTCACTGTAGGACACAATCGAGTTTACTATGAACTCTGTAATGAAACCTCCCAAGATGCTATTAACTAGATATTGACAACCCTTGAAATCTTGTTGTCAGTTCTCTTGAGTCATTGTATCCCCTTAAAACAATCCTTTATTTCAATCAACCTTGATATCCACTTGTATAGTTCAACATTAAATGATGCAAAGAAAATTTTGTATTTCTCTATAAAAATGTACTTCTGTAACCATGCTTTAGAAGTAAGATGAGGATTTATGTTTTCTAGATCTACAAACTCTCACTCTTTCAAGATCACCCATTCTTGAATTTCCTTCTTTGACAAATTCCACATTCACATATCACTCAAATAGATCCTGAACTCGATAACAAAACCATTTGTTGGCTTGTTTTGGGTTGACCCAAGTTCAACATATATTGTGAACCAACAAAACCCTTAATCACTGGCCCTTTCAACAATGATCTGCAAGCATATCGTAGTCTCACCTGAAGTGACTATGGGTGGATGCAGAACCAAGTTTTTGCAACCTTCAGGGACTAAGGGATGTGGTAATTTTTTTTCTTCTTATTTTTAACATTCATAAACTACTTATTTGTATAAAACCATAAATTACTTCACCACACAACACTTAAACATAACCCATCATAGTGATGAAGTAAAATGTAAATAAAATAGCAACTTCGTTATAACATATAGAAAGAAAATATACATGAAAAACACATAAGAACATCAATTATTTATTTATATAACAAATATTCAAACTAAAACTGATCTTTGACCTATGCACTCAGCTGTAGGTTTTCTGTGCACTATCATAGGATTTACCACCTTTTCTATGGGTTCTCAGCCTACAGTATGTCTTCTTCTTCATTTTACTATGCAAACTACAAATTAAAGATAAAACCATAAAATAAAAAATCAATACATGCATCTCAAAACTACATTGATTCTCTTTACATACAATCACATAGAGAGGCTACATATTTACAATACCATGGTCCAAATACCACGAACTACCTGAAACAATCAACTATAGCCAAAAACCCATTACAAAGTTGTGTGCTTTACAAAAAATACAAGGATTCGAACCACCCTGAATCCCTTCACTACCACACAGTATGTTAAAATATTCTATTGTGCGGTCCACTTCATGCTCTGTTGCATGCTCCGCTCCACAAAATATAGAGTCTTTGCCAAATTATTTTGGCTTGATTTGGGATGAACTAGGTTCAAAATACATTGCGCACCAACAAAGCCCTTGATCAATGGCCCTTTCGGCAATGACCTGCAAGCAAATTGTAGTCTCACCTAGAGTTACTATGGGTGGATGAAGAACTAGGTTTCTACAACCTTGAGGGACTAAGGGGTGTGGTAATTTTGTGTAATATTCGAAATTGGAAATAGTAGCAATAAAAATCATAATAATGTAAAAAACAACAAATCTGAATATGACATAAGAGAGGTCAATATGCAACCATCATTTTATTAAGATATCAATAGAAATATAGAGAAATTTCATGAGGGACAAGCCACTCAAGCAATAAGAACAAGCCTCCAATGATCAAAACAATCAGCACATGAGTTGCTGCAATAGTATAGAATACCGGAGAGTAGTGACAACATTGTCTATATCTGTGAACCTTCTGCTGAATACATATATAAATGAAATTTTGCTGATAGAAACAAAGAAATTCCCAAAAAAGAAGATGTGGGCTCTAATACAAGATTTCTAGCCAATCAGGGAAAGATTGCTAGAAATACTAAGAAATATACAATGTGACAAACAACCCTGGGGTTAATATGCCACTGCAACTGGATCTAATATGAAATGAGGCTATGAAAGATCTGAAATGGTGATGTCCTCCTCCAATGGTATTTCTAAATAGAATTTTGATCCCTCTACTCAGAAATAGACCCTCCTGATGAGCTCAATGAACCCTCCCAGCAATTGCCTCCAAAAATAACGTAGTTCAGAATTGTGACTACACTGTGAGGGATAGTGGATGGTTGGCTTGATGCCAAAGATGTGAAAATATTCCCAAGAGCCCTCCTTTCTGATCCTCCAATGGATAGGCTACCTCTCCAATGAAAAACAAGCCTAGAAATGGCTCTATGCGTTCCTCCTTTGCTGCACCCTACAACACAACCCAGCTCTAAATAGAAACTGCACTGTAGCTGAAGGAGGTAGCTTGGCCAGAATTCTGGAATGAGGAAATGAAGCCCAAAGAACCTCTCCTTCCCTAAGGATGAGGTAGGGATTCCCGATCAAGAACACCCTTGTGGTAAATAGCACAACAACCCTGCTAAACAACAAGAGGAATCAAAAGTCTAAACAGACCAATATCAAATGATAATAAAAAACATGAATAACAATGGTTTCTATCCCCTCCATATATAGCATGAGAGCCTCCTCACATTGGGTCCCATCCATAATTTCCACCAAGCTCATGCAATTTGTCCTCCACTAAAACTACGATGTCTCATCATAAAGACCACTCCTCCATGACAACACTATTGATTTGGTCAAAGTTGACTGAATCAACATGATCCAATCCCTGCTCACACCCAAAGGTGCTTAATCCAGCTTCTTATTCTTCCTCCTTTCACATTAGGAGTGTTATTATTCCTTCTAAAGGGGTTTTATGGGTCTCCCCACCCACTTATTCACCTACCTAGTGATAAAACCAACTATAATATTCCATTTAGATGAAGGCTAAATTTTTGGAATATTACATTCCTCCCCTCAAAAATGTTGCTTGTCCTCAAGAAACTATAAAGGTGGAGAAAAATTCCTCCCTTCCTCTTCTTGTGGCCCCTTCATCAATAGTTCCCACCACAGCTCAACATATTCTACAATAAATCTGCCCTCCAATAGTTCCTCCCAAGTATGAAAAACCAAATGGTGTACACCATGAGAAAGTGGAAGGTGTAAGTGGAAACCTTCTTATTTTCCAATGGCCTCCTCAAGGTAGGAGTGATGATAAACATAGGGAATCTCATCCCCAATGAGATTCCCCCATACCCATGCTATCATCCAAATGAAATGAGCCATTCTAGGTAGCTCATCAAAGAGATCCTCAACCCCTGATTTATGCAACGTGTTGGGCCTGCATGGAGAGATTAGATTTTCCCATCCAAGTTGTTCCTCTCTCCATTTATGGTAAGTATGTGTATGTTTCTGATCTTGGGCTGAAATGTCATGGCCTCCAAGAATGGCCCAAGTTACCCCACAAAATAAATCAGCCATGAAGTGCCTCCTCCAAGAACTCAAGTTCTCCAAATGGCTCCTCCTACATGAAGAAAAAAGATGTAGTATGGAAATCATGGTTTGCCCATTATTTCTCCTGAAACATACAACATGTAAAGTAGGGAGAATCATACTCCCAATGGGCACCTCCAACTCTTTTCCCACTCTCTAAACAAAGCTTCCCATGAACATAAGAATATCAGCAATATATGGAAGCAAAAACCAATGAAAAAAAGTTTCCATATGACAACCGGAAAGTGGATCATAGTTCCACACATGGAACCAGCACAGTGCATCCCTTGCCTGCCTCAAAAAAAATAATAACAAGTTCCCTTCCAGCCATTTTTTTGCTGCCACAATCATCCCATAATATGGAATCATGAATGTAAAATGTGGTGTCAATGGTGCACACCAAGAATCATGTGGCTTCCCCCACAAAGCACCAATAGGATAGCCAATATCAATTCTATATTTGGCTCATAATATAATATATGAGAAGGAATGACCCTCCTTAATACAACATGCCGCTCATATAAAGTAAGTGCGTGCAAATCATAATGCAAGAATTTACCTCCTCTACTATGTACTTTGGTCATTAAGCTGAAATGGCTCATTTGAAAGTTCTCCCTCACTCTCAAAGAGTAGGGAAGTGGCTGTGCCAACCTCTCCATCAGAATCCAGGCTATGCATCTCTCCCTATGCTGAAATATATCATGCTAGATGCCCTCCCAAGTGAACTCCTCCATCAAGGAATGAAATGCTTCAAAGTGCATGGAAAGAAAGTCCACATGTGCTGCATGTAATAACTTCCTCTTAAGCTCAAAAACTCTAGTCAAGAAGACTTTTTCATCATCAACCACCATGTATCTATCATCTCCCTCCAGGTCATCAAGAATCATGCAAGCACCAAGATCCTTGGAGTACTCTACCAAGAGTTGAGACCTCCAATATGGATCAATCCTCCCAAGAGACAACGTTGATGATATGAAATGTAAATCTCCCCACATGCTCCTGTCTACTCCTTTAACATCCCCTGTTGGACACCTAATCCTCCATGGGTAGGTGTGGAAGGCGAAGAGTCACAAAAGAGTCCAAGTGACCTTGGAAGATGAATCCAAGAGTCACACCATTGTATTATAAATGTACATCTATGGTGAATAATATGAGTATCTCATGCCTATCTTTCTATGTGTGTGTTTAGTTTCTTCATACACCATGTGTGTGTTTAACATGGTATCAAAGCTGATACATTCATAACTAGATCAACCTTGTGTGAGCCATTTATTTTTGTGGCCTATGTAAATCTGCAAAAATTCTGGTCATTTTTGCAGCACTTAGAAATTTTCTGCAACATTTAGAAATCTTTTGCAGCATTCAGAAATTATTCTATTGGGTTCATTCAGAAGTCTACAAGTTTTCTCACTGCTCCCTGCTGCATTTAGTTTTTTATTGCTCCTGGTATTTTGTTTTACTACTCCTGCCATTTTGCAATTTTGGGAAAATTCTGCATTTTTTTTGCACATTTCGCCTAATTTTGTTTCTGCACACCACTGTGCAATTTTTGCTCAAATTCTGAGCACAATTTACAATTTTTTTTAAAACAATGAAATTTTTGCAGAATTCCCTCATCTTTGCCATTTCTCATTCCAGTTAAAATCTTTTGGCATTTGGTGTGTTTTTGAAAAAAAAAAAAAAAACAAAAAACAAAAATTTACTGTTTATCCCCCTCACACTCACCCTCGGCCTCACGGCCCTCACCCCTACCCATCCCCCTCACCCCTTGACCCACCCAACCCATGCTCCCCACCTGCAAACTCACCCTTTCCACGCTCGCTCAGCCCACAACCCCCTCTCCTCATTGCACTCCCTCCCCCCTCCCTATGGCCCTCATGGCCTTCCTCACGGCCTCTGTTGCTCGGCCTTTCCCACTACCCTCACCTCCTCACAACTACACTACACCCTCCCCTCACCCTCTGCTCTCCGCACTCCCAACCCACCCCCTCACACAACACTCCCCTAACCCCGCTCCCCATCCCTCACCCTCATGGCCCTCACAGCCCCAACACCCCCTCCCACAGCTTACCACACTCCCAACCCACCCCCTCACAGCCCCAACACCCCCTCCCACAGCTTACCACACTCCCAACCCACCCCCTCACACAGCGCACACCCTCACACTCGCCGTCGGCCTCACGGCCCTCACACTCACCCTCGGGACTCTCCCCACCCTTCGGTCCCTTACCCCTCCCCCTTATGACTCTCCCCACCCTCCGCTCACCCCATCACTCCCCACCCCCCCTCACAACCCTACACATTCATGCCTCCTCTTCCCCGCTTACCCGCCCCCTCCTCTCATCAGTCCCCCACTCCGCCTTCCCTCTCACTACCCACTCCCATCCCCGCTCGGCCCCTGCTCACCCCATCTCCCTCCCCCCTCCCCACGGCCCTCCCTCCCCTCGGCCCTCGCACCTACCTCCCTCTCTGCTCACGCTCCCTCACCCTCCCCCCAAAAATTGTACACAATTCCCCCCTCAACAGAAATCACAGAGTCTTTGTGTTCACTTAATTTTTGGTTTTTGGCCATAAATTTTAATTTATTTTTTTTACAGATTGACCTCCCCCAGTTAAAACCTTCCCTATATAAATCCTCCCCCAATTAAAACCTCTATTTTTTTCCCTACAAATTAAAAAAAAAAAAAAAAAAAAAAAAAAAAAAACAACAACAACAACAACAGAAGAAGAAGAGAGAGAGGAGATGGTATATGTGTAAATGGATATATGGATTTTCTACATAGTGGAAAGTGAATTTTTTGTTGTATGTTTCTCTATTATGAAAACATGACCAAGATGTGTGGCATAAGGGAAACGTTGAAAATTGGTGGCATCATAAAACTTACTCATAGTTTTTGGATTTTTCCTTCATAGGTTTTTGCTGCACATTTACAAAAATATTTGCAGAGATTTCTTCTTGATTCATAGTTGCAATCAATGTTTAACTTTTTGTTGTTGAGAAATTGTTGAACACTTCTATGATGTGAGTCATTATTTCTTGCTGATCAGATGACCAAATTTACATCTTGAGGTCCTCCATAATTTGAGTAGCAGATTTTGTTCTTTGGGAATTCCATAATTGGAAGTTCATGAAAGAAAAGGGTCTTTGAAGTCACTTGTATTCTTTTGAAAGTAAGTTGAATCACATTGTAAACGGGTGCATTATCGATTGAAGTTGACACCCTTTATTTCTTGAGCCTGAATTGTTGAGAAAAATGGCTAAAATCAATGATGCATTAGAATTGTTGAATAACCTCATTCATTCCAGTGTTCATGATATGGTAAAAATGAGCAAGAACGCTCTTTTTAATATTCAAACTTGCTTGCAAGATGCATAAGAAAAGATTGAGTTTTTGCAGTTGGAGTCTCAGCTTCAGCAAGATGAACTTTAGCAAAAGAGTCATCATTCTGAACCTGTTTCTGTTCAGAACATTGAGAAGGACTCTCATCAGCAGCAAGAATATAAAGTTGCAGTCGATTCATATTCAATTCCTTGTACAAGAGCAAATTTACATGCAGATGCAACAACTCAGTCTGCACTTCCCAAGCCCATCATTAGACCTTGGGAAGAGCTTGTCCATAACAAGCATAGAATTGGTCTTGGATATGACAAGGAGTTGTCCTTTCATATTTTGGACTACTCCAAGCCCATCAAATTTTAGAGTGCCAGATTTCTTTATGACAGTTCAGCTGCAGCTGTTCCAGATCCTGCTCCACTTCCATAACAGCAACAATAGATTGAAAAATTCCAACACTTTGATCGAGTTGGCCATATGAAATATCATTGTTTTGATCTTCATCCATGCAAGCACTGTGGTCGACACACCCATTCTTCACACAAATGATTTAGAAACAAGCCTCCTGCAAGAAAAAATATTCATCTTGGATGGATTGCTTCTTGGCAATGGACATCAACAACCAAGAAGATGTTTAAGTCACATGTCAGAACTTGTTCTCGAATATTGAACAAAATTGTAGTTAAGTTTTCGCCATCATCTCACCTTGTACCTGACAGGGGGGGAAATGGTGGTCATCTACAAGCTTCGACGCCACATCAAGTGAGCCTGAGCCAAAATATCTCATTCCATATTTAGAGTTGTAGCTAGAGACATAGCAGTTCAAGTGAGCCTAAGCCACAATTCGTCATTCCAGATTTAGAGTTGTAGCCAGAGACATGGATGCCCATGAGCATGCCTTTGGTTGATGGACAACCTTAAACCATCCATGTGAGGTTGATATTCTTCCTCTTTCAGAACACTTCCTCTAGTAGAGGACTTCAGCTTCTTGCCAGCTTTGGAAGAGTTCCAGGAAATGCATTAATCATTCCAGTGTTGGTGGTCATCCTTAAACCATCACAGGTTGTAGACTTCCCTTCTTTTAGGTTGAAGGTCTCCCTTTTCAAATATGAGGGACAATTCCTCTAGCAGAAGCCCTTAGTTTCTTGCCAGCTTTGGAAGAGTTCCGGGAACTACAATAAGCGTTGCGTTCCAGTTTTGGTGGTCATCCTTAAACCACCTCTTTATGAAAACATTTTAGAGAGTTGATTCAGCCTAAGTGTTGCCATGCATACTTTGCATATTTGTATTACAAATCTCTTCTTGGATTCACACATGTTGGCCACCTATAAAAATTTTTCTATCAAAAGGTGGCCAAAACTTTGTTCAGTCTTCAAGAAACACTTTCATGGCCAAAATGTTATCTCTTGAAGCCTGTGGAAGATTTCATGCCTCTGTCCAGATTTTCATCTGCTGTACCCATTCCCCATTCAGAAACCCTGCTAATATCCAAACCAAAATACTGTTGCAAAAATCCTTTTCCTTTCCCTTTCTTCCTGTTAAATTAACCTCATTTAACTCCTTCTTCCCCATGAAAACCCTTTTTTTTCCTTACCCCTTCATCAAAACCCTTTTATAAGGTTCAAAGACTCCTTCTTTTCCTTTATCGGAACCCCTCTAACCCTTTGAAAAACATTGAAAATCATTTAAAAATACATTTTTTCATATGTATTGGACTTAAGCCCCCTTCTGCTACGTCTCTAACCTTTTCTGACCATATGCCCTCACCCTGGGACCTAAGGCTAACTCTAGAGGCGCTTATCGCATCACACAAACCTACCTTGTAAATATTTCATGCCCAATCCATATTTTCCTTTATAAAAACCCAAAACCCGCTTTTCCAAAGTTTTAACGTGAAAATTTCAAGTCACGTGGTGAAATATGAAAATGGGTAGGCCCGTCGCGTGATTGCATCATAGCCATTCATTCGAAGCACTGATTCGACGGTGCGGAGCCCATCTTTCGGTGGTCCCCACAGTCCAAAAGCCAATTGCCCAAAACGATGTGGTTTTCATCGCACCGCCTTTCGGTGCTCGATGGTTTTTCCCCGATGGCCAGCGATTCCACTCATCGATTGACACGCGTCCCTTGTACTTTTTGCAAAACCGCCATTCATCGCGCGTTATCGTTCGGACCAGGATGCCTAACGATATTGCTATGCGTCGTCCGATCTGGGCCTGCTCATCTGATGTTTAAGGATCGCTGAAGATGCCTGACCGTTAACGAAAGTGCACCCGCGATAACTGGGATATCGTACAGCAGCAATCGCATTTCCACCGTCGATCTAATCTGTAGATTGACGGTTCAAATTTCATCGCTCGATTCTCTCCGTTTGACTTTCAACCTGCATTCCCAACCGTCAATCTCAGCGTGAATTGACAGCTCAGATTTAATCTTTTTCCACTCATTTTATACCATCTCTCGATTAATCCCGACCGTTGGATGATGCCATCCAACGGCCACGCTCCTTCGCATGCCTTCCAATGCAGAAAAACCTATATATGCAGGATTTTTTAACAATTTGTTGTATTTTGCAGGGTTTTGAAGGTTTTCTCATTATTTTCGAAAGAAGATTCAGAGGCAGAGGGTGACGAACCCCCTGTCTACGATTCACCAAAGAAATTCATCACAGGGTTTAAAATCCACATTTATCAATGAATTCATGAGTCATTGACACCTTTCTACCCCTGTATAGCCCTGTGCAGCAAAAAACACAGTGAATCAGGCACTGTCGAAGAGTATTAGTGCCGAAGTCCAGAACATACCAGAAACAAGAGATTGAAGCACCCAAACACAGTTCTCAAGTAATTAAAGGTATTTTGGGAAAGACAAAAACATCTGTCGAGCCGAGAAAGCTTCCACCACCATAACAGAGGCTAATGGAATCCTCTCCAACTCCTCAGGACACCTGTAGCTTCACAGAAATCAAAGATCGCCGAACAATTAATACTAATTAAGCAATCTTATCTCTAATTGTCGGCATAACCATTTGAGAAGATTAAAGAACAGTTTAGAAGTTGATATGCCAATCGTTAGACCTTGGGAAGCAGAAACAGAGTTACTCCAGCGTGACACCGAGCTTCAAAGGACGGCGAAAGCTCCCACCGATCTTAATTCTGAGTATAAATCAAGTAATGCAGATGAACACCTGTAGATTTCTTCATCAAGACTCTCAAAGGTCTAAGAGTCATCAAATTTGAATTAATTTTTCCAGCAGATCTTTTCATAGTTTACCACCTCATTCTTCTATAAATACTTCTGTAGAATTTGAGCAAATGTTGGTCTCTGGACATCTGAATGCATGTGATAGTTATTCTGAAGCTACTGATGCCATATTTTGCAACTTAAAGATACATAAGCTGATATGAGAAGTTCAAAGTTGTAGAGACCCACCAGGCTTGCTGATTGTAACTGGTTTGAACATCAATACAAGCTGCTGATTCATGGGATCTTGATTTGTATCAATGGTGATTTGTTCCTCACTGTTAATTGTTATTCTGCTTTAATGATTTTCCACTCTATTCACTTTCTCTGATAAAGAGCAGCAAATGTAGAGCTAGGATTTACTCTCCCAGTACCCTACTCTTACTGAAAGCTTCATTTTCTATGTTTTCTTCATTCGAATGTTCTCTTTGAAGAGTATATTAATGCAGGTTAGTTTAAAATCACTTCCCTGATCTAGATTTCTCTTTAAAAATGAATCTTCTCTGTATTTTCCTTAGAGAATATTAATGCAGGTTAGTTTAAAAGTACTTCCCTGATCTAGATTTCTCTTTGTGATTATCATCTGTTTCCTTATTGAATATGCTGAAAGTAGGATAGTTCAGAAGTACTTACCTGATCTTAAGTTGTTCGAATTGTTTGTTTCATGTTTTGATTGAAATTACTTCAATGCAGGCTAGTTTAAAAGTACTTACCTGATCAACATAATACTTTTATGTTTTCCTTTAAGTACATGTTGAAAGCAAGTTAGTTTTAAAGTACTTACTTGATCTTAGACTGTGCTTTGTTCTTCATTTTGTTTGGTCTTTCACTTTCTATCGGTTTCACTCCATAAATCACCTTAAGAGATCCATTGATCTAAGTAACTTGCCCCATGGATCCTCCTTGAACCTTGCTGTCCAATTAAAATCCTCCTATGACTCCATAGCCCAATGGGTTAAAACTGTTTTTTCCTTTTCTGTCAGCCAAATCATCCCTTAATTTGCAGATACCCTCACTCTTCATTTTTAACTTCGTTTCACCTTCATCATGTTTTTTCCCAACCACAAACAAAACAAAACCCATGCTCTTCATAACTAGCCTAATATCACAATTTCAGCTATTGAAGATCACATCTTTGAACTCATTTATAGAGAGATCCCTCTCTGGATTCAGGAGGGCTAGATCCTTGAATCCCAAAGTGGTATGATGTTGTCTTATCTTTTGGTTCTGGAAATCCAGCCAAAACATAGGAACCCCAACATAATGGCGACTCCATTGGGGAGCTGAGTTGAATTGTTATCTTAGTTTCCCTTAAAACTCCAAAAAACTTGAGAGTAAAAGCAGCCTTTCCAAGCATTATCGAGCAATGGTAATCATGGTAAAACTTGTGTTGAATCAGTGACAAACTAGGTAAACCCTAGGATTCTCATAAGACTTATCTAACATTGAAAGATCAGCTGGATTAGCCATAAGAATACACTGTCTTTGTCTCATAACCGTAGCTAAGTTGTGAAACAGATCTAGTATATTCTTAGAATCCACACAACTGAAAAATAACTTAGAAAACCCTAAAAATACCCTGGATTGGTATTTAATAAACATGGTAGTGGACCATTAAAACCTTTTACCTCTGATAAGAGCTAAAAAATTCCACTTGGCGACTCCACGATCCTGAACAGACCTTAAGACTCCACTGGGAAGAACTCTTGTTATTATAATATCATTTAAACTCAGTTAGAGGTTTGTAAGATTGAATCTTGTGAAAATATACTAGTTAACCTTTTAAAGACTGTCATACTTACTTGAACTTTTGCTATTTTTTTGGGTCTGAAAAACATAGCACAGTGGCTCCTAGAAATATTCACACTAGAGCCTATCCTGACCCTGACCCACCTGAGACAGTTGATAACCCAGAAAGCATTCTTAGGAAGTCTCCTAGGATTAAAATATCCACTATTTTCAGATCAACTTTGAGAGCTAATTTAGTGCCTGAAAACCTTTCAGCCCTACAGAAATCACAAACTGAATTAGTAAATCCGTTTAGAGCTAGGTCATTTGGTGATTTAGATCAGTTAGGTTCTGAGTCTTCACTGTCATCTCCTGAAACCAGTGAACATCTTAGTAGTAGAGAAACAACACCTCCTGATTTACATTTCCTTCACAACTTAGGTGTCTCTCACCTGAGATCAGCTCAACAATCTACTGCTGTTCCATCCACATCTACTCATCCCACATCCACTGTTCAAACCACTCCACTCCAACCCACTTTCCCTTTAGTCAACCCCCTTGTAAATCCACCTCCACCACCTATCATGGCAGCATTTTATGCTCCCTTAGTCCTTCCTGCACAATTACCCAATCTTCCACAGGACCATCAGTCCAAAATTACATTATATGATGCTAGCAATACTATAACTGCATCACAACATGTGGATAAGATGAATGACTACTTTGACAGAAATGAGATTGATGATGATTCTGTCAAAGTGAGATTATTTGCTCAGAGCTTAGGGAGAGAGGTAAGAAAATGGTTCAAAGCCCTAGCCCCCAATAGTATTAACGGTCTCCAAGAATTCCATCAAACATTCTTAAACAAATGGGAAGTAAAGAAGAATCCTCTCCAAGTTCTTTCTGAGTACAAAAACCTCCATAGAAATCCTGGGGAAAGTGTCCAAGCTTATTGCACTAGATTCAATAATGTTTATAATGCGCTTTCCCCGGAGTTAAAAACTCCTCAGGGCTCATCTTTAAACAAATTTCCTGAAGGGTTTGACCCTGATATGACTTATTAGCTGAGAGAGAGAGATTTTGCAACTCTTGAAGATATGCAAAAGGGTGCTCTTTCTGTGGAAGTCAACTTAATAGAGAAGAGAGCAAGAGCGAAAAATGAGAAGAGAGTTTCCTTTAAAGAGGAAAACACACCTTCCACTTCCAACTCAAAGATGGAGAGAATGATGGAGGAGATGATGAAGAAAATGAGAATCATTGAGAGAACACAAAACCAAACAGCTTCTCAGAATAGAAACCAGAACCAGGGTCAGAATTTCAGAAGGAACCAACCTCCCAATAAGCCACGGGAAGATGATCAATAGATCACTCCTCCCTTTCATCAAAATTATGTAAGTGAGGTTGAGGAAACATATGAGATAACCGAAGAAGAGGATATCAACATGCTAGGGGTAGATAATGATGACTGTGAGATTCATTATGATAGAAAACAAGGTCTATATACACCTTATGATGACAGAAGAGATGATGATGAAAATTATTATCAAGACATGGAAAATGTCATCATAGAGTCTAAAAACGAATATGACCTTAGAAGAAAAACCAGTCAACAAACTCCCAACAAAAAAACCTCTGATAGATTCTCACTAAACAACACTGTAATCAAACCTAAAGTTGTCAAACAAAGAGATAAAACAATGGTTGTAAATTTTGACAAAGGTAAAGAGAAAAGCACTCAAAACAGTGGAAAACAGAGTGTAGATATTAGTAGTACTAACACCTCAGCTAGTACTCCTGTTAAAACCATCTTGTCAAGTGTAAATAGAACAAATCAACAAACTGAGGTTGCTGAGAAAATGGAAGCTAATAACGCTGAAACCAGCACTTTAAAAGGTCAAATTCCTTTCAGCCTAGAGCAGGAAATTTCAAAGATCAAAATCTATGTTCCCTTGACTGAGTTAGCTACCCAACAGGTATATAGGACCCAAATTTTGAAGGCTTTAAATATTGAGGATAGTAATGACACAGTCAATTTTAATGATGACTAGCCAGAGCTCATTTTTGGTCCTAAAATTGAAGGTAAATTTCAAGAAGGGGTAGTACCCCCTTTTTGTGTCAGCCTAAACGTTCATGACAGAATCTTGCATAATGCTATGCATGACTCTAGAGCCTCACACAACCTTATGCCAAAGGTAATAATGGAAAGGCTAGGGATGGAAATAACTAGACCTTACAAGGACTTATATTCTTTTGACTCTAGCAGAGTGAAATGCCTTGGCCTAATCAAAGACCTTTGTGTGAGTTTGACTCAAATCCCAGCCAAGTACATGGTTATGGATGTGGTAGTGGCTGATGTACCTCCTAAATATGACATGTTATCAAGATCATGGGGTGCTAAGTTGCAAGGTACAATGCAGATGGATGGAACATATGCCTCTATCCCTATTTTTAGCTAGCTTAGAAGACTACATAGAGAGGCACATTTGAAATTCATGGTCAGTAGTCCAGAAAAGCCTGAAAATTCTCCCATTTACTCAGTCCATACTGACCTATATTAATTTATCTTTTACAATAATGAGCCCTCAAATAAGCTAGAACTAGAAGACAGTGACTCAACCAAATGGTTAGAGATCCCAAATCTAGAAATGAATGCAGTTCTAGGGATGGAAGAAAACGAGGTAGAAACCTTCGAACAGTGTGTTGAAGTAATTGACCAGAATGAACAAAGCCTAGAGGGCAAACAACAGACTGCCCCTCTCCTACAACTCCATGAAAATCCTGAAGAACAAGTCCCAGCACAACATCTTCTGGATCTCAGAATAGAACATAAGGATGAAACACTTAGTGAACAAGTCACTTTAATAGGATTAATGTCCGATAGGGAGGAAGAGAAACACAACTCAGAAGTATCAAAACAGTTTGATGCATTGGAAGACATTAGCAAACCAAAAAAATGTTTTGAGCCGCGAGTCATGTGTCCATTGCTCTTAAAACTTGAAAAGCAAGAGAACAACCTTCACCACAGCAAAAGACCTGAGGAATCAAAACAAATTCCACTAAGGGCTGATATTCAACAACAATCAGAGAGCATGTTAGTTAGAGAGCACACTAAATAGGTTGAAACCGAAAATGGTCCTATGTGGAGTATGTACTTTGATGGGTCATGCACTAAGAGCACTGCTGGTGTAGGTGTCTGGATTACTAACGCTGAAAATGGCCACACAGAAAGCATTTCCTGAAAATTAAATTTTCAGTGTTCTAACAACATAGCCGAGTATGAAGCGCTTATCTTAGGCTTACATTTGTTGAAAAAATTGGGAGCCAAAAGAATCAATGTGCATGGGGATTCAGAATTAGTTATTAGACAAGTAAATGGGGAGTATAACGCAAACCATCCCAGACTTAAAGCCTACCGAAACGATGTCATGGACCTTTTGAAAGCCTTTGAAGAGTCCAAATTGATTTTCATCCCAAGAAAATGAAATATTTCCACTCATAATCTAGCTTTTGCAGCTAGAACATGCTTAGAGCCATATGAAACCAAAGACTGCACAACTCATATGAAATTCAGACCAGCTGTGCCTGATAATAAAAAATATTGGCAGGTCTTTGAGGGAAAAAAACAGATAGAGGATTTCTTGCTTGGAAGGAATGAATTTGAATCATCCAGTTCAGGCTCTAAATCTGATGAAGATTGCCTAAACGAAGAACCCCCTGAAGAAGAAAAACCATCTGGTCCCATAAAAATCAACACGCTAACTCACAAACTTGAAACTCATACTAAAGAATATGAGGACACAAAAAACCAAGACACTGAGGTATTGTCGTCAAAAGACAAGAACATACCTAGGGGGCTAGCACCATTGGAAGACCTATTTGATTTTAACGATGTAGCAAAGAAACCCACTGTGGAATATACAGAGTCTGAGGTCGAAGAATACAACATAGGCATCGAGGATCAGCCTAAAATGATTAAATTAGCTAGGTCCTTGCCACCAGACGTGAAAAATAAGTACGTTGACTTGTTTAAAGAGTTTGTCGATGTGTTTTCCTAGAGCTATGAGGACTAAAAGGCCTACGATATAGAAATCATCCAGCACAAGATCCCTATGAAAGAAAAACAAAAACCTTTCAAGAAAAAACTACGTCGAATTAATCCAATACAACTGCCTCTAGTGGAAAAGGAAATCAAGAAAATGTGTGAGGCAGGAATCATTGTGCTTGTGAGGTTTTCAGATTGGGTTTCTAATATTGTAGTTGTAAGGAAAAAGACAGGAGAAATCAGACTGTGCATCGATTTCAGGAACCTCAATAGAGCCTCCCTAAAGGAAAATTACCCTTTACCCAAAATGGAACACATCCTACAGAGGGTAGTTGGATCAAAGAGGATTTCTCTGTTAGACAGTTTTTCAGGATATAACCAAGTTTTAGTACTCCCAAAAGACCAACTCAAGACAACTTTCACCACTCCTTGGGGCACTTTCATGTATGTTAAAATGCCTTTTGGACTAATGAATGCTGGGGCCACTTTTCAAAGGGCCATGGATATTGCATTTTCAGAAGAAATAGGACACTTCATTGTGATTTAACTTGATGACATAAAATTTTATTCCAAAACTGATGAAGAGCACCTTAAACATCTAAGGAAGGTCTTTGAAAAATGTAGGAGATTGGGCTATCTTTAAATCCAAAAAAGATAGTGTTTGGCCTACAAGAGGGTAAACTCCTTGGCCATATTATATCATAAAAGGGGATTAAAATAGATCCAAAGAGAGTTGAGGGAATACTACAGAACAATCACCCAAGGAACATAAAAGAGTTGTAGTCCTTCATTGGAAAAATTAACTTATTAAGGAGATTTATTCCCAATTTATCAGAACTCCTTAAAAACATGACCAATATGCTCAAAAAAGAAGTGGGAGTGAAATGGACTATAGAAGCCAAAAAATCCTTTGAGTTGGTAAAACATGCACTCACTCGGGCACTAGTTTTGATCATCCCAGAATTTTCAAAGGATTTCCTTATTTTTTCCTTTGCCTCAGAACATACAGTGGCTACAGTCTTGTTGCAGAAAAACTCAGAAGGACAGGAACAGCCTATTGCTTTTTTCAGCAAGACTCTAAGAGATGCACCTTTGAAATATAACATAATGGAAAAACAAGCCTATGCTTTGGTAAAGGCCTTAAAAGACTTCAGGGTGTATATTCTACATTCCCATACCATTGCCTATGTACCTAGTATTGTGGTAAAAGACATCTTGTTACAAGATCCAGATGGAAAGAGGGACAAATGGATGGCTATAATATTAGAATATGATTTGGAAATCAAACCCACAAAACTCATTAAAGGATAAGGCTTAGCTCAATTAATGGCTGAATCTAATCTGCAAGCCCTTGACATTAACATGATAGATGCCTTGGATGAACAGGAAGAATTACCTGCTCCAACTGTGGAAGAGCAATTCCAAAACTCACCTTGGTATGCTGATATCTTGTATGTGCTTACAAATCTTAATGCTCCTCCTGATTTATCAAAAACAAAGGCAAGGTTTTTTAAGTTGAAATCTAGGAACTATTGCATTTTAAATGAATGTTTATATTGGAAAAATGCTAATGGTTTATTACTTAAATGTTTGCCTGAAGTTGATGCAGAGAGGATTAAGCATGAATTCCATGAGGGAGAGTGTGGAGTTCATCTCTACTGGAAAACTACAGCCAATAAAATCCTTAGAGATGGCTATTACTGGCCCACCCTCTTCCAAGATGTCCATAAAATGATATTTGCCCATCATAAATGCCAAATTTTTTAGGGAAAAAGAAAACTCATTCCCTTACCATTACAACCTATCATTATTGAAGCTCCTTTTCAACAGTGGGGCCTAGATTTCATAGGAGAAATCCATCCCGCTTCATCTGCCCAACACAAATGGATTCTCACACCCACTAACTACTTCACAAAGTGGATAGAGGCCATCCCTTCTAGGAATGCCATTGATTCTGTCATTATAAAATTTCTTGAAGACCATATCCTGTCTAGATTTGGCTGCCCCATAAATATTATTACTGATAATGCTGTTGCTTTTTGTTCCAAAAAGATTATTGACTTTTGTCACAGGTATCAAATTACACTTGGTCATTCCACTGATTATTACCCCCAGGGTAATGGGATAGCAGAATCGTCAAATAAAAGTTTGGTGACCATCATCAAGAAGCTGCTTGAAGAGAATAAAAAATCATGGCATAACAAATTAGTGCATGCATTGTGGGCAGACAGGTTGACCACAAAGAAATCCATTGGAATGTCCCCTTACCAACTTGTTTATGGAATAGATGCAGTATTTCCTACTAGCCTGGGTGTACTAGTGATAAAATTAGTCCAAGAAATACAGTTAGAAGAAGACAACATGATAAGGAGGATCAATCAAACAATACATCTCCAGCAGACAAGGGAAGAGGTTTACAACAGAGCTCAAAAGGTGCAAGAAAACATAAAGAAGTTGTTTGACAAAAGAACAAAGGCTTGTGATTTCAGCATTGGAGATAAGGTACTCAGATGGGACTCCAGGAGAGAGGATAAGGGTAAACATGGTAAATTTGACAGTTTATGGCAAGGCCTTTAGATCATTTAGTCCACCATTGGTCCAAATGCCTATTTTCTGCAAGAGTTAGATGGCACAGATCTGTTTGGGGGTCCTATCAATGGTAGGGTCCTTTAAGCATTACTAATGCTGAGTTCAATTTTAAAGCTTTCATTTCCATTTTAAATACCATCACTTTTTTCAGTCTCACAAAGAAAAAAAAATACACAAAAAAGAAAAGAAAAGAAAAAAAGAAAAAGAAAAGAGGGCAGATTGTAAAAAGAGAAAAAAAAAAGAAAGGTATAGCCCCATACCCGAAAAGAGAGAAACCATTCTGAAAGTGTGCAAGCTCAAATGCCACTCCTGAAAAACACACTCCTAGCTAGTCAAACAACCTAATCTTGACTAACTAGTTTTAAATTTACTGCTGATAGGATAGTGAATTTGATTTGCCAAATTGTTTAATCTTGGCTTATCAGTAGATATATTAGGTTAGTAAATAAAGGTTCAAACATGCTCAAAATCTGAACCAGTGAAAAATAAAGACAGCTCAAAAAGAGGAAAAAAATAGAGCTGTAGAAAATGAAGGAAGTACTTTTGCAATTTTAGATCTTAAACCTTCAGTTTCTGATTTAATTTTTCTACAAAATAAATATCTATGTGCAGCTTGTTTTCTATGCCATAGACCACAGCAAGTCAAATAGTTTAACCTTGACTTGACTGTTTTAAATTTCTGTTTTAGAATTTAGAGAATAAAATCTGTTGGACAGTTTAATCCCAACAGATAGTAGATTAGGTAGAGAAACATATGGACTCAACTGTTTAATCTGAGTCCATGGAGAAATAAGGAGTAGAAATATAATAGATTTCTCATTTTCAAAAAAGAAATAAGATGTTGAAAAGAGTTTTCCAATCCAAGTGCACTCTGTTGAAGAAAAAATGTTAGATCAATAGGATTGGGTAGGTAGAAAGCTTGTATTGATGAAAATCCATTGTTTTTTCAATGCTGCTAACACATTTCAGAGAAAAGCAAGATTATCCAACAAAAGAAGAGCAATTCAATGGATGAGGCATAGGTCAACCTCCCAGAGAATGTAGGTCTGAAGTTCTTGATGCCTTCAAGAAGGCACCATCCCCAAGTGGAGCCACTGTTGGCCACATATAAAATTTGTTCTATCAAAAGGTGGCCAAAACTTTGTTCAGTCTTCAAGAAACACTTTCATGGCCAAAATGTTATCTCTTGAAGCTTGTGGAAGATTTCATGCCTCTGTCCAGATTTTCATCTGCTGTGCCCATTCCCCATTCAGAAACCCTGCTGATATCCAAACCAAAATACTGCTGCAAAGATCCTTTTCCTTTCCCTTTATTCTTGTTAAATTAACCTCATTTAACTCCTTCTTCTCCATGAAAACCCTTTTTTTTCCTTACCCCTTCATCAAAACCCTTTTATAAGGTTCAAAGACTCCTTCTTTGCCTTTATCCGAACCCCTCTAACCCTTTGAAAAACATTGAAAATCATTAAAAAATACATTTTTTCATATGTATTGGACTTAAGCCCCCTTCTGCTACATCTCTAACCTTTTCTGACCATATTCCCTCACCCTGGGACCTAAGGCTAACTCTAGAGGCGCTTATCGCATCACACAAACCTACCTTGTAAATATTTCATGCCCAATCCATATTTTCCTTTATAAAAACCCAAAACCCGCTTTTCCAAAGTTTTAACATGAAAATTTCAAGTCATGTGGTGAAATATGAAAATGGGTAGGCCTGTCGCGCGATCGCATCACAACCGTTCATTCAAAGCACAGATCCGACGGTGCAGAGCTCGTCTTCCGGTGGTCCCCATAGTCCAAAAGCCGATTGCCCAAAACCATGTGGTTTTCATCACACTGCCTTTCGGTGCTCGGTGGTTTTTCCCTGATGGCTAGCGATTCCACTCATCGATTGACATGCGTCCCTTGTACTTTTTGCAAAACCTCCGTTCATCGCACGTTATTGTTCGGACCAGGATGCCCAGCGATATTTCTGTGCGCTGTCTGATCTGGGCCCGCTCATCCGACAGTTGAGGATCACCGAAGATGCCCGACTGTTAACGAAGGTGCACCCACGATAATCGGGCTATTGTACAGTGGCAATCTCATTTCTTCCGTTCAAATTTCATCGCCCGATTCTCTCTGTTTGACTTTCAACCTGTGTTCCCAACCGTCGATCTCAGTGCGAATCGACGTCTCAGATTTAATATTTTTCCACTCATTTTATACCATCTCTCGATTAATCCCGACCGTTGGATGATGCCATCCATTGGCCACGCTCCTCCACACGCCTTTCAATGCAGTAAAACCTATATATGTAGGATTTTTTAACAATTTGTTGTATTTTGCAGGGTTTTGAAGGTTTTTTCGTTATTTTCGAAAGAAGATTTAGAGGCGAAGGGTGACGACCCTCCTGTCTCTGATTCACCAAAGAAAATCATCACAGGGTTTAAAATCCACATTTATCAATGAATTCATGAATCATTGACACCTTTCTACCCCTGTACAGCCCTGCGCAACAAAAAACACAGTGAATCAGGCACCGTCGAAGAGTATCAGTGCCGAAGTCCAGAACATACCAGAAACAAGAGATTGAAGCACCCAAACACAGTTCTCAAGTAATTAAAGGTGTTTTGGGAAAGAAAAAAACATCTGTCGAGCTGAGAAAGCTTCCACCGCCATAACAAAGGCTAATGGAATCCTCTCCAACTTCTCAGGACACCTGCAGCTTCATAGAAATCAAAGACCGCCGAACAATTAATACTAATTAAGAAATCTTATCTCTAATTGTTGGCAGAACCGTTTGAGAAGATTAAAGAACAGTTCAGAAGTTGATGTGTCGATCATTAGACCTTGGGAAGTAGAAACAGAGTTACTCCAGCGTGACACCAAGCTTCAAAGGATGGCGAAAGCTCCCACCGATCTTAATTCTGAGTATAAATCAAGTAATGCAAATGAACACCTATAGATTTCTTCATCGAGAACCCCAAAGGTCTAAGAGTCATCAAATCTTAATTAATTGTTCCAACAGATCTTTTCATAGTTTACCACCTCCTCATTCTTCTATAAATACTTCTATAGAAGATGAGAAAATGTTGGTCTTTGGACATCTGAATGCATGTGATAGTTATTATGAAGCTACTGATGCCCTATTTTGCAACTTAAAGATACATAAGTTGATATGAGAAGTTCAAAGTTGTAGAGACCCACCAGGCTTGCTGATTGTAACTAGTTTGAACATCAATACAAGCTGCTGATTCATGGGATCCTAATTTGTATCAATGGTGATGTGTTCCTCACTATTAATTGTTATTCTGCTTTAATGATTTTCCACTCTGTTCACTTTCTCTGATAAAGAGCAGCAAATGTATAGCTAGGATTTACTCTCCATAGTACCCTACTCTTACTGAAAGCTTAATTTTCTATGTTTTCTTCATTCGAATGTTCTCTTTGAAGAGTATATTAATGCAGGTTAGTTTAAAAGCACTTCCCTGATCTAGATTTCTCTTTAAAAATGAATCTTCTCTGTATTTTCCTTAGAGTATATTAATGCAGGTTAGTTTAAAAGTACTTCCCTGATCTAGATTTCTCTTTGTGATTATCATCTGTTTCCTTATTGAATATGCTGAAAGCAGGATAATTTAGAAGTAGTTACCTGATCTTAAGCTGTTCGAACTGTTTGTTTCATGTTTTGATTGAAATTACTTCAATGCAGGCTAGTTTAAAAGTACTTACCTGATAAACAGAATACTTTTATGTTTTCCTTTAAGTACATGTTGAAAGCAAGTTAGTTTTAAAGTACTTACTTGATCTTAGACTGTGCTTTTTTCTTCATTTTTCTTGGTCTTTCACTTTCTATCGGTTTCACTCCATAAATCACCTTAAGAGATCCATTGATCTAAGTAACTTGCCCCATGGATCCTCCTTGAACCTTGTTGTCCAATTAAAATCCTCCTATGACTCCATAGCCCAATGGGTTAAAACTGTTTTTTCCTTTTCTATCAGCCAAATCATCGCTTCATTTGCAGATACCCTCACTCTTCATTTTGAACTTCCTTTCACCTTCATCATGTCTTTTCCCAACCACAAACAAAAGAAAACCCATACTCTTCATAACTAGCCTAATATCACAATTTCAGCTATTAAAGATCACATCTTTGAACTCATTTATAGAGAGATCCCTCTCTGGATTCAGGAGGGCTAGATCCTTGAATCCCAAAGTGGTATGATGTTGTCTTATCTTTTGGTTCTGCCAATCCAACCAAAACATAGGAACCCCAACAACACATACCACTTTGGATTAAGGGGGGGAACGTTGGACACCTAATCCTCCATGGGTAGGTGTGGAAGGGGAAGATTCACAAAGGAGTCCAAGTGACCTTGGAAGATGAATCCAAGAGTCACACCATTGTATTATAAATGTACATCTATGGTGAATAATATGAGTATCTCATGCCTATCTTTCTATGTGTGCATTTTATCTTCTCCTACATCAGGTGTGTGTTTAACATCCCCCATGCCAAAGTCATCCTCTAAAGTGTTGCCATGCCCATCATACAGCTGCTCATGCTCAAGTAGAAATGGTGACTTTTGGAAGTTGGCCTCCCATGAGAAGCTAGTATCCAAAAAGAATCTCCTGATCTTGGCCAATGTAAGCATGAGTGGCCTCCATCTTCTCCAATGTATGGAGGATTCATTCCTCAAAGGAAGTACCCTCTATTTCTCCAAATCCATGGAGAAGCTCCCTTGCACCATGAAGGTGCCATCCTCCATCATTGGAACAACTTCTGTCAGCGCAGTATATGTAGTGAGAGTGGATAATGCTGAAAATATAAGAATGGATTCCTCCTCCTTGAGTCTATCCCAAACTCTCTATGCTGTAATAGACCCCTCCAAAGTATTCACCTCTCCGGGATCTAAGAGTGGTGAACCCAATGGCAATATGTCTCTCACCAACTCCAAATTTGGTGGCCTCCTAGGTGGAATTCCCCTCCTAGGTGGAATTCACCATGGATCTTCTTCTAATGGTACAATGTTGTTAGCTCTTCTCTGCTTATCCCCTTCACCAATATGTGAGAATGCCTCATCATCAATGAGAGACCCTTGATCTTGGTCTTCCCTTGAAGGAGGAACCTCCATGTCTTCATCTATAGAAGAGGGCTCTTCAAGAAGTGGGGATATTTCCCTTGGCAAGGCATTATGCATGTTTTCATCCCCTTCAATAGAAATAAGGAGTGGAGTGTGCAGAATAGATCTCTCCAACTCATGCAAAAGTTTTGAGTTTTTGGGTTCAATAAATGATGTTTTACAATGTTTCATATCAAATCTTCTCAGTAATTTCTTAGTGAACCCAACATAAGTGTTTACATTTGCACATTTAAATGAAGCAGAACTACAAAACCACCAATCATGGGTCATACCTTTGAGGTGCATCACTGCTACTCTGATGGCCTTTTTGAAACTTGGTGTAGCTGGAAATAGGAGTCTAGCTCCTTCACCTAATATTTGGTTGTGCACTTTGTTGATCCATCAAAGTTAGATAGAAATATTCTACTTCTCTTGCTTCTATTGTTGGATCTTATATCTTCCTTCAGTTGGCAAAACCCTTGGAACTCCAAGTGCTCTTTGAATCTCCATGATTGAGACTCATACTCTTGAAGATAGTCACTCAAGGTCTCCTCCCTTGGTGCATATTATTCCTCCATCCTTCTTGTAGTGAATGTGGACAAATAACTACGCTGTGGATCTGCATGTGTGGCTGAATGCTGACACCCATCATATGACTAACTAGGGATTTCTTCACCTTCAAACCCTCTTGGAATTTTTCTACACTTCTCCCCTTTTCATTAGGGAAATTTTGAGGTCTAAAATGGGCCTCCTAAGGAAATTATAAAATAATAGTGGAAAAAATCAAATAAGATTTGATGACATCATCAAATTTTAGAGGGAAAAATGAAAAAACTACTTTTTCAACTCATATTTTCAACTTATCTCCCAAAGTTTTTTACTCAAATTTCGAGCGGGAGTACTCGTTTGATGCGAAATTTAATTCCCCATCCAAGGAGTACCCATGTTGCATACTTTCGATGGGTCCTACTACACGAAAAATGAGAAATACATAAAAAAACGTGATTACAATCACGTTTTTATGTATTTCTCATTTTTCGTGTAGTAGAGTTCATCGAAAGTATGCAACATGGGTACTCCTTGGATGAGGAATTAAATTTTGCATCCAACGAGTACTCCCACTCGAAATTTGAGTAAAAAATTTGGGAGATAAGTTGAAAATACGAGTTGAAAAAGTAGTTTTATTATTTTTTAATATTTTTACCATTTTACTTAAAAAATGGTGAATCATCCCCCATGGTTGACATCATCATCTTGAATCCTATTGGTTCTTATAAAGTTTATTTTTTTTGTACATTTTTCTTAGGAGGCCCATTTTAGACCTCAAAATTCCCCTAATGATCTTCTTGAGATCTTCCTTGATATTTTCATAGTTTGGAAAAGAAGCTAGGAGATCCTCTCTTCCTTCATTTCTACAAATAATGGAGTCCTGCCTTTGCTTCTTCTATACAACTTCTCTTTTTTGTGAGAAAAATCTTCTCTTTCTAATGGCATAATGTCTTGAATGCACAGGCTGAGCCAAGATTATGCTTCGATACCACTGTGATATTCCAAATTGGAATTAGTAGCAAGACAAATCATAA
Source organism: Pinus albicaulis (assembly GCA_034641835.2). Taxonomy (NCBI): domain Eukaryota; kingdom Viridiplantae; phylum Streptophyta; class Pinopsida; order Pinales; family Pinaceae; genus Pinus; species Pinus albicaulis. Next base: position 392,606,056 of record CM076573.1, read on the forward strand.
TAATGTAAACAAAGAAAATATGAATATGACATAAGAGAGGTCAATATCAAGCCATAATTTTGTTAAGATATCAGCAGAAATATAGAGAAAGTTCGTGAGGGACAAGCCACTCAAGCAATAGGAACAAGCCTCCAATGACCAAAACAATCATGACATGAGTTGCTGCAACTGTATAGAATGCCAAAGAGCAGTGGCAATGTTGTCTATATCAGTGAAGCTACTATTGAATACATATATAAATGAAATGTGGCTGATAGAAACAAAGAAATTCCTAGCAAAGAATATGTGGGCTCTAATACAAGATTTCTAACCAATCAGGGAAAGATTGCTAGAAATACTGAGAAATATACAATGTGACAAATAACCCTAGGGTTAATATGCCACTGCAACTGGTGATATGAAATGAGGATATGATATATCTAAAATGGTGATGTCCTCCTCCAATGGTATTTCTAAATAGAAGGTTGATCCATCTACTTAGAAATAGACCCTCCTGATGAGATCAATGAACCCTCCTAGCAATTGCCTCCAAAAATAACGCAGTTCAGAATTGTGACTGCATTGTGAGGGATGGTGGATGGTTGGCCTGATGCCAAAGATGTGAAAATATGCCCAGGATCCCTCCTTTTTGATCCTCCAATGGATATGCTACCTCTCTAATGAAAAACAAGCCTAGAAATGGCTCTATGTGTTCCTCCTTTGCTACACCTTGCAACACAACCCAGATCTAAACAGAAATTGCACTGTAGCTAAAGGAGGTAGCTTGGCCAGAATTTTAGAATGAGGAAATACAACCCAAAGAACCTCTCCTTCCCTGAGGATGAGGTAGGGATTCCCGATTAGGAACACCCTTATGCTAAACAGCACAGCAACCCTGCTAAACAGCAAGAGGAAGCAAAAGTCTAAAGAGACCAATATCAAATGATAATAAAAAACATGAATAAAACTGGTTGCTATCCCCTCCATATATAGCATGAGAGCCTCCTCACATTGGGTCCCATCCATACTTGCCACCAAGCTCATGCAAGTTGTCCTCCACTAAAACTGTGTTGTCTCATCATAAAGACCACTCCTCCATGACAACGTTGTTGATTTGGTCAAAGTTGACTAAATCAACATGATCCAATCCTTGTTCTCACCCAAATTTGCTTAATCCAACTGCTTATTCTTCCTCCTTTCACATTAGGAGTGTTACTATTCTGTCTAAAGGGGTTTTATGGGTCTCCCCACCCACTTATTCACCTACCTAGTGATAAAACCAACTATAATATTCCATTTAGATGAAGGCTAAATTTTTGGAATATTACATTTTGTGTTTTATTAATTTTAGCATTCATAAACTACTTCATGGTATAAAACCATGAATTACGTTTCCAGAAAACGCTTAAACATAACCCATCACAGTGCTGAAGTAAAATGTAAATACAGTAATAGCTTCGCTATAACAAATAGAAAGAAAATGTACACAAAAAACACATAAGAACATCAAATGTTGCTTTATATAAAAAATATTCAAATTACAATGGGTCTTCAACCTGCGCACTCAGCTATAGGTTGTCTGTGCACTAAGCTACAGACTCCAGCCTCCGTGCACTCAGTTGCAGAGCCTCACCCTTACTACAAACTACAGATTACAAGATAAAAACATAACATAATACATCGATACATGCCTCTCAAAGTTACATTGATTCTCTTTATATAAAATTATTTTGAGGGGCTACATCATTACAATACCATGGTCCAAATACCATGGACTACATTAAAAAATCAACTATATCCTAAAACCCATTACAAAATTGTGTATTTTACAAAAATACAGGGCTTCGACCCACCCTGAAGCCCTTCATTACTGCGCAGTATATTAAAATATTCTATTGTGTGGTCCACTTCATGCTCTACTACGTGTTCCATTGTGCGCTCCACTCCACAAAATGCAGAGCCTTTGCCAAAATTTAGGCCAAGTTGGGCTACGCCCTATAAATCTTAGAAACAAAATGGCATTAAAGTACAAGTTACAAGGTCATTACAAAATCAGAATAAAAAGACCAAGAGATAGTAAGAAGTACTAAACTTTATTTAATACCACATAACTAGTTTTACTATATTCCGAATAATAAAAAAAGAGAGGGGGCCCATGGTATTTAAAAAATTAAAAGGGAGTTAGTTGGGTTTCCAACAGGAGGATATGGTTTATATGGAAATTTGTTGCAATATTGAAAACCTTTATATTTCTAGAGATATGGTTATGTGCTATATTTCAACTAAGGGCTTCAATAATTATAATATATGATAGAGGAGAGAGTGGGAATCCTTGTTGGAGCCCATGGGTGGGGTGGAATATAGAGAAGGCTAATCCATTAACTAATACAAAATATGAGAGGATTTTTAAGGCATCTTTGACCAAATTGATGAAAGGTTTTGAGAAGCCCATCTAAGTGAGGATCAATCTAAAATATAGTTAATCATAGCATTCTAAAGGCCTTGGACATGTTAAAATTTAACATAAAAGTGTATCTAGATTTAGATTTCAAGGTATGCAAACCTTCTTGGGGAACACCAATAACATCATGGATGTGTCAGTTATTTAAGAAATTGAAATGTTTGGAGGAAGTGAGTCTATATAGGATTGGATTTATATGAGTTTCTATAACTTTAATATTACTTTATAGATAAAATTGTAAAGTGATACAAGACAGTAATTTTCAATCTAGTTGGGTTTCCATCCTTGGGGATGTTAGTAGTAAATGTGGAGTTGAAAAGAGAAAATATTTTACCTCATATTTTGGATTCTTCCACCATTTCTAATAGGTATTTTTCTTTAAGGTCCAAAAACATAAATATAACTCTGTGGTCTATCCATCAAGTTCAAAAACTTTGCCACCTTGAAAAAATTGCAAGGTTTTATGTAACTCCATTATGATTAGTCTCATTATAACCTCAATTTTTATCTCATTCATCCATTCATAATATAATTTAGTTGTGGCCATGATATCTATAATATTATCTCGAGGATTTTCTATGTACAAATTTATAATGTGGTGACTATTTCTCTTGGGATCAAACCAAAATATACACATTTGATCCAATAATGTTACTATTTTTCCATACCATATTACTTGATTTTAGGGCCATAACTTACTTGTGAAATAACTTTGTGTTATCATGATTTTTTGTTAACCATGTGAATCTACTTTTCATGTGCCATTTAGCCTCTTTTCATGCTATTAGCCTCACCTTTTTCTTCTCCAAAGTGTTTAATTATTATAATGTTTCTTCATCAAAACCCATCCTAATGTAATATCCATGCAATAATCATACCTTCCCTTCCACTATAAGTAGGTATTTTTCACCTTATTGAAATGTCAATTTTTCCCATTCCTTGGTAACTGCATTGGTAGGTATTAGGCTCCTTTGAAATAAGATCATGGTGGACTTCTCATGGCTTCTTGTTTTTTCCCGCTAGTTATCTCTAATGAGTGTAGGCTAATCCTTGTAGGTCATTTAGCGTGTGTTGAATGTGAAATGGGAAGGAGGTTTTCCCCCTCCTATAAAAAGCTCCAGTTTTTTAGGTCGATGGTACAAATTCCTCATTTAGGACCAATGATTTATAGGCATATATCCTCATAACTAGGGTTTCCTTTGTGATAAAAATTTCTCAAGTATTTTAGAGATTCATTTTATCCCAAAGTTTTTATTTGACCAGGTAAGTTCAACCACGATAGGATTAACATCAACTAATATGTGTTAATCCATATAATTTAGAATTAATTCGATAATGGATCTCAGTGTGAATTCCCCCCTAGATTTCATAATGGCGAACTATGAAATTTAGATTGCTGCCCAAAATGAGATGGAGCATGCTTAATATATTTGAGGCCTCAAGGTTAGAACAAAAGTCCTTCCTACCATGGGTTGGTGAATATACATTATGTGTCTACTTCCATATTTAGGGCATGAAAAAAAATTCTCAAAAATATAATGAGGGGAACTAAATAAAGAATGTAGGGATAGTCCTTTGGTCTAAACAAAAGCTAACCTTTTTTATCTTGGTAGAATGTATAACTCGATAGACATTTTTTTCAAGTCCCTTTTTGTTTCCAATCTGGAGCACATAATCTCATACGACATCAATATACTTGGTTTCTTATTGAAAATACAAATCTTCAATGACATTGTTACTTCAAGGCTATCCCAATACCTCTCGAGTTATGTGAAATAATAGTAATAAAGACACCCATTTAGTGGTTTTTGTGCTAAGGGCCTCAAGTATGGTGAGTTGTCATCCAAATATACTTTGTGCTCTACATTTTTCTTATCATGTGATAGACGAGTTCCATTTCCCCTTATTTCCATAAGGATACTTATAGCCACAATATCTAGGCTTCTTGATCTTTTATTAGCTTTACTAGCCTATGATCGTGTTAAGTATCATTTTTTTGTGGATGGTGTTGCATGTGTGATATTATTACTTATAAGTTTCTGAGAGGTTTCTTAGGACTTTTACTATACAATATTTTCCTCTTTTGGAATGGTAGGTTTCAAGGGACCCTATGTTCCCTCTATGTTGAGCCCCAATCCTACTTATATATTGGTGTCGGGCATTTGGCTCATAACAAGACTATTCCCTCTCCCATATCAACCTTGCTGTCATAAGGATGAGTATTTTTTATATGAACATGTTAGATACAATGAGTGAGTGCATTGATAGGGTACATTCCTAAATTTGAAGGTTTAAATGAAATGGTTATCTCCCACCTCAATTAAAAAAATTACAATTACTCTTGTGATATGTCCATTTCAACACAAATAATTTTTTCTCCCACTTTTTACACATTTGGATATGTTTTTAGATAATAAAAATACCCTCCATATTATTAAATATTTTTGGCTTCCATAGCTCAATGGGTAAACACAACATCTTGACCCATAAAGTCATTTTTAGTATGTATTAACAAATTAGGTCAAAAACAACACGGAACCTCAATATGGTCAATATCGTCCTCCTAAAAAACCATGGACCTTCCATAGTAGTATTTTCTAAATCCTTAGTAGAGTTAAATAAAACATTATTATATCCCCTAACCTTTGCATTTATAGTAGGATTATACCCAAAATATTGTCCCATCTTCTTTTCACCCATCAATTCCCGATATCTCAAAGAATGTAAATACCCAATAATGAATTACTCCATGTATAGGTTGACATTATATTTGTAAAAACTTAGTTTGATCATCACATTCATATTTTACTTTCTTTCCTCATGCACCTTGGATTTCTATTTATAATGCATATCTCTATATTATGTGCAAGTTGGCTAAAGGTTAGAGTAGAAATGATGGTATTGATCGGGGTCTTTAGAGGAATAAGGTCTTACGCATTTTAATGTTTCTAAGGTAATGTGGAGAATGGTTCAATTTGTGGGATCTGAGGTAGGTTAATTTATTTGTATATAAAAAATCAACTTTGGTTTAGAATTAATATGTTGGGACCTTGCAATATTTAATGAAATTTGTGCTACTCTAGTGGATTTCCCACACCTAGCCCATCCCAATCTACCTACTCTAAGGTAGGAAGGTATTTTTAAAATAATGATGGGATGTGTAGCATGAGGTTGTGGGATTTTCATATTTTTCACATCCTTTCCTTTCAACTTATGAATATTTCCTTGATTTTATATGTGTGTGTTTGTGTGATACAAATGGGAAAGCTTGAGTGCTTAAGTACCTTGATCTTCATGTAGGAGGTCTTAGGGTCAATTCTCTAGCTTTTATACCTCTAATACATGTCTCACTCAAAGTACCTATTATGTTAGATTCTATAATCAACACTCACAAGTTCACATTCAGTACCATTTGTGAAATGTGGGTAAGTGTTTGAGAAATTTCATACAATATTTGTCTACATATAGTTCAATTTTCTTAAACAAACTATTTCAAGGTGGATTTTGTGTGAGGCATCTAATTCAAATCTAATATGGGTTTGAGTCCACTTGAGTCCCACTAGGTTACTACCTATTATTATGGTTGATGGTTAAGATACCCACAATGAACCTTAGTGGGTTAAGTCAACTGGTTTGAGTGAATGGTTTCAAGGTGGAATTTAGTATGAAGTCTCCTATTTTAATCTAGCTTAGGTTTTAGTTTAGTTAAGTCCTACTAATTTACTAGATACTATTGTGGCTAACAATTGAGTTACCCAACATATGGATATTATTGGGAAGAGGGAGGGGATCCCGTAGGGATTTTATTGGCTATGTCTATATGTGTGTGCATGTACCCATATTTTGGAGGAACATTGTCTCACCTCTCATACTTAAGAAAGTAAGCCATGTTAATACTTGTCCAACATAATCCATTAGATTCCATTATCTTCCTTGAATTTATTGAATGGGGGATGGTATTAACCTATAACCACATAAGTAGTTGATAAACCGAGAAGACTTAATGAGGATAGGAATTATCTAGACTTTGATTGGAGAGGTGAAGAGAAAGGGAGAGCGAGGGGTGGTTTATGGTTCTTGAAGAGGAATCATGTTAAAAAACAGATAGATCAAGATTGGGATGTGTTATCTCAGTTTTTCTTCATAGGTCTAAATTTCGTAATGTAATTTTTTATTACTCAAGAATTTTTTTAGGTGTCGACAGTGAGATTGTCAGCGCCAATCGTAAAATGTAAAATAAAAATGCATCGACAAATGGATTATCAATGCCAATTGTATATTTGTAAAATAAAATGCTAACAACTAGAATATCGATGCCATTTTGAAATTTAAAATTTTCAAATGTCAATATGAAATGAAAACATAGCACACATAAGCAGAGGAGTGGTAAATCGATTAAGTAGGCACTGACTAATAAAATTATAACATGTCATTTCATAATTTCACATGGGAATATTTTCATCATTGGAAGGAAATCATTGTGGTAAATGAATCGAGTAATTCATCCTGTTCATGTATGACTAATTAACTAGCATGTTAACTCTCAAAGGTTTCTAGATGGTGTAAGTAATCATGTTACCATGAGTTAAAATTTATGCAGTTAATACTTTGTGTTGTTTTATTCTTCAAAATAAATCAATTGTTATCCCTATATCTAAGATTGAATCCCACTCTCATCTTCGTTGCATATGTTCTTGATGGTGAAAGTTACGGGGAAGAGTGGAAAGTTACACAGAGGGGAACCCAAAGGACCCGAACTTATTGAGGCATATCTAGAAGTTCAAAAATGTTTTCGAGAGGATGGATGGGATGAATTTTTCTTCCAGTGTATAGGTTACCATGACAGGGTTTTTGGGGATTTCGCTGAAGGATTTGATGGCTAGGGTGATACTGTTGGAGGGTTTTATTTCCTTGTCACAGAGGAGGTGGTTGCAGAAGCTACATGCATCCCTATGGACAAATAACGATGGTTTAAAAGCCACATTATGGCTGGAATTGATGTGCCATTTTTCTTGAAGGATAAATATAAGGATATACCTTAGCATTTAGAGATACATAAAGCTTGGTTGAAGGATGAATGGAACCTTCTCCTAAGGATTTCATAGTCATATTTCACATGTGACAGACGATTCAACATAGTAAATTTATATCATTTCCACTTCCCCGCTTACATTACAGGACATGTTAGGGTGAATGTTCCTTAATTTTTTTGATGAGTCTTAAGCAAATGTTTGCAAGGGTCAAGGAACAACTAAATATTTCCTCTCTTTTTATTTATCACAAAGGCTTGATTAAATTGTTGATTGAAAATAATTTAAGGAAAATAAATAGAACATGGGAGCACTTTCTCTTTTGGGAGGGGGGTTTTGTAGAGACTGCCACAAAAAATACTAAATCCAAAGGCATAAATAAAGGAACTAAGAAAATTGTTGAAAATCCCAAAACCCAAGAGCAGGGGACTTCATCCATTCAAACCAGAAGTCAAAAAATAACAAAACTCTCCCTCTAGTTTTTGAATTTGCAATGGTTTATACAAGAAGAATTATAAGACTCAAAGAAAATAAAAACTTTCCCTCTCCCCATGTGTCTTCTCCTGCAGAGGTTGATGTCAATAACCCAACAAAGGAAACCTATTAGGTATGTGTTATATTCTTTCCAATATTAGTCACACGCACCCATGGTGTTAATGTGAATTCTAATCGAAAGCGTACAAAAAAATCTCACTTTAGCTATGCATAAAGAACAAACCTAACATCAAATATGGCTATCAATTTACTTATCTCTGCAGTTAGTGATCAGAATAAATGTCACAGAAATCTAGATCTATGCAGTTAGAGACATTAAACAACAAATAATAAGCAAGAGTTGCTCCATGCATCCAATGAACAAGACAAGAATTTTTAAATATTTTTTCGTATTATAACACCTGGGAAGGGAACATAGAAAGATGTTACCAATCCCCCTCAATGAGATGGGTTCTTGTATGTACTCAGCGCTTCAGATCTAAGATCTCTCTCTCTTGATGGTGCAGAAAACCCAGACAAAAATGGAACTCAAGGGGAGATCACAAGAAAAAAGTAGGAAAATATGACAATGATGGAGGATCAAAGTCAAACTAGACGTATAGATCTAGAGTGATATTTAGGCAACACAAAGTAGTAAATGAATGGAAAAACCCTTCTATTTATAACAAAATATTGATTTAGTCTAGATATTGATGCATAATTAAAATATTATTAACCAAATCTAGATCCAACTTTTATGGAATATTTTATTATTTTTGTTGGAGGGAAAAAGAATTTGAATTTGGTCAAATCCCTTTATTAATAAATAATAAATAAATAAATAAATGATTTATTTATTATTTTAAGAATGTGGTTGAGTAATAATTAAATAAATAGTGATTTATTCAATTATTTATAAATGATTTAGTCAAATTTAACAATAATATTATTTAAATAATGTTTTAAATAATTATTCCTAGAAAATAATAAGATAAATAATGATTTATCTAATTAATTTTCCTGTTTTGGGTTAAATATGACCAAGAATATTAATTTAATTTTGGTTTAATTAATTATCCCTTGAGGAAAATAAAAAAAATAAGGATTTATTAAATTATTCCTCATGGGGTTTCCTGTTTAGACCAGAAATAACTTAATAAATTATGGATTATTAAGTTATTTTTCATAGTTAGAAATTTTACATTGGAAAAATTGGTCTTACATAGTGTACTTTGGTCCATCTAATAGTAACAGGTTAGATGACCAAAAAATGGTGTAACAGATTGCCCCCCAGCGTGCAAGCGTCAGAAGCTAATCGTATGACTGAAGCACGTTGTAAGAACTCAATCATTAGACATCAAAAGGGGAGTCAAAGAGAGAGAAATATGAGGTAGACTAAAGCGTGATAGGAGAAGACCCTGAGGAGGCGAGACTTACACGTGTGACAAGTCTCTTTTATGAGTGAGTACCTATTCTGCATGAGGTAGGGGAGGCATACCTATGCCCACCGAGATAACAAAGTACAAAGAATGATGCATCCAATAAACAAGGGACTGAAATATATAGTACATGCTGGCATAAACATGGGCCAAATAAAAACATGATAAAGGATCCCACATACATACTGTGCCTGGGACAACAGTCAAGACTTATACAATAATATCTGAGTACATGAGATATAAGTACAACCAAAGAGGCCTTGTAAAATAGGAAAGGGCTCTAAAAATCACTAAAAGGCATTGCAAGCAGATTAGGCCAAAACCATCCAATCTATGGAGCTGCATCCAAGGCTGTATTAGAGAGGTCAATCGAGCATGTGGGGGGCTACCGGAAGGGCCACCGCCTCATGATGTCTGAAACATCTCACACACACTCGGGGATCACTGGTACAATCTGCTACATCATTGAACCATCAAGTATACCGATCTTGATCATGCCATGAGGAGCTAGAATTGAGAAACAATCAAGTCAAAGGGAAATGAAGGGTCCCTTTGCCTGATCTGAGGCACCGAACAAGAGTGGAAGCTAGATCCAAGGTACACCGCCCTCTAGGCTTGTCTTCTGGACTAAATAAGCTAATGTCGACAGAAGGAGGTCTGCCATAGATGAGGCAATAAGGGATCCTCAACTAAGGCACGGGAGATAATAGTAGAGCGACTGATAGACTAACACCAGGGATGATGGTGGAATGGGGGGTACTGAGTAGTGGGCTGATGACTTCCCTTATTAGAGAATAAAGGGCATGGATGACCTGGCAGCAACTGACTCGACTCCGGAGGGGATAAGGGTTAGTATGACTGAAGACCAAAATGTGTGACACGAGAGAGGAACAAAGCAATGAAGGAAGGAGTACTGTGGCGTTATACGAAGGGACTCGGGATAGCCTCCATGGATGCGATGATGACTCAACTTGGATGCTCTAAACAATGGTGGCATGATGATGCTGCCACACAGAATAGGCCCAGTGGGGACCATAAAAACATGAGTACAAGATGGTTACTCATGACTAAAATCAACACGAGCATGGAAGAGTATGAAGGCAAGGTGGTGCCCCAAGTACAAGTGTTGCAAGCGAAGAAATTTGATTTTGAGAAGTGGTGAAGTGACCCTTCTTGGAAAAAATGCGTCCGAGTGAAATATCAAATCACCAAAAATGAAAGGATACCCATTTGAGAGCTCAGTGAGAGATTTCCAATTGTTCTAACGGTTTGGTCACACCTAGAGAAAGAAAAATTTGGGGTTTCTCTTTTAATAAGGCATTTTCCCTCCAATTTGATTCATTTTCAAGTGTAGTTGTGGGGAATGTAGAGAGGAGAAAAGGCCGTAAATCTTGCGACGATTGTAGTGAACAAACCAATTGTTGGAATCGAGATCCGTCACTTTTAGGTAAGAGGCCTGACCATACTCTTTCAATTCAGTGGATTAAAATTTCAGTTTACACACCTAGGGCTTAGGAACAAACCCCTGCTCTTCTTCACGGTTGGGTCACACTTTTTGGGGCATTTTCTGTGATCTAGGTAGCAGCTTTTGGGTAGAAAACTGTGACATGTCCCAGGAATGGCCTGAAAAGTATGACCTGTCAGAGAGAGGGATTTTGGTGTTGTTTTTAGGTTGAGAACTAGGATTTAATGGTTGGGATACAATCTTTCATTTCTATATATTGAAAAATATGATGGTTTTGTGCAGATATGGTAGAATTGAGGATCAAATGGAGAGAGAGACCTGGACACATTACGGTCTGAGATCTGAGAGGATCATGTTGTCCACACTGCATTGGCCAGGTTTGGGATCTTGAAGTTTGTGGAGAACCCTTTGATGAGAGTAATAGAGCCCTTGTTGGCCTGTATTTTCGGCTATTGGGATCCAGATCATGATATATTTATAGTGCATGAGCACTAGATCGAGCTGATTGTCTAGGATATATATTTTATGACTGGTCTCCTGCCACTTAGGATGGGGGAAAACACACAACCAGTGTTACCATGAGGGCGGAAGATTATGGAGTTTGTAGAGCGCCACTATCAACTGGGTCTCCATGTGAAAGGGACATGGATACCGATAAGATATCTAGAGAGGCTAGAGACTCATGTTGTGGCTATAGCAGTGCTGCGTATCCTGGGTAACCAGGTGCTCCACCACATCACTGGGGGTCATATGATGCTTGTTAAGAGTGTGTTGAGTGGGACCTACTATGGGTGGGCCTAAATGATGCTATCGTCATTAAAACCACAATTGTCACTATGCAAGTAGCAGGTGAACCATGAATGTGCATATGGAATAGTGTTGTGCTCACTCTTCTTTGAGAAGATCCCAACACTTCGGCCTCATATACAGATCCAGGATTGGGGCCCGCGAGAGCCCAAGATGCGCCACTAGGGGCGACTATTGTGTAGAGGGGGGTGGGGTGGTCGGACGGGTGTTTCAACCCAAGTTCTTTGTGCATTGGGATCAAATGCCACTATACATAGATGACTATCCATATAGTGGGATGAGTTATCATGGGGACCCGGACTTGCAATTGCCACCAGGTTGAGCATGGGGGCCCGATGGTAAGTGACAAGTTGCTTATCTTTTATGTGCATTTTAAAGTTTCAGAATATTGTATATGGTACTGATTCATTGAATTTTGTTATGCAGATATAGCACCGGTAAAACCGACCGGGTATATGGGACGACCCGCAGTATCAGGAGCTGCAAGACCTAGTAGATCGAGGGGACCGAAAAATGAGGATGCAGTGGTCCTCTTGGAGGAAATCCATCGTATATGTGAGAGGCTGCTGACCGGTGTTTCAGAGCGCGGCTGGCAAGACCTTGATGACTAGTACATAGAGCCATGTATTGGTCTACCCTCGGAGTGGCGAGGGGTCATTTGGCACACGACGATGGCTGGACAGGGGATGCACGATCTACAAGCTGTTGAAGCCGATCCATTGGCCCGGGATCCTCCAGATAGTGATTAGATGTAGGGGCATGAAGTGCCCCTAGTTTTATTTTTTGTAACATACTATTGGCATGTCATATGTATCAGAGTGGATGGACTCTAAAACATTTTGAATGACACATATAATGGATATGCATCATTTTATGGTTTATTGTTATTGTCTTGTGTTAAATGCATGTGATAAATTCCAATCTAGAATATTTTTTACCATTCTATCTACATAGTGATTTTTTGCTCTAGGTACATGACTGAATGTAATGATTTCAAATTCATGCATCAAAATATTCACTCGTAAATATCTTCTAAAAAGGACAGGATTATGAACACGATAAACACCATTCAATTGCATGACAAGCAATAAAGAATCTAAACAAACATGAAGGTGGAGGATGCAATGTTCAAGGGCATCAACTAAACAACCTCTCACTGCATCATATTCGTCCTGATTATTGGTGGCAGAACCAATACATGCGTCGTTAGAGAGGAAAAGTGAATGTAAGGGGGTGAAAATGGCCCAGGCTGTCGAGGCTAGATTCCGGGAGTAGCGCCTTGCACCATCGGCATAATTGATATATGGTGTGGACAGGGGATCCATCTAAAAGGTGCCACAAGACAATAAATGACAGGATGATGAATAATTTTGGCAACTTGAACGCAAGGAAAAAATTAAACAAGCACTGCTAGAGGTAATGCTATGGGTAGGATTTCTACCCCCTGCACACTGAAAAGAGGATGGTGTGGGGGAACTGCTTTGGGGTTATTTTTCTACTCAGGTTGTGAAAGTAACCATAGACACAGATGGTGCCATTTTGGTTATGGGATATAAAAATGAAGTCAAGGGTGGAAAACGCTTCCATGATGTCATCCTCACAGTAGAATATGGGGTGACTGGTGGAAGGGAGACCACATGATCGCGGCTAAGCTACCTGACTCATCATCATGAGAAGAAAGGTTCACATGTGCATCATCATCGGGGGTGACAAAATAACAAGTAGATAAGGGATCCATTGATGTTGAGCCCAGGGTGATCGCTGAAGGGAGGTCAGGCAAAATAGAAAGGGAAGTCCCGGAGGGGTTTCCACCGTGGATCTCATAGATGATGACAGGTAGAGGATAGTGGCCGGAGGCTTCGTCATCTCGACATCGAGAGGGGTAATGTAAATGGGATTGGATGTGTCCTCTAGCTCACTTGTGGCATAATGTGAAAGTAATGGGGAGGCAGACTCATGGTGATCAGTCTTGTACTGTCGGATTACTTCCAGGGAGGTGCAATAGCCTTTGAGGTGGGGACAGAAGTGGGTATAATGGCCATGGAGATCACACAAAGCACAAGGTTGGTTGGTGTGCACAGTCTTGGGGTTCTTGGTTGTAGTCGTGGAAGAAAGAGAGGCTTCAGGGACCTTAGACTCAAGAAACATGACATTAAACATGGGCTTGATACGAGGCAACTTAGGAGAATCATGGGTGGCATGACCGACAACATCACACAAAGCACACGGTGGGTATGCTATGGAGACTGAGAAGGAGTAGGGGTTGTCTTGGAAGCCTTGTCTTTAGGTTCCTTTTTGCGGGCTTTTCCCCCCTCACTCAAAGATTTCGCAACATGAGTAGGTCCCTGTTGAGGTGGCTGGGGCACTGTAATGTTCCCAAATCTTAGCCTCAAAGCTAAATGGAACATTAGAGCTAGCAGTATCACTAACCAATGAATAAATGGGTAGAAAAGCCCATAAGTCTCCTAAGGAGGAATAAACACACTTCAAGTGTGAAAGGAGACACTCTTTACAGCTTAATTAAAAAAAACACCCATCTTAGAACCAACCAAACCTAAATTCACATACTCCTAAACAAAAATAAAAAAGATTTCAATCACACAGTGTCATCCAATATTTCACTAAATAATAAACACTCTTTACAGCTTACCCTTACCCTTACCCTTGGGTTGTAAGGAGACACTCTTTACAGCTTGATAAAACACCTCCATGTGTGAATAGCGATAATATTAGGTTGATTCAGTCCATTTTGACTAAGTCAACAACGCAGTTGTGGAGGAGCGGAAATCAAAGGAGGAATAACACAGTTTTGGAGGGAGATGAATCTTTGATGGAGATGACCTAATTGGGTGGGGCAAGAAAACTCATATTTTATTTAAGGAAGAGGATGGCAGCATTATTCTTGATGTTTTAGATTATTATTTTGTCTACTTAGACTTTTTGGCTTCCTCTTACTATTTAGCAGGGTAGCATTGTTGTTTAGCACCAGGAGTTCTCGAGCAGGAATACCACCTCTTTCCTTGAGAAGTATCTTGGGAGAGTTTGCATTCATCTTTTCACATCAGGTTTTCAGGCCAAGCTTTAGCCTACTTCATCAGCGCAATTTTTGCAGGTGATTGTGCAGTGTTGCAGGGGGCAGCAGTGGAAGGGATTGGAATCCCTCTCTCTGAGCTAGTTTCTCATTGGAGGAAGGTTTCCTCCACTTGAGAGATTTGTTTGGAGAGCTCTAGAGCTCATTTCAGATCTATGGCATCAGGCCACACATTTCCTTGACATTCCCAACATTTTTCCAACTAGGGAATACATTATTTCTGGAGGCAACTTCAGTGAATGGTCTAGTGGCTCCGTTGCAGTGTTTTCTTGTGATTGAGAGGTTGATCCTTTCATGGGAGGAAGCGTTTGTGGGATCTACATCAGATCAGATATATTTCCAAACTTGTACAATCTTATTCTTTAGTGTTGCAGTGGTGATTCAGTAATTTTCTGAAGATCACATTTGTATGCTGAGTGTTTGACAAGAAACCCTTTCCTTGTTTTCTTGTAATTGTACTAAGGAGACTAGATCTTGGTTTATGAGCTTTATTATCTAATATATGAGAAGATCTATTTGTTTCTTTAATTTATAAGTTAAAACCCTTATATTACTTTGCAGTCTCTTTTATGCATTATTTCTGAGTAGTAGTGTCTGGGGTTTTTAGTCATTTTAAGCTACACTAGTGTGGGAGGTCTATTTACCTCACCTAATTTCATTTGTTTCTGATATCCTCTTTGACTTAGATGCTATATGGATGTATCTAATGGATCCAAGTGATGAATTTCATTTCTATGGCTTATATTTTTGAAAATGCGTTTTTCTATTAAGGCATTGTTGAGCAGTCCATATTTGGAATATTTTAAGATATTCCAAATACTACTTATTTTCCCTATTTTGGGATAGTACAGTGGTATCAGAGCTTCAATATTGGCTCATCCTGTGGATCTCAGGCCATTATTCTTTCAGGAGAGATGGACAGAAAAGAGAAGGCTTCAGTACGTGAAGGGAGAAAGGAAGATAGGCTTACAAAGCTTCTTCCAAAATCTATGCAAAGCTTTCAAGGAGAGCTAAAGAAAATAGGAATGAAGATGGGATCTCCAAAGGAGTTTGGATCTAGAGATGGTGAGTGTGAGCATACTGCTACACACCATGAGGCATAGCGCAGTCAAGTGCCCAGATCTATCTTGAGAATTCCTAAGAGGATAAATCTTAGTGATTTGTTGCAGGAGTATGAATCTCAAACTGAGAGGTTTAGAGATCATACCAATTTCCAAGAGTTTTGCAAGATCCAGGTGGAGAAAAGCAAGCAACAAGATGCATATAGATTTCTTCTATCTACTTTTGAAGGCTCACCTACATGTTCAGCTGGAGCTTGGGTGAAGGAGCTAGACTCCTATGTTCATCAGCACCATATTTATGAAGATGAAGCCATCAGAGTTGTAGCGCTACATTTTAGAGGTAAGGCCCATGCATGGTGGATTTTTGAATCTTTTACTTTAAAAAATGCAAACACTTCCTCTTATGCAAGATTCATTGAAACATTAGTGGGCAGGTTTGGTGAAAAACTTCCTAAGACACATGAGCAAGGAAAACTAGAGAGGAAAAAACCCTTGCATGTGATGGAGGAAACTCCACTTTAGAAAACCATGAGGGAAGCTGACATCTTGCATTACACATTTTTGGAGGCAAGACCTCTAGTTCATATTCCTAAACAAGAGGGCATGGGAATCACTTTTTCACAAGAGGATCCAATTGTTGAGATGTTACCTATACACATTGATGAAGAAGAGGGCAATAGTGTTGTCACATCTAGAGCACATCCAGTACCTCATACAGAGGGAGGAGGAGAACATGCTTCGATAGGAGGGATTATTGTATCCTTACAAGAAGTTCCCCATGGTCTCATACATGGAGGTCCAAGGTAGCATGATTGGGGATCATTGCAGATGGAAGGAGGAGGTAGGGAGGAAGAGCAACATCACTTGATGAGAGGCACACACCCTTCTATATTCCAGAAAGCTAATGCAAATAAGGGGAAGATTGATTTTTGCTATAAGGGCAGAGGCAAGATTTCCCAACCATATGTACAGTCTACTCTTGACATTGATGTCTCACTACATGGAGACATTCCACCTGGGAGGACACCTGATCTAGAGTTGATGAGAGACATATTGTCTTTGGGTTCACCACTCTTATATTTTGGAGAGGTGCAGAGTTTGGAGGAATACTTTGGCATGGGGGATGTCAAAATAGCAGGCAGTAGCATGAGGAGAGCTTCGCATGCCAGATCACCAGCACTGTCTCTTAGGAGGATTGATCCTTATTGGAGATCTCAGCTCTTAGTAGAGTACTCCAAGGATCTTGGTGCATGCATGCTTCTTGATTACTTGGATAGAGATGATGAGTATATGGTGTATGATGTGGTCATCTATTCACATGGCAGAGTCTTCTTGACTAGAGCTTCTAGTCTCAAGGATAAGTTTCTACTTGCAGCACATGAGGACTTCCTTTCCATCCATTATGATGCATATCTTTCTTTGGCAGAGGGGTTTACTTGGGAGGGCATCCAACATGACATATTTCAGCATATGGAGAGATGCATAGCCTGGATGGTGATAGACAGGAGGTCACAACCACTTCCCTACTCATTGGAGGAGAGGGAAAGATTCCAATTGAGCCATTTCAGCTCAAGATCTCAAGTACATGATGGAGGAGGTATAATTTCACATTTTGTATTGTACTTCTTTTCCTTGTTTGAGTAGCATGATGTATCAAGAAGAATTATCTCTTCTTTCATATTGTATGATGATGTACTTGCAGCTATTTGTAGCATTGACTTTGGCTATCTTTTTGGTGGTTGGTGGGCGAAGCCACATGATTCTTGGTGTTTACCATTGACATCATATTGTAACTTCATGTTTCCATCTTATGAGATGACTGTGGCAGAAAAAAAGTGGTTGGTAAAGCACTTGTTATTTCTTATCTTGATACAGGCAGGATGCACTGAGCTGGTTCCATGAGTGGAACTCTGATTCACCCTCTGGTTGTCATTTGGAAACTTGTTTTCATTGTACTTTGCTTCCATATATTGTTGATATGTTTATGTTCATGGGAAGCTTTGTTTGGGGAGTGCTGGAGGTAGTATAGATTCCCTTTGGGAGCATGATTCTCCCCACTTTACATGTTGTACACTATAGGAGGAACCATGGGAAAACCATGATTGCCACATCATACTTTTTCCTTTCTTGTGGGAGGAACCACTTGAAGAACTTGAGGAGGCACTTTATGGATGAATTGTTTGATGGGGGGACTTGGATGATTCTTGGAGGCCATGTTATTTTAGCCCAGGAATAGAGGCAGCCCCATGTTTACCATAAATGGAGAGAGAAACCATTTGGATGGCAGAATCCAATCTCTCCATGCAGCCCCAGCACACTGTATAAAACCGGAGTTGATGATTCTTCTGATGAGATACCTAGGATGGCTCATTTCATTCAGATGATAGCATGGGTGAGGAAGGCACTCATTCACCATGTTGGTCATCACCCCTACGTTTTGGAGGCCATGGGACAGCAAGTAGGGTTCCATTCACACTTTCCACCTTTGATTGATGTAGGTCATTTGGTTTTGCACACTTGGGAGGAGACATTGGATGGCAGTTTTATTGCAGATTACTTTGATGTTGTGGTGGAAGCCACTGATGGGAGGCCACAAGAGGAGGAGGGGAGAAATTTTTCTCTCCCTATACATTTTCTTGAGGACAAGCAAATATTTTGGAGGGGAGGACTGTAATGTTCCCAAATTTTAGCCTCAAAGCTAAATGGAACATTAGAGCTAGCAGTATCACTAACCGATGAATAAATGGGCAGAAAAGCCCATAAGTCTCCTAAGGAGGAATAAACACACTTCAAGTGTGAAAGGAGACACTCTTTACATCTTAATAAAACACCTCCATGTGTGAACAGGGATAATATTAGGTTGATCCAGTCCACTTTGACTAAGTCAATAACGCAGTTGTGGAGGAGCAGGACTCAAAGGGGGAATAACGCAGTTTTGGAGGGAGATGAATCTTTGATGGGGATGACCTAATTGAGTGGGGCCAAGGGCAAGAAAAATCATATTTTACTTAAGGAAGAGGATGGCAATATTATTATTGATGTTTTAGATTATTATTTTTTCTACTCAGACTTTTTGGCTTCCTCTTGCTATTCAGCAAGGTAGCAGTGTTATTTAGCACCGGGTGTTCTCGAGCAGGAATCCCACCTCTTTACTTGAGAAGTATCTTGGGAGAGTTTGCATTCATATTTCCACATCAGGTCTTCAAGCCAAGCTTCAACCTACTTCATCAGCGCAGTTTCTGTAGGTGATTGTGCAATGTTGTATGGGGCAGTAGTGGAAGGGATGGAATCCCTATCTCTGAGATAGTTTCTCATTGGAGGAAGGTTTCCTCCACTTAAGAGATATGTTTGGAGAGCTATAGAGTTCATTTCAGTTCTGTGGCATCAAGCCACACATTTCCTTGACATTCCCAGTGCTGTTCCAGCTAGGTAATGCATTATTTTTGGAGGCAGCTTCTGTGAATGGTCTAGTGGCTCTGTTGCAATGTTTTCTTGTGATTGAGAGGTTCATCCTTTCATGGGAGGAAGCCTTCGTGGGATATACATTAGATCAGATATCTTTCCAGCCTTGTACATTCTTATTCTTCAGTGTTGCAGTGGTGATTCAGTAATTTTTTGAAGATCACATTTTTATGTAGAGTGTTTGACAAGAAATCATTTCCAGGTTTTCTTGTAATTGTAATAAGGAGAGTAGATCTTGGTTTATGAGCTTGATTATATAATATATGAGAAGATATATTTGTTTCCTTAATTTATGAGTTAAAACCCTCATAAGACTGTGCATTCTCTTTTATGCATTATTTCTGAGTAGCAATGTCTAGGGTTTTTGTCATTTTCAGCTACACTAGTGTGGGAGGTCTATTTACCTCACCTAGTTTCATTTGTTTTTGATCTCCTCTTGGAATTAGATGCTAGATGGATGTATCTAATGGATCCAATTGATGAATTTCATTTCTAAGGCTTATGTTTCTAAAAATTCATTTTTCTGTGAAGGCATTGCTAAGCAGTTCATATTTGGAATATTTTAAGATATTCCCAATACTGCTTATTTTCCCTATTTTGGGATATTACAAGCACAAAAGTAAAGGGAGGGGTCATGGAAACTGGTTGGACCAGGGTCAGAGCTGTATAAGGTCTGGGCTGATTAGAAGGGATAGTGGCTGGGGGATCATTGTACCAGACTTGGATCCCCAGGGTCATGTTAGGAAGATACAAGGTATCCATAACAGGTACCAAAAATACTCCAGGAGGGGGAGTAAGAAACGATATCTAACAAGAGGGGTAGTGGCCAGGCGGGACAGATTCAAGACGGTTAAGGCTAGAGGGAACCATTCTAGGAGGGTAGATAGGATCATGGACACCAGTTGTAGATGAGGGGCCTTGAGGAGAGGGTCCTAAAGGATGAGTCGAAGGACTAGGAGTAGGTTGCGAAGGTTGGGGCTTCAGCTAGTTGAATCAGTATGTTTGAGGTCGGACAGAGACGATTGCATCATGCAAGAATTCGATGAGCTAGGGTTAGAGATGAGAGAAGGGAGATAGGGAATGAACCAAGAAAAGAGGAATATTTATATACTCCGGGTGAGACACTGGTCAGAGATTCGACTATTTTTTAATTGGCCACCAAAGAGATAATGGACTCAGGAGAGGTCTGAGACTTTGGTTCATAAAATGTCAACTGATCGATGGTGATGATATTTTCATTGTGAGGAAATCACATCTTACGGTGAACCATATATGGGACAACAGACATCGCATAAGTGTAGCTACGACCCAATAATGTTGTAGTCTAAGGGGGCATCAATGACATCAACCTCAACACAAACAGTATTGCCCGCAAGAGTAATAGGAAAATTTCGGAACATGCCAAGGGGTTGGGAAGAGTGGTCATCCCACACACAGAGGGTGATAGTGGAAGGAGCTAACTCGGGAGATCTGAGTTGCTTCCAAACTGAAGCGGACATCACATAGGTGGATGCCCCCTTGTCTATCATACAATGGGAGACGTTGGCATACCGGATATTGAGAGGGATTTGGAAGGTGACAGATGTAGGAAGGGAGGGATGCTCTGAATTTTCAATGTTGAAGAAAATTAAATGATCATCTGAAGGATCCACAATGCCCATATAAGCTAGTAGAGATTTTCATTGTGAAGGGCATGACTAGAGGACTTCTAGCGTTGACATGGAAGCAGGGGATTGCACCAAGTCATCTACTATATTGTAGGAGTCAGAAACTTTACCAGAAGTAGCGTGTCGGCATAATGGTCCCTTGGGGATCTTGGTATGAACCTCTACCCTAGGTTGAGGGATCTGTAAAGGACCATTGGGTGTCGAAACAGGCTTTGTGGGACCAGAAGACAAGGGCTTGGTATTAGACGTAGCGGGGGGATTGGTGTACTAATAGTACTGAGTTTGAAGGTTGAGGTCAGAGGTATTAGGTTGGTCAGAGTTCATCATGAGGATCTGGTAATAAAAGGTACCAGATGGAGGAGGTTGAGTGGCCCCCTAACTTTCAAGGGGTTGGGCAGCCACATATCCTTGCTAGGGGAAAGGATTGGTAAACACAACCGGTTGGATAGGGGCAACATTGGGAGGAATGAAGGGGAGGCTTGCTGTCCTCAAGATGTTTTTTGAGCTTCCCACATCTGACACATCTGAGATAAAAGAGGACAGTCACGAGTATAGTGACCATAGACAACAAGGACAAGGCTTATTCGTGAAAATAGGCTTGTCCTGCATGGGTTGAGTGCACAATTTCTAGGATGTAGTGTTAGATATATTCCCTTGGGGATTGTTTCTTCGATTACCAGGGGTAGATTGGCTTTGGTTGCCTTTCCTCTTCTTTTTGGAAGGAGGAGGATTAGTCGCACTCTGCTGTGCATACACTTGACCCTGAGGGGGGGGGGGGGAGTGGCTACTGGTGTGGAGCCTGAGAAGGAAAGGGAGGTTGAGGTGCTAGTGCTGGAGGAGCTAGAGCACCAGGCTACGGATACAGATAATAAGGAGATTAGGCAACATTGGGGTTAACAAGTTGGGAAAAACGAGGAGGAATGCCATATCCTAGATACATGTTGTTGGGAGGGGGAAAAGTGTTGTAGGAGCTCGCCCCTCCCTGAGGGAAACCATAACCCATGGGAGGATGAGTGTACAGATGTGAAAGGGATCTAACGATACCAACGGTGGAATGGGATGCCCCTGGTGCATAGGCACCATCAGGTCTAGGGAGATCAGGTAAGATGGTATAAACATAACTAAATTGTGCATAGATCAGTTGTATTTTAACGCAATCCGGAGGGATGCTTCCTCAATCTGAGGGAAGTGGGATGCATCGTCTTTGCCAATAGTAGGAAAAAGGGATCTAAGAAACCATTCCATGTAGATACAATCTTCGAAAACAGAGGTTCGACATAGGCTCTTCCTTCTGTGCCATTCTTGAATATGGTTAGATGGGCGGGTAGCAGAAGTTTGACGAAAAGAGGTGAAGAGTTTGGTACCGGTGTCATAGCGAAGGGGAGCTGGAAGAAAGACAGAAAAGCCTTGGCAAGGGTCTCAAAATTAGTATGAGATGAGGAGACCTGGTCAACATACCACTTGGAACCTTCTGCAGTAAGTGTATGCTAGAATAACAGAAGATGGACAAAGTCATTAGTGATGGAGTTAGACGAACACCACATGTGGAAAGAATGAACATGGTTGGTAGGATACTCTCCATCATTTCCTTCAAACTTGGGGATGTCTGAAGGAAGCTTGGTTGGCATAGCAGGTCAACCATGGTCATGGTGTATGGGGTCATTGTTCAACTGGCTAAAATCGGGAAGGCATAAGCCCGCCATATAAGGAAGCAAGGGAGCAGTTGGAATAGTTCATGTTGGGGCACCATTAGAAGAATTCCCAGCATTAGGGCCAGGGCTACCACCAGGGGTAGGTCCTGACCAGACATGGTCAAGGTGAAAGGTGAAGGAGAGCTGAGGATAGAACCAGAAGGGGAACTCAATGAACCAGAAGCAGACTTAGAATGGGGACTCGGTGGAGGACGAACACGAACCCTACGCGGTGGGGTAAGTATTCCTAACAAAAACTAAGGATGAAGGCCTTGGAGTCTCCGGGATAAACACCTTAGGGGCGCTATGATGGCAAAGAGACACAGAACACAAAAAGGAAGAGAGGTAAACAAGGGCAGGGAGGTGCAGGATCAATTGATTACAATGTTTAAGTCTTGGCCTGGTGGTTTAAACCAAATGCTCTTCACTTAGGGTGTGCGTGTATGTGATAAGTGTGTTAATTTTAATTAAGCCCAGACATGTGTAGAGAAAAAAGAAAAAATATGTTGTATAACTGTAAATAAATTTGAAAATGATAGTAAAAGAAACTAAATGCGATAGTAAAATAAACAGCTAAAGATGCATCAATTTAAACCCTAGGAGGAGGGCTTCCCAACAACTAGTATGTGGGTGGGAAAAATCTAATAAAAACACAAAAAATGGCCAATGGATCAAAATTTGGGAGGGACAGGGATCTAAAGGTCAGATCTGCTAGAAAGAGGGGCAAAAAATAACAAAAAACCAGAGGGAAAAATGCTGCAAAAAGGTGGCGAAAGGCTACAACCTGAAGGAAAATGGAGGGGACCCTAAAGGAAGACCCAAAAAAAAATGAAAAAAGGTGTTCTGGATGGATGAATAACTGATCTGAAATGGGTCTAAAAGTATAGGTTCAGATCTGTAAAATGGTTGAAAACACTGAAATCTCAGAAGACTTGCTTTAGCTAAACTCCTCCTAAAAAGGTGGAAGTGTACCAAAGCCCTAAGGGGCTTGGTTCGTACTTTAATGAGTAAAAATAAGCAAGTACAGGTCCAATATGGGTGAAGAGGGAGGTAAAAATACCTTGAACAGTGGTTGAGACAAACACAAAAAAATCACAGAAAAATTCCCGCAAAAAGTACAGGTCGTAGTTTCTGACTTGTTTTCTACTTAGGTCGTAGTTTTCATGCTATTTCCCATTTCCTAAGAGATGAGGTCACATTTTTTGGCCCAAAAAGTGTGACCTGCACTTCCAGCTATTTCGTGAGAATATTTTAGAAAAAAGTCTCGTCTCCATTTTGGTTGATACCTGTTACATGCACAAAGGGCCCAGAAACACACGAAAGTTAGAATTTTTACTGTTTTAGGGTTTTAAAGGTTAAAAACAACATCAAGAAATGAAAAATAAGAAGTTGAAGAAAAACACTAGGGGTTGAAGTAGTTGGTCATGCAGGGATCTAAAAAACGACAACAGTCGTAATTATAAACCCTTGTGGAGTCGCCAGTTGTTAGTGTGAATTCTAATCTCAAGCGTATGAGAAAAGCTCACTTTAGCTATGCATAACAAACAACCCTAACATCAAATATGGTTGTCAATTTCCTTATATCTATAGTTAGTGATCAAAATAAATGCTACAAAAATCCATACCTATGCAGTTAAAGACATTAAACAACAAATAATAATCAAGAGTTGCTCCATGCATCCACTGAACATGACAATATTTTTTAAAGAATTTTTTGTATTATGACACTTGGGAAGGGAACATAGAAAGATGTTACTAGTCCCCCTCAATGGGATGGGTTCTTGTATGTCCTCAGCACTTCAGATCTAAGATCTCTCTCTCTTGATGGTGTAGAAAACCCAGACAAAAATGGAACTCAAGGGGAGCTCACAAGCAAAAAGTAGGAAAATATGACAATGATGGAGGATCAAAGTCAGACTAGAAGTATAGATCCAGAGTGATCTTTAGGCAACAAAAGGTAGTGAATGAATGGAAAAACCCTTCTATTTATAACAAAATATTGAGTTAGTCTAGATGTTGGTGCATAATTAAAATATTATTAACCAAATCTAGATCTAACTTTTATGGAATATTTTATTATTTTTGTTGGAGGGAAAATGAATTTGAATTTGGTCAAATCCATTTATTAATAAATAATAAATAAATAAATAAATGATTTATTTGTTATTTTAAGAATGTGGTTGGGTAATAATTTAAAAAATAGTGATTTATTCAATTATTTATAAATGATTTAGTCAAATTTAACAAGGAATATTATTTAAATAATGTTTTAAATAATTATTCCTAGAAAATAATAAGATAAATAATGATTTATCTAATTAATTTTCCTATTTTGGGTTAAATATGACCAAGAATATTAATTAAACTATAGTTCAATTAATTATCCCTTGAGGAAAATCAAACAAATAAGGATTTATTCAATTATTCCTCATGGGGTTTCCTGTTTAAACCATAAATAACTTAATACATTATGGATTATTAAGTTATTTTTCATAGTGAAAGCAATTTTACTATGGTAAAATTGGTCTTACATGGTGCACTTTAGTCCATCTAGTAGTAACAGGTTAGAGGACCAAAAATTGGTATAAAACATGGTTTTGTGCATGGGTTTGCACATGGTTTTGGGGCATGATGGTTTTCGGCCCTTGGTATTTTGTAAATGCGGTCAAGGGAACTACGATTATGTTCTAATATAGGGTTAATGGATTGGGGTTTATGAATGATTTGACATGTATATATATGTATCTTAACACTAAAAGGAATATAATGAAAAATCAAGCTGGTAGTCCCGATTTGGGATCCAGGGGAAAATATTTGTGTATATTTGTTTTATGTTTTATTCTCTCGCTATTGTTTATTTTCTATTTTTAAGATTTGTTTGCAGATAATTTATCTACAGGTTTAAAACCTACATTTTGTATTATAGTTGTTTTGGCTTCAAGGGGATGCCTTTGCTGCTGAGGGGTTTTTTCTCAGGCTTGTGGTAGACCCTGTTCAGTGGGAGATCTATGGGATCGATTCTTGCAGTGAAAGATGACAAGAAGTGGAAAGATAGAGATCGATAAATTGAATGGTCAGTTTTATAGCTCAATTTGGGCATCATCCCACAAGACCTGGTCAAACTGGGCGTCATACCCCATAACCAATGAATAGGGTCTATCATCCCCTTAATTTCAGTTTCTATATTCCCTAAGTGAAGACATTCTGTTCATGGCTTCAATTGTAATATTTACAAGGTTTGAAGTATATATAATATGACCCAGTAACTCACCAATGTTCCTCTACAAGGGCTAACAGTATTGCAGTGCCAATACCTCCATGCAAGGGTGCACTGCAGTGCACTTCCCAACACTCAAGGGTGCATTTGTCACCCGGGAGGGAAATCATCATTGTTCCAGGAATCTCCACATGGCCAGTGCCTTCTAGAAGAGTCCATAAGTGTCATAATTTGAATCCAAGTGTCCATCCACCACCTCTGAACTTGGAAACATGCCTTTCCTATTATTAGAAAGCCATTTAATGAGAAACTACCATTAGTTTACCTATAAATTGAGTACTCATCTAAGTGCTAGGGAGGAAGAATTTTGTGCAAAGTTATGATGTTGGATTCTCATTTGATAAGAGATTGGAAGTATTGATATAGTGCTGAGATGATGCTAGATGTGATGAGGCTGGAATGAAGTTGGAGCAAGTTGATGAAAAATCGATCCATTGGTTGTAATCTTCTCCTCTTACTCTATTAATAAATATATTTATTCATTTTCTCAATACATATGTCTATATCTTGTGAAATTTATTCTTGATGATGTATGTATTATCAGATCTAATCGGTTTGATTTGATTAAGATAAGTAGATACTTGTATATTATATGTTGTTTTTTTTTCTCTATTTTTTATTGCAGGAATCAATCTAGTGGCTTGAGTTGGATTGAGAGCGACGATAACAACGACAGAAGGAGAAGGAGAGCGAAAGTATCACATGTAGGCTTCTTTCCCTTTCTGTATATTTATTTGTTTTAGAGAAAATATTAGTTTTCTTTATTTTGTTTTTCTGAGTGAAGGAACACCACACTCAGGGAATTTAGTTTTTTCGTAGATTAAAATTCCATATAACAAATTGGCGACTCCATTGGGGACAATCCCATTATTCCTGGTGTTTCTGCCTCTATTTACCTTCATCATTAGTATCTACCTTATGTTATCAGTCATTTGAATTAAAAAATTGCATTAGAAGTGTGTTTAGCTTCTTGTTTCCCAAACTTGGTTGTGCCCAATGCACTGTTGGTCAGGGTACAATGCAATGCAGTGCACTATGTTCCATTCAGGGGTGAAATGCATTGCACTGTCTCCCCTTAGAGGTCATGTTTCCCCCTTAGCCAACCAAATTCCATCAAAATTTGTCATTGCTTTCATTTTCAACCACTTGTTTGCTGTATTCTCAGATGTCTGATTGCTCTTAGAGACCAGTAAAATTCCCTGTTCTTCCTCCTTTGAAAAGTAATTTGTTCAATGTTTCATTAGTTGTTTTCTTTATCATTGGAAAATCAAATTCAAAGTAGTTAATTTTTTCATTAGATCAATTCTATTTTCGAAAAAGGAAATTGTTGATTCATTCCTCATTTCCTGTAGGAAAATTGTAGTTCCATTCTTCATTTTACGAAGAGAAATTGTTGTTTCATTCCTCGTTTCTCAAAAGAAAACATTTGTTTCATTGGTTTGTGCCTTTAGTTTCCTTTCTCTCATTCAAATTAAAGAGAGCTAAAAATAAAAACACGCATCTGCATATAGAGAATTGTGTGTGTTTCATAGGAACAAGTTAGGAAATCTGCATTTAGTTTGTGCTCTTGGTTGCATGCTCAAAAACTAATTGCTCTTTCCCCTTTGTAGCTGGGATTTTCATTGAAAAAACTAAATTGAAAAGTTTTCTTATCATTTAGTTTGCATTTTTAGGAATTTCCCATTACATCACACGATGAACCTCAAAGAAAAACTTTTAAACAAGATCAACATAAAATTGACATCAATCAACCTAAGAAAGCATTGTAACATTAACAATAACATTTAGAAGATCTAGGCTAGAGACGTGTTCTGACTTCATTAAACATAGTAGTTGTTGCTAACTTGTCTGTGATACATTCCGAATGTGATACATCACTCCCCGTATGTAAGTATATCGGAGCTCGTCCACGTACCTTTGGGTATATAGGGCGGTGTTATGGTACAAAAATTATAAGCGGGTGATCTCATTGTGCGGTTTCTCATTAGACAGCGCTAATACAGACTTGGGCTTCCACATACCTTCGAGTATATTTGGGAGGAAAAATTTAGGTTTCTTACCATCCATAGGTAACCAAGTTGGCCACCTAGTAACTTGTGATACACTGAACACAACATTTGGAGAGATTTCCTACCCGTACTTCTTAGTTCGTCGAGAGGTATTCTATAGTCCACAATTACTTGGTAAGCCTTTTGCCTAGAATGACCCTATTATTTTGTTTATTTGTTTTTGTAATAAAATCAATTAGTCATTGTGGAAGAACAACATCCCTTTCCCCATTGTTTTCATAGAATAACACTTAAACCACCTTTACCACCGAAAGCCATTTCTGGTCGGCGAAGGCGACATTGTTCTACCAAAACTAGTACCATCAGTACCTCTAGTGTGTCCTCTTCATCACATATACTAGAGTCATATCAAGTCATTTCTACACATCATGTTTCATCCATTGTCATCAAAACAGAGTCCTCACAGCTACTTGTGGTCATGATCCATCCAATCAGTGAGACCATACCTCCCAAACTCGACGTTGTTCAACTTGAAGTTGATATGGATCCCATCGTTATTTTATCTGAACATCTAGATCCTGAAGTCAAATAACCAGAAATTTTCCTGTATCGGTCACTCCATAGTCGATCATAGCCATTGAGTCTCCCATTTCGCATCGTTAACCACCTAAAATATATCTCAGGCCTGACGATGAAGTTATTCCACCTGGTTTGATTTCGATTGAGGAAATACCACAAGACGAAACACCCTCAACTCCATCTCATTTTTGGGAGGAGATTTATCTTTATGATTCTTTTCCTCAATTGACTTACAATGCTTCTTTTGATGATGTTTCAAATCGAGTTCCCATAGATCCTATAGGGTATACACTGGGTCGTATGACCATGGGTGAGTCAACATCTCCGGTTGTACCATCTATTCATTAAGGGATTTTTGAGGTCTAAAATGGGCCTCCTAAGGAAATTATAAAGTAATATTGGAAATAATAAAATAATATTACATTACATCATCAAATTTTAGAGGGAAAAAAGAACAAAATAATAATAAAATAATAAAATAGTTTTTTCAACTCGTATTTTCAACTTATCTCCCTATGGTTTTACTCAAATTTCGAGGAGAAACACTCGTTGGATGGAGATTTTAATTTATCTTCCAAGGAGTACCCATGTTGCATACTTTCGATGGACCCTGCTATGCAATAAAATTTTTTCATGTATTTCTTATTTTTCATGTAGGAGGGTCCATCAAAAGTATGCAACATGGGTACTCCTTGGATGAGAAATTAAATTTTGTATCCAACGAGTTCTTCCACTTGAAATTTGAGTAAAAACTTAGGGAGATATGTTGAAAATACGCGTTGAAAAATTAGTTTTATTATTTTATTATTTTTTATTATTTTAACTTTTTTACTCCAAAAATGGTGATTCATCCCCCATGGTTGACATCATCATCTTGAATCCTATTGGTTCTTATAAATTTTATTTTGGTTGTACATTTTTCTCAGGAGGCCCATATTAGACCTCAAAATTCCCCTAATGACAATTGCGACATCATCTACTATTTTTAAGCCATCGATATTCACCACATCACCAGAGTCACATATATATGGTGGTCCTTTCATCCCACTAGGTTACCAATCATTATCTAGAACTTTCTCTGGTGCATCCTTGAACCCATGGACTTCACCCATGTCATCGTCTAGTATTCTATCTGGT
Organism: Pinus albicaulis; assembly: GCA_034641835.2. Taxonomy (NCBI): domain Eukaryota; kingdom Viridiplantae; phylum Streptophyta; class Pinopsida; order Pinales; family Pinaceae; genus Pinus; species Pinus albicaulis. The sequence continues at coordinate 392,635,685 of CM076573.1, forward strand.
ACATCTCTAATGAGTGTTGAATGGATTGATCCTTTATATACATCTTCTATAATATTCCTAATTAGCCCAAGCTAATAGGAATATTTCATTTTGTTTTGATTTTCTTAATTGATGAAAAAAATGTAAAGGAGGACATGTAAACTCCTAAAAACATCAAAATAAATCAATGCCCAATGTGAATGGAGGAAAATCAGGGTTTTCCAAATAAAATACACTTGTATGTGAACAAGGATTGAGGAGATTGACTGGGTCAACAGTGTTGATCAGCGGTTGTCATTGATGTCAACCCAAGCAGCACCAGGGGCTAACCCAATATTGCATGGGAATTTTGACCTACCAAATTAATCTATTCTGGGTCAATAATTATTTTGATGGCTTCTACTTGTTGAGATGTTTCTGTTGATGTATGGCACACCTTGTAATTCTTCACAGTTTGAGAGATATTTCTGTTTGAAGTTTGTACCCTCAGTTAGTGGGCTAAAACCCCATGGGGTTGAGGAATGGGTCATTGAAAAGTCATAATTAATATTTTTTAAGCTCCTAAAATCCCTCCCACGTTCACTTGTTGAAGCCCCTCTCAACTTAAGTATTTATATAAATTGTGATCTTCATTTCCTCCTTAGGTAAGGGATTCGGTCATCTGAAGCAGGTCATCGTGGAATTTTCACTCTAACTTTTCTTCTACGAAGGTTCTGAAGCTAAAATTTTTATGAAGTAAAGCCGAAATTTTGAGGAAGATGCTATAAAAATTTTAGATCAACGTGCGCAATATTTTTGGAGATATGATCTGTGGAAGTCAGGGTTTTTGCAGGCTCCTGAAATTCATCTCAAAGAAGTGACCTTGGTAAATTCATCATAACTATCTCTCTGAGTATCCGATTAGAATTCCATAAAAAGTGGCAGATAGTGCACAGTCTATACTTTTTCCTCTATCAATTTCAGAGCCAAATGAAGAAAAAGTGACACGTGGCACGCCGTACAAGTGTGCTCTGCTGAAACGGTCCATAATTTGGGCATTGTGAGAGATTGGGTATAAATCTCTCTTGAAGAATCAAAATTGGTTCAGACCTGTGGCATTGAAAAGACGACTTAGAGGACTACTACAAGACTAAAAATCAGATATTGGGGATCTGAAATAACAGAGATACACCAAATTCAATATCGAGCTCCTAGAAGGCAAATAAAAAGCTAGATCATGCGTTGTCAAGGGTGGCAAAGGACCAGAATTTCTACGGCAGAAAAGCAAAGCAAGGTGCAGCATAGGGTAGCATGGCAAGAGTAACAACCAAGGTGCATAACAACAACAAGAAGTTCATCATATGAAGTCTTCAAGTGGGCAGCACTGCATACAATCATTGTAAAGGTATCATTGTACTAAGTCATTGTAAATAAATTATTGTAAAAATTGTACTAGTGTCTATCTACCTATTGTGACTAGCAACAACCCCCCTTTTTATTTAATATTAGTAATAATACTAAATAAATGGGGACCCTTAGTTAAAAAATCCAAAAAATCAATTAGGATTTGTTTGCCTTAGAAAATAAAATTTTCTATCATAAACCTATAGAAATCCCTTTGAAAGAATATTGCGAAAATCTTAAGTTTATGATAGATTTTAATAAAACTGCTCTTTAAACAAGATAGCGCATCCATAGACAAAATGGTATATACCTTTGATAAAACGCATTGGTCGCAGATCGCATAGCGTAGAAAACAAAAATGATTAATGAATATCTTTTGTGCTCTTTTCAATTATGCACTTTTGCGATTTTGCGTTATGCGCTCTTTTCAATAATGCGATTTTGTGATTTTGCGATCATGTGATTTTGCGATATGCGCTTTTGCGCTATTGCGCAATTCCCTCTTTTGCACTATTCTTATGACTGTGAGGACTTCATTTTGCGATATTGCGACATTGTGATATTGCGATATTGCGCAGCAAATCGCAGATTGCAATGTCGCAGATTCATGTAGGCGCGCTATCCCAAGGCAATCTTCCCATATGTCAAATCTGTTATGCGCTTTAAATGATTATATTAAATGATTGGATTGATTATTAATGTGAAATAATATTGTGTTTAGATTGAAAGTCGTTTCACAATTAAAATATTATATCTCATCCGCTTTCACATTTAAAACAGTCTCATCACCTTTCTTATGTCATTACTCTCATTCATTCGTAAAACGCAGGCACGAAGGAGCGAACATCTATACAAAGCTTTCGTTAAACACTATGGGTAAGAAGGAGAAGAGCTCAAGTTCTGAGAACAAAGAAATGGCTTCGCTATATGCAGACACCGCCTGTAACAAGGATGCTGGTATATCCACTTGGGAGGGAATGTATAGTCTGTTAGAAGATGAAAACCCTGTGGTAGTAAAAGTTGCAGCTACAGCAGATTCCAAGGATACGTCTGAAGAAACTCTCAGAGACTTGGCTTGCTCATTTTTGCATAGAATAGCAGCAAGGCCAAGGATTCTCCCATACATAGACATGGTGAGATGGGTGCTGGATAGCGCCGATATTTCGGACAGGCAATTCAAAACTCCATCTGAAGAGCTAATTGGGTCATTCACCATAGAAGATTTGAGATTAATTTATAAGTTGCCGGAACCACAGGCGACTTACAACAAAAAATTCATGGAAGATTTTGCCAGAGAACATGCGAATTTGGAAGAATGCACAAAGGAGTGGACCAAAAGAAGTGAACCATTGAAGAAAAATAAACAAGGTATGTACAGCATGGGTTCGCTTACCTCTCCTTATTGTTTTACTGCTGCCATGTTATGCAGGCTTTTTGGAAAGCCTGACATAAATATGATCTTACCCGAATGGCTTCCTTTGTTGAATGCGGCCGTTAATTCTACAATTGTAGACTGGGCCAAAATCCTATCTAATACTTTGACCACTGCTATTTTTCAATACCGGTCCAAACGAAATTTTTCCCAGAGGGTTTATCCGCCTTTTCATTTATCTTCTTATGTCATGGACGCCATCTGTTATGTCTCTAAATTCCCTGTGATGGGCTGGAAATGGACTATCCATGATCCTTTGCCCATTCATGTGTACCATAAAGAACTGTGGGAGTCTAAGTTTGTTCCCCATTTTTACCATATTCGTCATGGAATAATGCTGCCATTGTACATAACATTGTATAATAAGGATGCCCCAAGGTTATCCTCAGAAACAGAGGTTGATATTCTCCCCGTCGCGAGATGGTTTGGAGAAGAATTGTTCACTTATATTAGGGTTTTTGGAAGTTATGCTTCTCCCCATGTGTTACCCCTATATGTTCCAGATAGACTTGTAGCTCGGGAAATTGCTTATTAGACCTGTGGCCAGGGAGGTATGACAAAAGATTTAAAAGAGAAGAAAAAGGGCATCTGGCCACAATTTCCCGTAAGATGTGGAACATTTTCACTGTTTGATATTGGTCATGCATTTCAAGAGATAGGCAACGTTACATGCCTACAGCTGTTCAAATTCTCAAGAAGGTTATTCGACCCAAATGATATTGTTAAGAATTTTACCAATGCAATCAAAGTAAGGGAATTTTTCGGGGAACAGGATCTTTTTGATGATATGTTCCAAGCAAAAAATTCATTCAAAGAAGTTTTCAATTCAGCTCAAGCTCAGCTATCTCCAGAGGAATTCCAGGAATTTAAGCTTTACAGAGAAAGGAGACTAATTCCTATTCCTTTGGATAATCTACGCTTAGAGCCCGCAAGGGAGCAAACTCCTAGTGTTAGTCTTAATGGTAGTTCAAGTACAGGTAAATCTAAATCTAAATCTGACAGAGATTCTGAACACTCCAAAAAGTCTAAAGAAAAGGAAGATAAAATGGAAGAATCCATTAAAGATTATGCACAATCAAAAGAACTTGCTCAACAACAAATTTTGACTTCTCAACAGACAATTGCTCCTCCAACCAATGTATAGCAACAGCCAGTCACCATTGAGTTAGACAAAGAATGAGAAACCTTTAATCAATTGATTAATATAGAAGGACAGAATGTACAGACCCCTGTCCAGACAACCAAAGTTTTGAGCATAGGAACAAGCAGCACAGCCACAGTAACAGAGCACATACCAATCACACCCTCCTCTGAAATTGTACTTAATGTAGAGGAAATTCCTCCTCTAGATGTATTCTACAGCCCAAAATACAAAGCAGTAGTGAAAAGACAGAGAAAAAGGAGAAAAATAGAGAGCACAATTGCTACTGAGCCAGAACAAGTAGATGTTTTATGGAAAGATCCTGCCACAGAGCCTACTCATAATCTCACTAAGTTATCTCAAATAACAGGAGCTTATGCTTCTGCAACCATTGATAAATCAGTTGAGCTACAAATTTTGTTAGATGAAAAAGAAGAACAGGTAAAAGATTTGCAACAGCAATTGCAACAGGTACATGCCAATAAGGAAGCACAATTGAAACTTGAAGAGTTACAACAACAACTTCAAGAAATGAAAATAGGACATCAAAAAAGCATGGCTGATAAAGACAAACAAATACAGACTATCCAAGATCAGCATAAGGATGATCCTAAGCTTCCAGAATTCATTTCAGAAACCATCTCTCTAAATAATCAACTACTGCAACAAGAGGAAGTTTTCTGCCAAAAAATCTTGCAATGGAATTCTTTATGCCAGGAGAGCGATAGAATCACAAATCATGTAGTAGATTTATGAAATTATTATGATTTGATTAATGAAAAAATCAGTGATTATCTAACATGGCAAAAGACAGAAGAAGGCAGAAAAGATGATGCACCCATCATTAATGAAAACCACAAAGAAATATTATTCAATAACTGGGATGCACAAATCGTATGCGTAAAGTGGCGCAGAGAGGCGGCTACACCGGAAAGTATGCATTGTGTAAATGACAATTTACACAAAGCTAATTTGATCCTTTAAAACTCGCTCCAGATATCTCCCACAGTAAAATCAAGGAAAACGTAATGAGGCAAAAATAATAAGAAAGAGAAAATCAATCCAAGGGTCGACAAGATTGAATTGGCACTCATATTTCAGATGTACTTTGTGAGTCCACACAATCAGCATAGTGCGCTCAATTGTATCATCAATGCTACAGAGAAGATTGCTCCTATGCTTGCCGACTCTGTCTTCTCAGGACAGTTGAATTCTGAAGTCGGTCAACCGCATCTTCTCAAAACTATGCTAGATGCCTGCAAGATCAAGGATCAAGTTCATATATAGATAGATTTAGTTTTAATTTCACTGTATTTTAGCCTAGGAAAAGGACGGTCATTAAACCGAATCCTTAAATTTTGTAATAAGACTATTTTTAGATTTAGCTAAAGTAGTATTTAAACCCTTCTCATGCATTTAGAGAGGGGTCCTGGATCTTAATATTTTTGGACTTGGAGATTGCATTTCTGTACTCCATTGTCTTATATATTTTTTGAAAAGGATCACATCTGGTGATTTTCATGCGAAATTATCTTTGAAGTGTTGCATTTCTGTACCTTTGAAATTTGATTTTGCATTATAGTTACTGGATAGAGTATCAGATTGCATCTAAAATTCATCAAGATGAACAAGGTATTTCTATCTGTTTACTGTTGATTTCTTTTGTCTTATGATATTTGTTTTAAGATTGCTATCATTTATATGTATATTTGTTTTCAGAACGCTTCCTTTTATATATCATTTCTGAGTATAATTGAAACGTTATTTTTTATAATTACATGTAGATGGTATACAATGATGCATGCAATATGCTAATATAACTCTGTTTAATTTCTTAAACAGAGTTATCTTTATTTGTTTCTGCACATTTCAATTTAATTAATAATACATTTTCATGGTTCTTGTTTAATTGGAACACTACCAAGGGTTGAAGAGGCAGTGTTGGGAGGTCTAGGATCATCATTAGGTGGTTGTGTCAAAGTTTGGGTTATGGTCTAGTATATCTTCTTCTTCTACGTCATTCCATATCATTGTAAAGTGGAGCATTTTCCCTGGTATAACGGGAGTCCATTCTTCTTTTATTCTTCTATAGGGTGGTAGGGTGGTGCTAGGGTGAGTTGTAGCTCATTGGGTGTTGGGGCATCCATTCAGTTGACTACTAAAGAATCTCGGGCATTGGAGAATCCATCTAGTGGGAGCTGGAGAAGAATGCTTTTCTAGATTCTAGGAAGTTTGAGCTTTATTTTCAATTGGAGTTCAATATTAAATAATTATTAGAAAAGCATTAGGCAATTTTTGTCCCGGAGTGGTTTTCCACCTTAAAAACTGTGTGCATTTGTGTTCCTCTTTTTTGTTGCTATCATTGTACAAACACTAATAATAATTGAAGATTAACTAATGCTCTAATTGAAAGGAATACAAATTCACCCCCCCCCCCCCCTTAGTATTTCCAACAATTGGTATCAGAGCTTGGTTCCTTCAATAGCAGTTTAACAGCTGGAAGGAGGTCATGGAGCATACCAAAAATGGTGTACCTCTATTCAATGAAAATAATTATGCACTCTGGAAAGTAAGAATGGAGGTCTATCTCTTGGTGCAAGGTTACAAAGTATGAGACACTGTTCAAAATGGATTTACATCAACCGCAGATGAACAAGGTAAGAAGAATTTGGTAAATGATGCAAAAGCAAAGAATATTATTATTAGTGAAGTTATTGAATCTGCTTATAATAAGGTGTTGGGTTGAAAAACCACCAAAAATGTATGGGACAAGCTTGAGAATATATATGCAGGTGACTCAAATGTCAAAGAAGCAAAGCTTCAAATCTATAGAGAAAAATTTGAGCAACTCAGAATGAAAGAAGATTGCAACATTCCTGCATACTTCCGATATGTTTATGAAATAAACAATACTATGGAAAGATTGGGAGAGCCAGTTGATGAGAAGAATATTATACGGAAGATTCTTAGAACGTTACCAGGGAGATTCAACCCAAAGGTATCGGTCTTAGAATACAGTGCAAATCTGGACAAATTCGACAAGGAATAATTACATGGAGTTCTCATAGCATATAAAATGTGACTTGATGAAGAAAAGGGTACTTCAAATCTAGAAAATGCGTTCATTTCATCTAAGCAAACCAATAAGGACAAAAAACCTTCAATTTAAATGAAATGCACTTGCAAGTGTGAAGAAAAGGGAGATTATGGAGAAGGTCTTTCAGATGAAGAATATGCTTACTTTACGAGAAAACTAAAACCTAGTAAGGGAAAATTCAAAGGTAAATTTCCAATGATATGTTTTGGTTGTGGTGAGGTTGGGCATTTCGTAGAAAAATGTCTGAACAAAAGTGATGGAAACTCAAAAGGAAATAAAGGCTTTAAGAAATTCAAAAAGCAAGGCAAAAAGAAAGGATCCAAAAGGAAATTTCTCTCTAAAGAAGATAGCTCATCATCTGATGAAGAAAGTGACAGCAAAGAAGAAGCCAATGAGAAATTATTGTTTATGGCCAAGCACAATAAACAAGAAGTATCGAACAATGAAGAAGAAGGGTTGACCATAGAAGAATTTTATGAGGAGGCAATCAAGCTTATAAAAGAGCTCAATGCTGAGAAGATCCATTCCAATATTCTTGAAGAACAAGTTCAAGGTCTCAAAATTGAGGTTGAAGAACAAAAATGTATTGAAGAGTCACTTCAAAAGAAGTTGGAAGAAAGAAACCAAGAAAGGGAAGCATTAGAAGCTGAGGTAGTCTCGCTGTGTAAGGAAGTGAAGAAGGGAAAAACTGTCCAAAACTATGCCAACAGCTCAAGGGCATTGGAAGAACTCATAAAAAATCAACGATCTTACAATGAAAAAAAGGGCCTCGATTAAAAAGAAGAAGAAGCATGACCTTCTACAACAAAATACAATGAACCTATGAGATCTGACATACATGTAGACTTCATTGGAGAAGATTCGCAAGCACATCCTTGGAAGACGATTCCTCGACGAAGATCTTCATCCAAGTACCAACATATTTTTCATGGCTATTGTTATTCATGTGGAAAATTTGGTCATAAAGCTATAGAATGTTGCACGTACCCTAGGAACCAATACAATTCCAAGAGATTCTTCAAATATGAACCTCCCAGGGCTCAACGAAACATCAATAGATTTGAACATTTAAGAAATAATATGGAATGTTACAAATGTCAGAACTTTGGACACATAGCCAGAGACTACAGACTTGAAAATTCTCTAGAAGAATCTTCGAAGCCACAAAATGAACGAACATGGAAGAAGAAGAAGACTGATAATTGTGCTCTCGCTCTCGAGGCTCAAAAAAATAAAGATGTGTGGTATGTTGACAGTGGTGGCTCAATGCATATGACTGGGGATATAAGGAAATTTGTATCTCTGAAAGAGAAGAAGGATGGAACCATATCCTTTGGAAATGATGGATCTTCAAATGTTATAGGATCAGGTACCGTCACTCTCGGAAGAAAAGATGTTATAGACAAGAATGTTCTATTGTTCGAAAAAATGAATCACAATCTGCTTAGTGTTGGACAAATGTGTGATCAAGGACACACAATGCTATTCAACTCCACAAAATCTGAAATCAGGAAAGGCAAGTATGGTAAAATTGTGGTTACAGCAAGTCAAGCTCCAAATGACATATATGTTCTGGATGAAGCAACTAAAGCATGTATACTAGCTAAAGAAGATGAAAGCTGGTTATGGCAAAAATGAATGGGTCACATAAACTTTGACAATCTTATCAGGATAAGCAAAAAGGAAGCGGTACGAGAAATGCCGAAAATCTCAAAACCTTCCAACACACTATGTGAGGCATGTTGGCATGGCAAGAAAACAAAAGTCCAATTTAAAACAAAAGAACACTTTGCATCACATCCATTGGAATTGATACATACTAATCTATGTGGTCTTGTGAGAACAAAAGGCTTAGACGGAGAATTATATTTCATGTTAATGATAGATGACTATACTAGGATGATAGTCGTCAGTTTCCTAAAGAAAAAATATGAAGCATTTGAGTGCTTTAAGATCTACAAGGAGTTGGTTGAAAATAAAACTGATTTGAAAATAAAGTGTTTAAGATCAGATAATGGTGTAGAATTCACTTCCAAATTATTTCAGCAATATTGTGATGAAAATGGAATAAAAAGGCAATTTTCAATAGCACGAACACCTCATCAAAATAGAGTTGCTAAAAGAAATAACAGGACCATACAGAAAATGGGTAGAACAATGTTGAAGGACTCAAAATTGGATGAAAAATTCTAGGTTCAAGCAATTGATACGACAGTCGTCATTATCAACCGAAGTCTTCTCAGAAATAATTGCAACGAGACTCCATATGAATTATGGAAAGGAAAACCAGCTAATGTAAAATATTTCAGAATCTTTGGAAGAAAATGTTCTATCAAAAGAGAAGATCAAAATTTGGGTAAGTTTTAATCACATGGTGATGAAGGTATCTTTTTTGGTTACTCACGCAAAAGAAAGGCCTATAAATGCTATAATGTAAGACGAAAACAGATAGTGGAGAGCATAAATGTTACATTTGACGAAGATGGTGTTCTAGCGAGTAATGATGAGGATCTAGAATCTTTGAAACTTGAGACAGAGGCTGAAAAACATAAATAAAATTGTAGAACAAGAAGCAACTATCAATGAGGAAGAAGTAAACAATGATCATCAAGATATACCAGAACAACAAAAAGAAGCTCCTCCAAGGAGAAAAAAAGAGTGGATTCAAAAGAACCATCCATCAAATCAAATCATTGGTGACATAAATGAAGGTCGACAGCTTCGTTCATCACAACAAGCTCACGTTGCTTTTCTAGCAACCTTTGAGCCTAGTAGTTTTGAGGAAGCCAGCCAGAATGAAGAATGGGTAGCAGCTATGAATGAAGAATTGGATCAAATTGAGAAGAATAACACCTAGGAATTAGTTCCATGACCAAAAGATAAAAATTTCATTGGGACTAAATGGGTGTTCAGGAACAAATTGAATGAAGATGGGAAGGTTACTAGAAACAAAACAAGATTGGTTTGCAAAGGCTATGCACAAGTGGAAGGAATTGATTTCGACAAAACATTTGCACCAGTTGCTAGAATGGAAGCCATCCGAATGTTTCTCACCTATGCATGTTCAAGAAAAATCAAAGTCTATGAAATGGATGTTAAGTCAGCATTTCTGAATGGATAATTAGAAGGAGAAGTTTACATCGAACAACCTGAAGGTTTTCTACTATCACAAAAAGAATACTATGTCTGCAGGTTAAAGAAGGCTTTATATGGTCTCAAGCAGGCTCCCAGAGCATGGTATGCTCATCTTGATGGATATCTATGTCAACAAGGGTTCAAGAAAGGTACTGTTGATAGCAATCTTTATGTACAAATAGATAAAGATAATTTAACAATCGTTGAGGTATATGTGGATGATATAATATTTGGTAGCAATGATGATCAAATAAGTAAGAACTTTTCTACAAAGATGCAAAGTGAGTTTGAGATGGCTTTACTTGGTGAGCTGACATACTTATTAGGGCTTCAAATATCTTAGCAAGAGAAAGGAATATTTATATGTCAGGCCAAGTACATCAAGGAAATGCTCAAGAAATTCAAAATGGAAGATTGCAAACCTGTCATTACTCTGATGGTAACAAGTTGCAAATTGAGCATAGACGACTCATCTAAGGATGTGGATCAGAGGTTGTACAGATCTATGATTGGTAGTGTTCTATATGTAATAGCCTCTCGGCCAGATGTTATGCAAGTAGTTGGAGAAGTAGCAAGATTCCAAGCAACACCAAAAGAATCACATATTATTGCCATCAAAAGAATTCTTCGATATCTAAAGGGCACACAAGAATATGGCTTGTGGTATCCCAAGGGTAACAATCTCATTATTCAAGCCTTTACAGATGCAGATTGGGCAGGAAGCATTGATGATCATAAGAGTACTAGTGGAGCAGCATTCTATCTAGGTGGTTGTCTCATATCATGGTTGAGCAAAAATAAAACGTCAATCTCGTTATCTTCAATGGAAGCATAATACATTGCAGCAACATCATGTTGTACTCAAATTCTTTGGATGAAACAAACTTTGCAAGATCTTCAAGTACAGCCTATTCCCATATTCCGTGACAACACTAGTGCCATCAACATCTCCAAGAATCTTGTCATGCATTCAAAAACAAAACACATTCCGATCAAATATCATTTTGTTAGATAAAAAGTCATTGAAAATAATATCAAACTTGAGTATGTTTGTACAAAATAAAAAATTGCTGATATCTTCACTAAACCTTTAACTCGTGAAGCATTTGAATATCTTTGTCAAAAGCTTGGGATTCTCCCAAGTTCTCATTAGATTACAAGTCTACAGGATGGTTGTGTGTTAGGGGGAGTGGAAGTGTGTACAGGTCGGTAGTATGGTTGTGTTTTAGGGGGAGTTACCCTTTTCCATTGATGTCAAAGGGGGAGAGAATGTTGTAGGAAGAGGTTTCATGATCGTAGGGGGAGTACTTGTGTTGCCATAAATGCTAAAGGGGGAGATTTTTGATCAGTGGTTGTCATTGATATCAACCCAAGTAGCACTAGGGGCTAACCCAATATTGCATGGGAATTTTGACCTACCAAATTAATATATTTTGGGTCAATAATGATTTTTATGGTTTCTACTTGTCGAGATGTTTCTGTTGATATATGGCATGCCATGTAATTCTTCACGGGTTGAGAGATATTCATGTTTGAAGTTTGTACCCCCAGTTAGTGGGCTAAAACCCCATGGGGTTGGGGCATGGGCCATTGAAAATTCATAACTAATATTTTTTAAGCTCCTAAAATACCTCTCACGTTCACTTGTTGAAGCCCCTCTCAACTTAAACATTTATATAAATTGTGATCTTCATTTCCTCCTTAGGTAAGGGATTCGGCCATATGAAACAGGTCATCATGGAATTTGTGCTCTAGATTTTTTTATACGAAGGTTCAGAAGCTGAAATTTTTATGAGCCGAAATCCTGAGGAAGCTGCTATAAAAATTTTAGATCAAGATGCACAATATTTTTGGAGATATGATCTGTGGAATTCAGGGTTTTTGCAGGCTCCTAAAATTCATCTCAAAGAAGTGACCTTGGTAAATTCATCATAACTCTCTCTCTGTGTATTAAATTGGAATTCTGTAAAAAATGATAGATAGTGCACAGTCTGTAATTTTATCTCTATCAATTTAAAAACCAAATGAAGAAAAAATGACATGTGGCACACCGTACAATTGCGCTCTGCTGAAACAATCCATAATTAGGGCATTGTGAGAGATTGGGTATAACTCTCTCTTGAAGAATCAAAATTGGGTCAGACATGTGGCATTGGAAAGATGACTCAGAGGACTACTACAAGACTAAAAATTTGATATTGGGGATCTGAAATAACAGAGATGCACCAGATTCAATATCGAGCTCCTAGAAGGCAAAGAAAAAGCTAGATCATGTGTTGTCAAGGGTTGTGAAGGACTAGACTTTCTACGGCAGCAAAGCAAAGTAAGGTGCAGCAGAGGGTAGCATGAAAATAACAGCAACCAAGGTGCATAACAGCAGTAAGAAGTTCATCATATGTAGTCTTCAAGTGGGCAGCACTGCATACAATCATTGTAAAGGTATCATTATACTAAGTCATTGTAAATACATTCTTGTAAAAATTGTACTAGTGGCTATCTGCCAAGGGTTGAAGAGGCAGTGTTGGGAGGTCTAGGATCATCATTAGGTGGTTGTGTCAAAGCTTGGGTTATGGTATAGTATATCTTCTTCTTCTACGTCATTCCATATCATTGTAAAGTGGAGCATTTTCCCTAGTATGGGATTCCATTCTTCTTTTATTCTTCTATAGGGTGGCAGGGTAGTGCTACGGTGAGTTGTAGCTCATTGGGTGTTGGGGCATCCGTTCAGTTGACTACTAAAGAATATCGGACATTGGAGCATCCATCCAGTGGGAGCTAGAGAAGAATGTTTTTCTATATTCTAGGAAGTTTGAGCTTTATTTTCAATTGGAGTTGAATATTAAAGAATTATTAGAAAAGCATTAGGTGGTTTTTGTCCCAAAGTGGGTTTCCACCTTAAAAAATGTGTGCATTTGTGTTCCTCTTGTTTGTTGCTATAATTTTACAAACACTGATAATAATTAAAGATTAACTAATTCTCTAATTGAAAGGACTACTGATTCACCCCCCCCTCCCTCGTATTTCCAACAAATAAGACCAAATCACAACATTGTCCAGATGCATTGAACCTCCTTGTCGATCATCGCAGTTCTAGATGGAGGGTCTTCATGTGAAAGGAGCTAAAGTTTTGAAGGTGGTTTAGGGTTTCTCAAGCTCTCAACTTATAAAAGGAAGGGGAAGGCTCAAGAGAAGGTTGTTCATGATATTATATTTTCAGAGTATATTGTCTGTTTAGACATATCTCATTCTCTTGGCTGTTTAGCAGAGAATTGTGAGGATTTCCTGTTTAGGGATTATCTCTCCTTCCATTGAGTAGCTCTTGGAGGGCATTGTACTACTCTTCCACTATCAGGCATTTGGCCAAGCTCCATCTCCCTTAGACATCGTAAATCCTATTGGGGTTTACTTGTTTCAGTAAGCTGCAGCAAGTGGAGACTAGATCTACTCAAATCTAGATTATACTAGTGCCTCTTCTCAGTGAGTGAGTCTTTTATCCTCCTGGAAGAGTGTATTAGCTGTTGAGCATCATATTTTGATCTTGGCATCAGGCCAACTGTTCCTCAAGCTTACAACATAAAGTTTAACTCGAAACCGTGTTATTTTCGCTTATAGAATTGCAGGTGTTTTGGCAATTGCTTAGGAGGAGAGATCTATGGCAGGGTTCTTCCTTCACTGTGGTGATCCATGGATTAGCCATATAATCCATGTCTATTTCAGATGTGATCTATTTAATATTCTCCACACTTCAGATTTTCTGAATCATTCTATAGATCTACTATAGTAAATCTCAAATCTACTCATGTGCTTTCTTGTAATGCTAAAAACCCCAAGGGGTATGTATAATAAAGACATTTTTACATATGGATCTATTGTAGATATAATTTTTTATGTATTATCTTGCTCTATATCTAAGTTATAAGCTACTACTATAGTATACTATGTTTTTCAGAGCTAGATCTGCAGATCTACACTTTTATACAGTGTATCTCATGAAACCCTTGCCGGGTTATCCTCTTTGATGTATAAAGGAGCTGAATCTCCATTTTTATTCATGCCTTCATGTAATAAATTCAAGATCTGATAGTCAAGCTATTTTTTATTCAAACCCTTTATAAAATCACGCTGCATAAGCTTTAGTTAATTTCTGTTGAGTCAAGTCATGGGGATTGGGCATTTTTAAGCCATATAGGGAGTGGGAGATTTGTTTAACATAGCTAGAGTCATTTTCTTCAGCTCCAATTTGGTATGTAAGTCCCTCATGACCTAAGCTATGGTATCCCACCATCCTTTGCCCTTATTTTTATTCACATCTCTGAAATTAACGTTTTTAGGGCTGAAATAACTATTTTTCCCCACTTCGAGTTGAAGGAATGTATCATAATGCTTGCTGTTGAACATATTATTGAAGAAAATATGAGTTCATAACTGTTATGAGCTATATGGATGCATCTCCAGCTTTAGATTGGAATACCTTAGGGTATTCTCATTGTTGTAGAAATTACCTATTTTGAGATATTACATCTTCGCTGCAATATCAAGCTGGTCCATCTGGGTATATTCCATCCAGTACAATTTCAACTGGACTCCCGAAATTTGGAGAACAATATTTTTCATCTTATTATACTCCTCATGTTGGGGGGCAACCTATGGTCACCCATTTTGACAGTAATTTGTTTTTATTTGGTCATCCTAATGTTGAATGATCTGCTTGTCACAAGTGTGCTCATCCCGCCGGTTCACCTGTTGCACCCACATATACTCCACTTGTTAATACTTCATTACCACTGCTACTTCATTACTCTTTTTTCGGTTTACAACAACCACCTATATCCAAAAATTTTCATTCACGAAATGGATTAATCTATTATGGGATGGTGTTGGGGCAAAGTGATCTCCTGTCATTTAATTTTTCAACCCAGGGGTTTCGTAAACTTGTGAAGCATGCATGCACAGTATGTGCGAGAAATTGTCTTTCAATTTAGATTGATCTAACTACATAATAACGCAAACCAATTCATATAATCTATGAAATCAAATAATGAAAATGAAACTAAACTAACCTATGAAATCAAGTAACGAAAATAAAGAAAGCAAATTCAAAAGAAAATATAGCGCGCACAATCACACTTGCAGGAATTGAAATTTTAATCTAAGAAAGCATTTCAAAGCATGTAAAGAAAAACAACTAAGGTACGTTCAATCACTTCAGCATCCAATATGATAAAATCACCCTCTTGAGATGATGTACAAGCAACCAATTATACTTTAGTCTTTAAATATAGAAAAACAATTAAAGCATGCAAAGGGGAAACTCAATAATTGCATAAATTAGGTATTCGAGCATTCAGTTATGATAAAATCACCTTCTTCAAATGATATTTAAGAACACCCAATTATAAAATTGAATGAGGATCTAAAAATCAATGTAAAAGCATGTAAAAGTAAAGCTCAATGATTGTATAGGTTGAACATTCAATCACCCAACTTGAAAGTATAACCTTCTTAGCTTGATCTTTTAGGAACATTCAATTATACAAAGAATTGATAGTTTGATCTAAGAAAGTAAATAACATAACAAGAAAGGAAACTAAATAGTTGCGAGCTCTATTGCCTCAAAATTAATACAATTGGAAAATAGATAAATCTATCATTTTGAAATGTTTTTAGAAAAGAAAAGATTACACAGTCATTCTAAAACTAATGCTAAGAAAACAAATAAACTTTAATCTATAAAAGCAAGTAAATCTCACACATTTTAGGTAGCTGATCTAAAAGTATGAGAGATGGTAAATTGAGATGCTCCATATGTAAGCAAAACCAAGTCAAAATGAAGGAACATTCATGAGTAAGGTGCCACAATCTAATTTTGTATTCAAAGCTTGAGCATAACTCCAATTTTACACATGACTTGATAGGAGAAAGCTTCTCCTATTTATAGAAAAGATGAGATGCTATCTCATTAGTGAGAGTCCATGAATCTCTCCCTATATATCTAGAGTTATAATCCAAATAGAAAGTGATAAGGCACATGTCTTCTTAGAGTTATATTACAAATAGGAAATGAGACACATATCCTTATGATCCCATGATCTTCTTCATCCAAATTCGAATTTGGCCTTAGGAGGCCACATAAGGGTCTTCTGGAAGCTTCTTTTTGACCTACACATGGCAAAAAACTCATTCCATTTGTTAGGTATAAATATGTGCATATTATTTTCTAATTTTTAACCACAAATTCACTTAAAAATACTAGGAATTAATAAAGTTTGGAAAAACATGAATGTAACCCAATAGTGGTAATGGTAAGGTAAATGTAATGAAATGGAGGTGGAGTGAAGGTGATAATATGGAAATATAAGTGAAAATGTAATGGAAGTAAATGAAAATTTCAAGGCCCAACATACACCTCAACTGAAGCTATTGCATGTCCTTATGCAATCTATTACATTAATTATTTTTTATACTTTGAGTTTTGGCTTAACTTTGCATGATATCATTTGATAACTTCATACTTTTACAAAGTCTTTTAGTTGAATTGCAACATGGTTGGTTCTTGTGTTTCAACCATATTTTGTTGTTGCATTCAATTTTAATCTTTGAACTTTGCATAATGATAATTTGATTATTGTTGCAATGTATATCTTTATTGGATTGCATCATGGTTAGTTCTTGTGTGACAACCATGATTGAGTTTGCATCCAATTATCTTTTAAGTACTTTTGAAAAGCCATTGTATGCTCATAATAATAATGTAATAGTTAATATCATTTGAGAGTATGTGGGCTTTTGAATGTGATATGAATGTGGAAAAATGTGAATATGAATGTCTCCCCCCCACCCCCCGAACTGATGGTATTGGAAATTTTATGAAATGAGGAAAATAAGTGTTTTTTTTTTCCAAAAATGATCATTCTTTCTTTTCAAGGAATTATATGGTAAAAATTTAGAAAATGACATACCTTAACTTACCCTTTGAAAATGGATGAGCTACATGTGTGGTGGCTACAAAATTCTGATCATAATCTTCTTCATGTGGTTGTACAAGTTATGGATAAACGAGTCAAGATGAATTTTTATTTCTTTCTGGCTAATCACATCTCGATTCCCGCAACCGTCATATGATCTTGTAGTCGCAGAATGGTGTTGATTTGTTGTAGCTGCATACCTTTTTAATTTGCTTCAAAATGATGAAAATGACAGTCTTCATGTCTTCAAAACTCGTTGGAATAATTCCTGCCATGTGAATGGATGTTCTGATGTCGAACATAGTATGAAATTATTGACTTAGTGGCCATTAATGGATGCCACTAGTCAACAAGAGAACTCTCACCATTGATGACAATGAGAGTGAAGATGCCCAAACACATCTTACTAGGTACGAATAATTTTGTTGTTGTCGATTACCTAGAAGATCTGATGAACAAGGGACATTAATGTATTCCCTTTGTTCGTTAGCAAGAAGACTTGCCATTAAGGCATGCAAGCCTCAAGGTGTTTTTGTAAGGATTTTACACTCAAAGGACTATGGACTCAATATTTTGCATTGAAGAAAGGTTTATTTGTGAAATGAAAAGGATAGGAGAAGGAAAATGGAAATGGAAGATGAAAATGGAAAATGGAAATGGGAAATAAGCATCTAAGTGAGCTTCTTGCTTTTATTTGTAGGTTAGGAGTAGACAAAAAGTAATGGAAAGTGTATGTGAAAAAAATGAACTGACTCTTGCTTGGAAAATAACCGTGGCTTGTTTTGAATTGCTTCGTTGGATTTATCATTCAAAAGGGAGGAAAGGTAATGGTCTTGATGGATATGGATATGGACTTGTTCTTATGTTTCTCATGAAAATTTTCATTTGAAGACTAATTGTGCACACAATTGGTTTCCTTCAATGATCATTAGATTGTCCCAAACATGCCAAAACTTGGCATAAATAACATAAGTGTGTTAAAAATAAATGGCCAATTCCTTCCTGACGCAAAATTTGAATGCCAAAATAAAACAGATTAAGGAAAATCAAAAGTGTTATATTAATTTCAATTGATGATATCGATAAAAATCCTTTTTTTTTTTAAATAACCTTGAAAAATAAATCAGCTCCCTGTTGTCGGATGATTTCATGCAATGTGCTCAGTAATATTACTGGCATCACAAAGATTCGTTGTGTCCCGCAAGTTAAAGCTTCACAACAAAAATATTATAATGAAATCATCTAAATATTTTTCCAATTGTTTTTCAAGTCACTGTCAAATTGAATCATCATCTGTGTTGCAAAATAATTTTGTTAAAAATATTTGAAGTGGTAAAAAAAATGTACTTGCACGAAAAATTATTTCAATCAAATTTTGCAAGTATTTTTTGCCTTATAAATTGCTTCAATAAATCCATTGTATATGAAATTTTTTTTAATTTCTTATTTTTTAATTTATTATATATATATATATATATATATATATTGTTTATTTTATTTTATTTTTATATTTTTATATTTTTTATTATTATTATTATTATTTTTTATGATGAGACACATAGGGAATGAAACACATATGTGTCTAAAATCAAATTTATTAAATAAAATTGGACTCTTAGACCAAATTCCATGTGGAGAAGAGTTTGTTATTAACTTGGATTCTTCTGCTTTCAACTTGCCATGTTTAAACAGTTCAAAACAAATCATTTTTTCCTCGTGCAATCTACAAAACAGAGCTCTGAAGAACCCTGAATTTCTCCCAAATGGCTGCGAAATCCATAAAATATCTCGCGAGTTACCTAATTCACCCCATTCCCAAAAAATCCCATGTTTTATTTTTTCCTAATTCGCCTCAGTTTGCTCAGAAAATGCATTTTAAAATCAAGTGTTGTTAACAGTTACACATTTCTGGAAATTTCGTTTTCTGGCAATTACTTCTGCAACAAACTAAAATTGTTGTGGTTTGATTTTTTTATTTGCAGGTTTTGATGTGTAATGGCTTGTCTCTCATAAATAATTTTAGATTGATCACCCTCATTCCAATTACCTACAATGGAATCTACAATCTCCTCTTCATTAGCAGTCTGCAACCTTCTCTTCATCAACAATTTCTTCATCTGATACACTTTCATTGTTTGTCTCTGCAATTGAATCTGCAATCTTCTCTTCATTAGAAATTTGCAATCTTCTTTTCATCAATAGTTTCTTCATCTGATACACCTTCATTGTCTGCCTCTGCAACTTTTAAAATCGATTTCTAATAACTACTACTTGAGGAAGGCCGAAGAAGGTTCCTTTTTTTTATTGTGGTGCATGGGTCTTTGTATGGATTGGAGGCCTGCCCATATGCATAAGGCCAAGCCAAAGGCTAGCCTCATGCACATGTGTGGGCATCCTTTCCATGGGCCACTCATTGTTTTGAAAAAAAAATTATGTTTTTTTATTTTATTTGTTTTCATATAAAAATGTTTTAGTTTGTTTGTTTTTTTTGTTTTTTTTTGTTTTTTTGTTTTTTTTTTTAAAATTAAATATGCTGCATTTTTTTAAATTTAAAAAAATTATATACATATATTTAAAAAAAAAATTGTGCACATGTAATTCAATAAATCAGAAAAAGATTGAGAGGGTGCAAAACATTAAAATTTGTAGAACCGATAAAAAAAAGGATCATGACTCAAATGACGATTTTCAATAGAATTGTAGTTCAATTTCCAGCAAAATTTTTAACAAATTTTTGAATTTTAATCTTTAAATTGACTAATCTGATTTTTTGATCTTCCAGGTCACAACGAGGCGTAGGAATAGAGCATACTAGTTAGCATTGTTAAATAAATTCATATTTTCACACACGAATTTTTTTCCTGATGGTGATAAAAAATGAAGTGATTCTTACTGCGTCACTGAAATTTATTCAAAATGAATTAGTCAACTTTGATTATTATCTTTTTGAAAACAACAAAAACAATATATATATATATATATATATATATATATATATATATATATATATATATATATATATATATATATATAATTCTAACTTTTTATTTTTATTTTTCCTATTTATCTAAAAGAAACTACGTTTTTATTTTATTTTTAAGTATATTCATGCTTCCAATGAAGCCATTTACGGATTAGGATTTTTGAAATGCTCATATCCAAACTTGAAAAATGTACCTGATTTTTTCTAAGGATATGAAAAACCATCTTGATCTTTTGATTTGTCGCAAGGATCTCTTGAGGAATTGAAGAATGTTGTGGCGCAGTCGCTTTTTAATACCATTCCTCAATGTAGTATTTGGGCTACATTCTAGATCCTCTATCCATAAATGGTTAGTAAAAACTAAAAAAAAAAAAAATACACTCTAGATTCAAAGCTAGTTCCTATGCACATGTCCCTGGCAATGGCGCCAAAATGTCTGGGCAAAGTGATTGCTTGTCATTTAATTTTTCAACCCAGGGGTTTTGTAAACTTGTGAAGCATGCGTGCACTATATGTGCTATAAATTTTCTTTCAGTTTAGATCAATCTAACTACAAAATAACGAAAACCAATTCATATAATCTATGAAATCAAATAATGAAAATGAAATTCAACTAACCTATGAAATCAAGCAATGAAAAGAAAGAAAACAAATTCAAAAGAAAATATAGCGCACACAATCACACTTGCAGGAATTGAAATTTTAATCTAAGAAAGCATTTCAAAGCATATAAAGAAAAACAACTAAGGTACGTTCAATCACTCCAACATCCAATATGATAGAATCACCCTCTTCAAATGATGTACAAGCAACCGATTATACTTTAGTCTTTAAATCTAGGAAATCAATTAAAGCATGGAAAGGGAAAACTCAATAATTGCATAAGTTAGGTCTTCAAGTATTTAGTTTAGAAATATGATAAAATCACCTTCTTGAAATGATATTTAAGAACACCAAATTATACAATTGAATGAAGATCTAAAAAGTAATGTAAAATCATGTAAAAGTAAAGCTCAATAATTGTATAGGTTGAGCATTCAATCACCGAAGTATGACAAGTCACCTTCTTAGCCTGGTCTTTTAGGAATATTCAATTATACAATGAATTGATAGTTTGATATAAGAAAGTAAATAACATAACATGAAAGGAAATTAAATAACTGTGAGCTATATTGCCTTAAACTTAATCCAATTGGAAAATAGATAAATATATCCTTCTGAAATGTTTTTTTTTAGAAAAGAAAATATTACACAGTCATTCTAAAACTAATACTAAGAAAGAAAATAAACTTTAATCTATAAAAACAATTAAATCTCACACATTTTAGGTAGCTAATCTAAAAGTATGAAAGATGGTAAGTCGAGATGCTCCATTTTGTAAGCAAAACCAAGTCAAAATGAAGGAACATTCATGAGTAAGGTGCCACAATCTAATTATGTATTCAAAGCTTGAGAATAACTCCAATTTTACACATGATTTGATAGGAGAAAGCTTCCCCTATTTATACAAAATATGAGAAGCTATCTCATTAATGAGAGTCCATGAATCTCTCCCTATATCTCTAGAGTTACAATCCAAATAGGAA
>CM076573.1:392657485-392912307 GCA_034641835.2 Pinus albicaulis
CCTAAACAATAGTTTGCTTACATAGAAAAAGAAATATTTTAGTTGCATGTTATGAAGGGGACACATATCTCCTTCATACATTAGTCCCACCATGACTTAATAAAACAATTATTAACTAAAATAATAAAGGGACAACAATTAAATAAAATAATAAAGGTATATAATAAAGGTTACAAAGCCAACATGCTCCATTGAATTTGAGGTTGGATTTGCCCGCTCTGAGCTGCGCTGCGTCCCGTGACCTGGTGCGAGGAGGTCTTCCTGCATGCGCTTCGGCGCAGCGGTCTCCCTGGGTTGCTGCCTTACGGCCTGAGGCCCTCGGCTCCCTGCTCTCCCCTTGCGGCCCTGAGGCCCTTACCCCTTTCTGATGCGTAGGATCTGCGCTTCTGCCGAGTTTGAACTGCTTTTTGCTGCAGGGTGGTGGCCCGTGCTAGGGTTTGCCCCCATGGAGGCCCCGGGCTCGCCCAGGGCTGGCCCCCTGCCCCCCCCCCCCCCGGCCTCCTTCTTCTTCAGATGCTTTTGACAGGCTCTTAGCTGGGCTGCCGCCGAAGAAAAAATGTGAAGCTGCCAAGTTTTTCAAGAGGATCGAGGATATTCCTGAAATTTCCTTGCTGCCGGAGACCCCGATTCAAGTCGCCTTGTCTATGGCTGAACGCGCCCTCGTGGGTCAGTTTACCGGACTGTGGCCTTCTCCAAAGACTACCGAGAATTGGGTCAATAAGAACTGGGCACCTTTGATTAAAAAAAACGTTACATCTTATTTTTTAGGAAGAGGATTCTTTCTCTTCGAATTCACCTCCAAGGATGACAAGGATCTGATCTTCCAGAATGGCCCCTATTTCATGGGCCCCCAGGGGCTTTACCTCAAGAAATGGACACCAGATTTTGACCCTGATGTTGATGTTCCCTCTGCTGTCCCGGTATGGGTTAGACTCCCAAATCTTCCTGTTCATTGTTGGAACTGGGACTCGTTAAAGCACATCGGAAACGCCCTCGGGAAATTCATAGATCGGGCAAACAGCAAAGATCAATACGATTGTGCCCGGATCTGCGTTGAAGTAGATCTAGAGGTGGGTCTCTCGGAAGCCATGAAAATCAAAGTTGGAAGCTGGACACATGTGCAGAAGCTAGATTACGAACAACTGCCCTTCAAATGCCGAAAGTGCCACGTATATGGCCACTTCGCCAGAGGATGCCCCTCCAATGCTGAGACAGAAAAGGGCAAGGAAGAGGGCTGGAATCAGGTCAAGTGTGTAAGGACTACCAGAAAACAAGGGGGTCCAAATGGAAAAGGTCCCCAGGCCCATGCGCAGCAACCTCCCCCCAGAAAGGAGAAAGATAATAAATATGCCCCCCTTAGCTCGCTCCTGGAGGAATCTCAAGATGCAGGTACTCAAAAATCAAACCCTCCCGAAAAGGGCACTCCCTCTTCTCCCAAGGGGGCTAGTCGGGCTGAGAGCTCCAAAGGAAACTCTGTAGAAGCAGAGGAAGTGGAGCAAGAATCCGAAGAATCGGAGGAAGAAGGTGAAATAGGCGAATCTCAAGCTTCGATAAGGAGATCCACTAGAGGCCGCAAATCAGATCGGGAAAAAAGAGAGCAGGAAACGTTCAAAGAGAAACTACAAGGAAGCCAGCCAACTCTTGAAAAGCTATTAGCATCAAAACCAAAGATGGCTAGAAACCAACCTCAAGGCTCCAAGGGAGCCAACCAGAAACACAAATGATGAAGATCGTCTCCTAGAATTGTAGAGGTATGGGGAGCATAACCAAAGAAGAAGCTATCAGAAACTTAATAAGGATAGAAGCTCCTGACATACTCCTCATTCAGGAGACTAAACTGGAGGACTCTGTCTTCCTCCAAACAAGTAAAAATCTATGGAACAGATGCGAGGCAAAAGCAATCTTAGCTCGAGGGGCTTCTGGTGGCTTGGGCACTCTCTGGAATGCTGGCAAAATCTCAGTCATCTCTGAGACACTCAATCCTCACTGGATGCTCTTAAAGCTGCGGCACTTAGACTCAAATGTGATATTTAGTCTTTTCAACGTGTATGTCCTCGTGAATGCTGGGGAAAAAAGAATTGTTGGGAATCCATAAGAAACCAAGCCGACCTTTTAAGCTTGGAGAATATCATCATTGCTGGAGATCTAAATCTCACCCTTCTTTCTGAAGATAAGAGAGGAGGCAGCATAGTACGCGACCCAACTAGGGAATGGGTAGAAGATCTCATGCACCTTCAGGATATCAAACCAGTCTCAAGTAAGTATACCTGGTCTAATAAAAGATTTGGGCCTGGTCACATTGCTGCCAGGCTGGATAGGTTCTTCATTCAAAGTTCTTTTCTCCTTCTTGGTCTAGAGGCTAGGGTCCATATTCTCCCTTGCAGCACTTCTGATCATAAACCCATCAAACTTAATCTCGTGGCCCAGCTAGATCATGGGCCTATCCCCTTCAGATTTAGCCCGCTTTGGATTAAAGATCCGGACTTCATGCATATAGTTAAGGATAGTTGGTTGCAGTCGGTCAAAGGCTCCCCCTTCTTTGTCTGGGAGGAGAAGCTCAGAAGAGTGAAAAGGGCTTTGAAAAGCTGGGCCAAATCTCTGCCCAACCCAGCAAATGAAAGGAAATCAATTCAAAGCTCTCTGGATCACCATCATCTCCAGGTTGAAAGAGCCATTGTCACAAAAGAGATCCTAGATAAAGAAGCCCAGCTCCAGCAGAAATATCACAACGCCTGTCTTGTTGAGGAAGAATATTGGAGGATCAAATCACGCAGCCTTTGGCTCAAAGCAGGGGACAGGAATACCTCTTTTTTTCACAAGCAAGCTTAGGCAAGAAAATGCACCAACTCTATCTCTGAAATAAAAGATGGCTCTATTACCCACAAGGATATTGCAAACATAAAAAAAGCAGCCTCCCAGCATTTTCAAAGTTTGTATAGTGAAGACTTAGAGTTGGACGAAAACTATGATTCGTTGGATGTGATTCCCTCCTTGGTTTCAGCTGAAATGAATCATCTCCTGGAAGCAAAAGTCACCAAAAACGAAGTTAAGGATGCCCTCTTCGCCATGGATCCAGATAAAGCCCCGGGGCCAGATGGATTCTCAGCCAGATTCCTCCAAACCTGCTGGCCGATCGTGGAAAAATATCTCTTAAAAATGGTCACAAAGTCTCAAGCTTGTCAGAAAATTGGAGGCAGCACAAACTCTGCTTTTCTGGCCCTCATCCCCAAAGAGAAAGGAGCCAACTCTTTCAACAGATTTCGCCCGATTTCACTATGTAACATTGGCTACAAATTGATTACTAAAGTCATAGCAAATAGACTGAAGCTTATCCTCCCCAAAATCATCCCGGAAAGTCAAGGAGGATTCATTCAAGGTCGCCAGATCGTGGACAACTTCACTTTGGTACAAGAAGCAATCCATTCAAGCTTGAGTCAAAATGAAAAAGGTATGGTTATCAAGCTAGACTTAGCTAATGCTTTCGATAGAGTTAGGCATAGCTATATGTTTAAAGTATTACACAAGCTTGGGTTTGGGGCAAATTTTATAAACTGGATCCGGGCTTGCATATTAGAACCTTGGATTGCCCCATTAGTAAATGGTAGAGCTGCTGACTTTTTCAAAGCCACGAGAGGTCTCAGGCAGGGATGCCCCCTCTCCCCACTGCTATTCGTCCTTCAAGCCTCAGTTCTCAGTTTTCTTCTAGACAAAAAAATGGCAGATCAGGAAATTACAGGGCTCTGCATTGCTAGAGGGGTTAAAAACATCAACCATGCTCTCTTTGCTGATGACACCCTGATGTTGGGAGCTGCCTCTATCCTCATGGCTTCTAGATTCAAAGGAGTACTAGACGAGTTTTGCAGGGTCTCTGGAAGTATTCTCAATAATGAAAAATGCCATATCTGCTGCTGGAACACCTCGCCTAGTCTTCTCAACACCATTTCGAGATGCTTCGGCTTTGCTGCTTCCTCAAACTGGACATCCTTCAAGTACTTGGGCCTCCCTGTTTTTCTCAAAAGAGCCTACAACATAGATTGGCTCCCCCAACTGGAGAAATTCAAAAATAAGCTGCTCGCCTAGAGCTCTTCATGGCTAAACATAGCTGGTAAGTCGGTCCTCATAAAATCAGTTCTTAACAGTCTCCCCTTATTCCAGTTTTCAGTTCTTCTGGCACCCACTGGCATTCTTAGAAAAATGGAGGAGATCATCAGAAAATTCTTTTGGAAAGGGGGAAAACAAAATGAAAAAAAGATCCCCCTGGTCAATTGGGAGGCTGTCTCCAAACCACTATTGGAAGGTGGGCTAAATTTCAAGAACCTGGGCATCCACAATATTGCAATGAGCGCCAAGTTAATATGGAGAATCATTGCTCCAAATCCCGGTTGGGCGCAATTAGCGCTTTGGAAAAAATACTTCACAGGCCAGCGATCTCGCTGCCTGGACCACCCCTTGCCAGCAACGAACTCGCCCTTCTCTAAACTCTGTTCAAAGGCCTGCCCGCTCATCAAAGACAACGCCTTTTGGATCCTTGGAAATGGTAAAGGGATTAACCTCTGGACTGACAGGATCATGAATATGGAGCCGCTGGGAGAATGCCATTCGCTCCTTGCGCTGCGCAGGTGGATGACTGTCGCGGGCCAACACACACTGTGGGACATCTCCTGCTGGCAGGACTCCCGCTAGGTAGGATGGAATCTCCAAACACCACCAGAGCTGCAGCAAGAACGAGACGCCCTGTTATCGCTTCTTCATGGTGCGGCCCCTACGCAGATCAGAAAACGAGATTCACGTGGGTGGGGGGCATTGACTGGAGGCTTCACAATAGCGTTGGGCTACTCCAAATTGTGCGAACGCCCTCATGCTGCCACCAATCCTGCTCCGTGGAAGGGGATATGGCACTGTCCATATTTGCCTAAAATCGATTTCTTCAACTGGTTGCTTTGCCATGGTAAAATTTTGACGGATGAAAACCTGCAGAAGCGTGGATTCCAGGGTCCCTCAAGGTGCAGCTTGTGCAAGATTCACCAGGAAAGTGCTACGCATCTCATCCTTGAATGTCCTTACTCAATGCAAATTTGGACTGATCTCCTTGCCCTTCTTTGCTCCAACTTCGCTCTGCCTACCTCTTTGCCAGCTCTTTTTGCTAACTGGCTGCAAATTTATCCTGGTCCTCCCCCATCTAATAAGACGATCAAAGCTGCATGGATTATTCTCCCCAAATTAATCTGTTGGAATATCTGGCTGGAGAGAAATAAAAGGATTTTCAGGAATTGTAATCAAGAAGCGAAGCTTGTGGTAGAGAAAATAAAATGTCTGCTAAAAGAGTGCTTGAGTGATCATAAAGATGATACAAACTTAAGCCATCAAGACATAAATTGGGGCGCCGCTCTAGACATGCAGTTTCAAAAAGCTCCAAGCAAAATCCTCCTCCTCAAGGAATGGAAAATAAGGGCTTCAGCTAAAGAGTTCCAGGATTGGATCACAAATCACCCAAGCCATTCCTTTTTCTTTGACGGGGCTGCAAAGGGAAATCCGGGCAGAGCTGGAGCAGGAGGTGTCATTTTAAATTCAAAGGGCATAAAGACTCATAATTTCGCCTGGGGTTTAGGCATTGCTTCTAGCATTCAAGCAGAAGCATTGGCCCTTTTCCAAGGCCTTAAGATCCTAAAATAACTGAGCATTAGGGAAGTAAATGTTTTTGGGGACTCCCAGATAATAATAAACATTATGATTTCATGTTCTAAGCCTTCGAATCTAAGACTGGCAAGAATGATCTTCAGAATAACGGACCTGGCAAATTCATTTCAGAAATTGAGCTTCTACCATGTGTTGAGAGCCAACAACAAGCAGGCGGATACTGAAGCCAACAAAGCAGCCCTTCTATCGGCGGGAGCCTTGTGCAGAGGCGGAAAAGAGTCATGGGATCCAATCCCTTAAATTAAAAAGCAGACATGTTTTACTGTTTATTGTTAAATCAGTTTGTATGCATTTTCAAGCATGGGAAAATCACAGAATTAGACCTCATTGTTGCAAATAAAGAGAGAAGTTATATAAGCATAATGACCACAGCCATCCAAAGCTGTGCGGCAAATGCAAATTTTAAATCTCCTCCTGTAACCCGAATTCTGGCATCAAGGCCAAGTATTGAATAAAATCCACTACCCGTTTCTGTAAAAAAATAAATAAAGGTTACAAAGCCTCCAAGTTAGTCACTTAGTAAGGGCTTTTCCTTATCCTACTGAAGTCCCCATGTCTTTCCCTTATTGTGGAGTCACAACCCCCTTTATTTTGTCTTTCTGTTATGAAGTTGATGTTGTACATTTGTTAACATTAAATGTTAAGTTACAAGTGGCATTTGTGAGCATATAACATTTCATCATGTACATATAGAACATTGAAAGAGGGATAAATATTTTTACTTAAATACCGAGCAGTAGAAACGGATGTGGATTAATCAAGACTAGGATGTTGATGTTGTGTGGGGAGTTTACATGCTTGTATTGGTAATGGCATAATACTATTCACAAATTTTAATCGAGATTTATCACATAGCTTATGAATTTGGGGATGTTATTTTTTGTGTATCAGAAATTTTCAGTAAAAATGACATATAAGAAATTTGTGTCGACGCGTTTCGAACCAGCCAGTGTGGTTCATCATCAGGACAAGATGAGAAATCTGATGAAGAAACCTATTTAAATAGAAAGGGACAACTCCACCTAGCCGTTGGAAAAACGACTAGTTTGACTTGAATAAAAGATTTTGTCAAATTTTATTAATATTTATTTATAGTTCTCAAATATTCTATTTGAATATAATTTAATATTAATAATCAATAATTTTTAGAAATAATTTAAAATTATTTTTACTTAATTATATTTAAATATAATGTAATATTAATAATCAATCATTTTTAAAAATAATTTAAAATCATTTTTATATTTAATTATATTTGAATATAATTTAATATAAATAATCAATAATTTTTAAAATAATTTAAAATAATTTTTAACATACAACCTTAAATTATAAGATCTTCTATTAAAAAAAAATTAAAAATTAAAAAATTAAAATAAATAAAAAATAAAAAATTAAATAAAATTAAAAATAAATAAATACAAATATTTTATAAATTATAAAAAATAAAAATATAAAATAAAAATCACAATCACAATCAAAATAAAATGAAAATTAACATAGATAAATAACTTAAATAAAATAAAATAATAAAAAATAAATACAATAAAATAAAATAAAATACAATTAATAAAAATAATGATAATACTCGTTAAAAAAAAAAAAAAAAAAAAAATGATAAAGAAGGGCAGGAATCCAACATCTACTAACACTCCACCCATCATCTCTATTGAGGTTAACCGGCCTCTTTTCGATTTCCAAGGCTTCCCTCAACTTTCGGTGGTGGAAATGGTCTATCCTTGCAATAACCTCAGTATCTTCAATACAAATATGATGCTTTGTTTTTTCCGCATGCTCTGCTAAGGCAGAGGACCGAGATCTACCATGTCTAAGGTCAGCAACATGCTCTTGAATTATTTGATTAATGGATCGACCAGTTTCACCTATGTAAGGTGTCCCACAAGAACAAGGAATCAAGTAAACACCCTTACTATCCAAAGGGCCAATTGGGTCTTTAACCAACCTAAGAGAACTTCGAATAGTGCGGAGAGGCTTGAATGTTGAAGAGACATTATGTTTCCTCAAGATCTTAGCAATTCTATCAGTAGTACCTTGGATAAATGGAAGGTGAACTCCAGATAACCGCTCACAGGGATCTTTCTTAACCCTAGGACCTTTTTCAGCTTTTTGAAAAGCTCTAAGACATTGAACCCTGCTATAACCGTTCTTACAGAAGACATCCAAGAGATGTGATTTTTCACCCTCAAAATGGTGAACATCAGAGATTCTAAAGGCTCTAGTGACTAGGGTACTGAGAACCCCAAGTTTCTGAGCAGGGAAATGATGAGAACCAGCATGTAAATACTGCTCAGTATGCGTCATCTTTCTAAAGACTTGATGAGAGAAGGAACCATCATCATTTCTCGAAAGAAGGACATCAAGAAAGGGTAGGCTACCATCCACTTCGAATTCCATGGTAAACTTAACAAAGTCAGATTGGTCATTAAGATGCTGGAAGAAAAGGTCAAATTTCTCTTTACCATGGGGCCACACCACACAAGTGTCATCAACAAACCTTTTCCAAAGCCTAGGTTGAAAGAGCGAGGAGGAAAGGGCCTTCGATTCAAAGTCTTCCATGAATATATTAGCAACCATAGGGGAAAGCGGGGAACCCATAGCCACACCACAATTTTGTTCAAAGAATTCACCCTCAAAACTAAAGAAGGTCGAGGTTAGACATATCTCTATGAGATGAGCAGTATGAGGATCTGTGATACGAGAGATGACATCAATGGCTTCCTTAATGGGAATGCAAGTACACAATGATACAACATCAAAACTTACAAACCTATCATCAGGATCCAACCTAATGTCTTTCAATTCATTAATAAAGGAAGAAGAGTCTTTGACAAAGGAGTCGGTGCGACCCACAAGGGGCTTCAGCTTATTGGCTAGAAATTTAGCGAGAAGATAAGTTGGACCACCTATGGTGTTGACAATGGGGCAAAGGGGAGCACCATCCTTATGAATCTTAGGAAGACCATAAATCCTCGGGGTGAGGGGGTTACTTTCAATAAGTTTTTTACTAAGGGAGCTGACAATGCTACTCGATTTTATCACCAAAGCAACTGCTTTAGACACTTTTTTAAGGGGATTTTTGTCAAGCTTCTTGTAGCTTCTGCTATTAATAATAATAATATTAATAATAGAACCATTAATAATAATACAAATAATAATATTAATTTAGAGAATAGTGTTAGTAACAATTTGCCTCTTTTAATACCATATAAGTGGGCTAAAAGCCAAACAGGTTTTAGAAGGCAGCACTCAACAACGGACCACCTCGTTACGCTTAAGATCATTGTGGAGGAATGTCGCAATGACAAATCCGATAATTAGAGGGGTTATTTGTATCCCCACTTTTAAAAATAGGAATAATGAGGCTCTTAGTCCAAGGTTTAGGGAACCCTTGCTTGATTGCTTGATTGAAAAGCTTGTGGATGTGAGGGATGAGGACAGGATCTCCAATTTTTAAGATTTTTGCCTAGTAACCTTCAATGTCCTTAGGTTTTCCATTTTCTAGGCACTTAACCCCAAGATCTATGTCTTCTAATGAGAAAACTTCTTCTGTTGTGAGCAGGGTTTCAAAGTTATCTATGACATTTAGAGATTCATAAAGCTTTTTAAGATAGGAATTCCATACGTGTAAAGAAATTATATTATTATCTTTATTTTTTCTAGTTAGAATCTGCCTCCATAATTTCTTAGGAGCTTCCTTAGAGAGGTGTAAGAGATTTTCTTGTCTTTTAAGAATATACTGCATTTTTTCCCTTTTAGTTAGGGCTTTGTATATTTTTATCTTACCAATTTTAAGAGACTCATCAACAACTTCCTTAATTTCTCTCCTCACACTTTAACAATATTTATCATATCAAGGGTTGGTTTTGCTATTTCTTTTATTACTTGAAACTTCAATTGAGAACTTATTAATAGAACATGAGAGGGTTGTAGTAAAATTATGATAGAGGTCTTCTATTTAAAAAAAAATTCGGTGAAAATCACATAAAAGAAATTTGTGTCGACGTGTTTCGAACCAGCTAGTGTGGTTCATCATCAGGACAAGATGAGAAATCTGATCAGGAAACCAGTTTAAGTAGAACAGGACTGCTCCAACTAGCCGTTGGAAAAACAGCTAGTTTGACTAGAATAGGAAAATTATTATTATTATTATTATTATTTATTTATTTATTTATTTAAATTTGATTATGTTTTTATTATAAATTCTATATAAATAAAAATAAAATATAAAATCAAATCAAATAAATAAATAAGTAATAATAATAATAATAATACTAATTAATCAAATAATTTAATATTACTAAAGAGACAAGTTTAAAAAATAAATTAATAAATAAATAATATAAAAATTAAAATATAAAAAATCAAAAAAATTTAAAAAAAATAAAATTAAAATGATAAATAAATAAATAATACTAATAAAAATAAAAATATAATAAATTAATTAATTAATTAATAAATAAATAAATAAATAAACAATAAAAATAAAAATATAATAATTTAAAAATAAAAATAAATTATATATATATATATATATATATATATATATATATATATATATATATATATAAAAACAAAACAAAAATACTAATCAAAACCAAATTAGAAAAATAATAAAAGGAGCACATCTGGATCGAGGAATCAAAATCGACTAAGAGTGAAGAGCAGGAATCCAGCATCTGCTAACATTCCACCCATCATCCCTATTAAGGTTAACCGGCCTCTTTTCCTTCATTAATGAATTGAAAGACATTAAGTTGGATCCAGATGATAGGTTTGTGAGTTTTGATGTTGTATCATTATATACTTGCATTCCCATTAAGGAAGCCATTGATGTCATCTCTCGTATCACGGATCCTGATACTGCTCATCTTGTAGAGATTTGTCTTACCTCGACCTTCTTTAGTTTCGAGGGTGTATTCTTTGAACAGACCTGTGGTGTGGCCATGGGTTCCCCCCTTTCCCCTGTTTTTGCTAATCTTTTCATGGAACACTTTGAATCGAAGGCCCTTTCCTCTTCCCTTTTTCAACCAAAGCTCTGGAAAAGGTTTGTTGATGACACCTGTGTATTGTGGCCCCATGGTAAAGAGAAATTAGACCTTTTCTTCCAGCATCTTAACGATCAATCTGACTTCATTAAGTTTACCATGGAATTCGAAGTTGATGGTAGCCTGCCCTTTCTGGATGTCCTTATTTCAAGAAATGATGATGGTTCCTTCTCTCATCAATTTTTTAGAAAGAAGACCCATACTGAACAGTATTTACATGCTAGTTCTCATCATTTCCCGGCTTAGAAGCTTGGGGTTCTCGGTACCCTAGCAACCAGAGCCTTTAGAATCTCAGATGTGAACCACTTTGAAGGTGAAAAATCGCATCTCCTTAATGTCTTCTGTAAGAACGGTTATAGCAGGGCTCAGTGTCTTAGAGCTTTTCAAAAAGCTGAGAAATGTCCTAAGGTTAAGAAAGATCCTTGCGATCGGTTATCTAGAGTTCACCTTCCTTTTATCCAAGGTACTACTGATAAAATCGCAAGGATATTGAAGAAACACAATGTCTCTTCAACTTTCAAGCCTCTCCACACTATCCGTGGCTCTCTTAGATCAGTTAAAGACCCGATTTGCCCGATAGATGGTAAGGGTGTTTATTTGATTCCATGTTCCTGTGGGACCCCTTACATTGGTGAAACTGGTCGATCTATTAACCAAAGAATTCATGAACATGTCGCTGACCTTAGACATGGTAGATCTCGGTCCTCTGCCTTGGCAGAGCATGCTGAAAAAACAAATCACCATATTTGTATTGAAGATACTAAGGTTATTGCAACTATTGACCACTTCCATCGCCGAAAGTTAAGGGAAGCCTTGGAAATAGAAAAGAGGCCGGTTAACCTTAATAGGGATGATGGGTGGAATGTTAGCAGATGCTGGATTCCTGCTCTTCACTCTTAGTCGATCTTGATTCCTTGATCCAGATGTGCTCCTTTTATTATTTTTCTAATTTGGTTTTGATTAGTATTTTTGTTTTGTTTTTATTTTATTATATATATATATATATATATATATATATATATATATATATATATATATATATATATATATAATTTATTTATTTATTTATTTTTATTTTTAAATTATTATATTTTTATTTTTATTAGTATTATTTATTTATTTTTAATTTTTATTTTAATTTTAATTTTTTATTTTTTATTTTTTTTATTTTATTTATTTATTTATTTATTACTATTATTTTTTAAACTTACCTCTTTAGTAATATTAAATTATTTGATTAATTAGTACTATTATTATTATTACTTATTTATCTATTTGATTTGATTTTATATTTGATTTATATATTTAATTTATTTGATTTGATTTTATATTTTATTTTTATTTATATAGAATTTATAATAAAAACATAATCAAATTTAAATAAATAAATAAATAAATAATAATAATAATAATAATAATTTTCCTATTCTAGTCAAACTAGTCGTTTTTCCAACGGCTAGTTGGCGCAGTCCTGTTCTACTTAAGCTGGTTTCCTGATCAAATTTCTCATCTTGTTCTGATGATGAACCACACTGGCTGGTTCGAAATGCGTTGACACAAATTTCTTTTATGTGATTTTCACCGAAAAAAAATTTACACACATTTTATGGATCACAGGAGCCAAATTCCTAATAGAGGTCTTCTATGTTGTCTATACTAGATAAAGGAAGAAAATTAATTTTTAGTTCATTTAGAAAAAGATCATTTTTATTTCTATCAAAGATTAAGTTCTTTTGTCTATAAGGATTATCTTCTATGGGATCTCTATGCATGACAAAATTGAGAGTTACAATTGAAGGTCTATGATCTGAGTCAGGCTCATGGTCATTTAAGATGTCAAAATTTATTATTTCGTTGTATAAAGGGATATCGGAAATAACATAGTCTACCACGCTGCTACCAAGCCCATGGATACAGGTCATTTGGTAAGAATTGGGCCACTTCTTTAGACTGTTGCAAATTATGAGATCTTGAGCACTACAAAGTTTGACTAGCTCTGACCCAAACAAATTTTCTCCTAGATCTTCAGAGCTTCTTTTGTACCGGCTAGTTAGAGTAAGGTCTTTGTCTAACCAAAGAGGATTAGGGTTGGAATGATTGCTTAGAAGAATAGCTTGGTCGCTTGAAGTTCGAGCATTAAAGTCACCCATTAAGAGGAAATTACCTTGATTCCTTAAGCTAGAAATGTCATTCTCTGAACCATTGTAAGGACCATTTTTATCTAAATTATTTTTCTTATAGAAGTTAGAATTGATAGGAGCAAAATAACATATTGCTATGTAGGTTTTTTTATCATTAATGTCAGTAATCTTTATCCAAATATATTGGTTGTAAGGGTATTTTTTATAAAGCCTAGCATGGGGGGAGATGTTCTTCCTAATGCAACAGGCTATACCCCCAATGCCTCTATGGTAGGATCGCTTGTTCCAGATTGACCATTGTACAAAGCCATCTATGTTAGGGACCTTATATTCTTTGTGCTCCCAAGTTTCAACTAGCAATATAATATCAACTTCATTCGAGATCCAGCTTAGCTTGGGGCCTTTGTTCCATGGAAAGCCCCGACATTTCCAAGAAAGAATATGGAGCATGTTGAATTGCTATTTATTACTATCTTTTTGGTTTCTATCTTGAATAACGACTTTTCTATTTTTTATTATTGCCCATTTTCCTTCCTTCCTAGCTTCTTTAACCTTGTGAACCTCCTTTCTTAATTTTGCTTGATCTTTTGGAATGAGATCTTCATTTATAAATATTCCTGTTCCTTTTAGACTTGAGGTTTTACTAAGTATGTCATACTTATGGTCAGTAAAACTCACCTTTATCCGGATCAACCTTCATTTATTCTCAGTTAATTTCCCCAACCTTGTTGTTTCTGTGAGACACGTTGTTTCAATTTGAAATCTATTATGTAATTCTGTCTGGGCATGGCTAAAGTATCCTTGTCTACCTCCTCTTTCAAACATAAGATTATAAAGTTCAAGGCCTATTTGTTACGCTCATACCTATCATATTTTTATATTGTTTAAATTTACTGTTGAATTCAAACTTTTTCAAAAAATATATTTAATATTTTTCATAAATATTTTTTGAAATTTGTTATTATACGACAGCCATGGTATAATTTTTCCTTTGACTGCCATTTATCCATAGTTTAACATTATGAATTCAATTTTTGTCATTATTTAAATTTATTTATTTGTAAACAGATTGGAGGTCTTATTATACCTGTGGGAGGCAGTGTATATTGCATTAGGTTGCCTATTGATTTGACATTAATTTCTGTTTGACTACAAAAATTTTAAATTTATCTAATGTTAAACATTATGAATATAAATTCATGATTTTTTAATAATATTTTAATATATTTATCTCAAATTCTATTGGTTCAAAACTTTAAAATGTTATTTCAAAGCTCATAGTTATTCGTGCAAGTTTAATGGTTTTCTTGCACCGTCAATCCCCGACTCTGCAATCCTATTAAATGTTAGTTCCCAGACTTTACCTTAATGGGGATTGTGGTGCAAAGGGTAGGGATTCGGGAATGCTTTTAGTGTTATATTTGGGGGTGGGTTTTAATGACTGATTGTACAGAGCCGCCATCGTCACATCTTGCCATTAGGAGAGAGGAACCGAGGTGTTCTGAAATGATAATTCTTGAAAATCACTGTGAGTTGTTCTTTGTTTTTTGAAGTGTGTGTGTGAAGACAGGGCCACTGGTTCAAGCAACAAATTTCATGGCCTGCTGTGTTGTCTGCTCCGTGCTAATCTCACTCCTACAGTTTTGTTGAATCCCGAGGCTCTTTCCATTTAATTTAACTATGAAGAAGGTGAGAGGCAATGTATATAGTTGTTTTTAATGGTGTTTTTTAATGATGCAGGCAAAGAGAAACATGTATTAAATCAGTTTTGATATTTTTATTTTCATTGAATATGCTCTAACGTGTTTGGTAAGCTTGATCTTTTATATAATTAAAATAAATTAAAATTTAAGAATAATTTGATAAATTAAAAAAATTAATAAATTTCCAAAAAATTTATTGATTTAGTAGATTTTGATAACTATAATTGGAATCACATTTTACAATTGTAAAAACTATTTAATTCAAATATTCTAGAAAATTTGAACACTAAATCTATTTCTATATTAAAAATACATTTTAAATAATAAAAAATCACTTCACCAAAAATTTCAAAAAATAAATAAATATACTATTTTTTATAAAATGAAAAATATACATCATCGTCTGTGGTTACATTATTATCTCCGCTTGATTTTATTGGTGTGCTTTTGATATAGTGTGTTGTTTAGTTCTTTTATCAATTTCTTAGTTTTTCTCTCACGATTTTCCTTCTCGTTTTGAGAAATCACAGAGAAGGCATTTAAGAGCTATCTTTAAAGTTATCCAATTGCGGCCACATCCTGGCATTTAAGTGTTATCTTAAGAGTTATCCTATTGCGGCCACATCCCATGTCACATATTATTCCAGACCAAAGATTTGATAACTGGTCTCACTCATACGAATCTTGAACGAAGGTACAACAAAAATATTTTTTAATAGAACTTGCACTTAATTCAAGAAAGGTTGAAATAATTGCAAGATAGGTTGAAAATATTTTAAATAGAACTTGCAATTAATTCAAGATAGGTTAACTGATATGAAGATTTTGACATGACACCGTCTTTAATTAAGTGGTCTCACTCATATTTTTAATCCAAATCCTTGAAAATCTTAAAATAAATACGCATTTCTGCTGCAATCAGCGTCTAGAATTCCAATCAGTTGCGATCAGCATTTGGCCTGAGACTGGAAACTACAGAGCAGTTCAGAGGCTGAGGGTTGAAGTTGCATTTGGAATGAGGCTAGAAGCTGCAGAGTAGTTCAGAGGCTAAGGCTGGAAGCTGCATAGACTATTAGTTGCAAATAGGCTGAGGTATTTTTCAGCTTTGTCTGATATTTTAAGGAGGGGCTTTCTTTTTTCATGCAATTGACTTGTTTTTTTTCTTTTTAAATCTTGTGATTTACATATAAGTGGGAAGGCTAAAGGCTGCAATTAGGGTCTACCATGGAAATCAACATTTTTCCTGAGGCTGGGAGTTGCAGAGACTGTTGAAAGGCTGGAAGTTGCAGGGATTGTTCAAGCGTGTGTTGCAACTATTGTTTCGGGTAATTTTTTCAGCCAATTGTTTCTTAAAATTTTGTTTATTTATAGTTTTTCTTTCTGTGCAACACCTTTCAATTAAATTGTTTCTTAGAATTATGTTATTTATATAAAATACAAACAAAAAATTAAAGAGGATACAGAAAAAGGCGTACCTCCGGAACACACCATCCCAGTCATCCTACCCTCCAAATACTTCAGATTATGTCCATGTGCGCACCAATATGCAATACCATTATTTTTTTTTAAACTTGTTTCGAGAAACATGCCCTAATATTTTGATTTGTAAGGACATCTTCACAAACGTCCTTAAATGGTACTTCAATGTAGATAAAAATTAATGCATATTTACAAAAATATTAATGAGCCTTAGTTTTCTTACTCATGGAATTAGAGGATAAATTTCAGAATGAGTGCAGGTAGTCTTTGTAAATCGATAGCCAAAACTCAAGTCAATTTATGTTATATATAATTAAGATATTGGTGCATCATTAAACTGTGAAAATAAAATCATAGGGGTCGTGTTGGGCCTTTATTAATTATAAAAAGAAATATTGATGTAATTTCCCAACAAGCAAGCAACTTTCGCTAGAATTACCGCCATCGCATTATAATTAATCGTTTAATGCATCGAATGAATTTCTTGGTAAAATGTAGCAAATGAATTTTACTTTGAAATCCGAAGTAAGAGATAGCTTTTTAAAGTAAAAATTCAAGAACAAGATGAAGATTTTAGCAACATTTTAGACAACGAACGATTTTTTTGGCAAACTGTATGAGCTACATGATTTTTTGTTATAATTTTAAGCTTCTGAGCATTTTTTGATGGTTGTAAACATTTGATTGAATTCACTGTAAACTTTTAAGAAGCAGCCAAAAAATAGGGGCAAAATTTTAAGCACCTTGTGATTTTTCATGAAAATCTTGCATCGGTTGATTTTTTTTAGCATAGATGGACTTTTATTTTAGCTAAAACTTCACATGCAATGGTGATTTTTTAAACGCTGTGAAGATTCGAAAAAAGAGTTTAAAACCCTACCAATTTCTCTGAGACGTGGATCCTTGGGATTGGTAATGTTGTCGCAGCACTCTGCGAGATCGATATTCCATTGTTCCGGACCTTCCAATTCTTGTGTGTGAGGCGCTCGTCCCACAGCAGTTTATTGGCCTCCTTGAGCAATTACTCGTCCTTAGAGAATAGCGTTTCTACCAATATTTGAGGGGAAAGAAGAGTACAACATTGCAGAAGTAGAAACTGAAGCTATTTTCTCCTCGTTCCCGTAATTCTGGTGGTGAGAGGAGAGTAGGCATACCTTGCCCTTATCAATTCAACTCTCATTGTGCAGATCTCCGAGGCTCAAATTTCAAACACAATGAACACAAAAACCTCTACCTAGGATTTTAGTCAATTTCCAACTTAGAAACATACACCGTAATCTGTAAAATCATGGAAATATGTCACACAGTTTAACCTGCGGCTCGCAGATCTTAAAGAAAAACCGAAGATCTCCAGAGTCACAATGCAAGGTGACGAAGGAGGAAAGCAACGTATTTAATGAGATGTAGTGGGCTGACGTCCGAATATAACGACACGAGTAGGACATGCACAAAGAAACGTGACAGACATTATGAAATTAATATAATCAAGAAAAGAGCAAGATGCCTCCGTTGGCAATCGAAAGGATTTTGGCAGTGGGTCAGGATGTTACTCAACATTGATATTTGCAATTTATAAATTCACTAAAACCTAAATCAACTCGCATCTCTCACAAGTTTTAAAGCCACATCAAGCAAATGTTGGAGGAAGAGCATGCACAACTGGCTGAGGAGGACTGCGAACTAGTGCACGACCTTTAAGACTCCATACAAAACTCAATGCATATGAATCAGCCAACCAAAATATATGAATCGACAATTATATAAGTGAAAGGTCCATGCAACACTTATATGGATTCAATACATAGGATATACATTTAGTGAATGTATACATAGGCTCAACGAATATATCGATTTTCTTTTTCTTTTTCTTTTTCTTTTTTTCTTTTTTCTCTGAAGAAAAAAAGTGTTGTTATATATAAGTAAAATATATGAAAGTACATGTACACAATTACAATCTCAGCTGGTAATACTTAGCAGCGAGATAAACCAAATTTCCTTATACAAGCAAACTACCCATCTGGAAATAGAAGTAGTTCGGTGTACAGGGCAAGAAAAATTACGGGCAAGTTTCCAAGCCCATACAGATAGACTCTTGACATCCCTGAAAATGACAAAGACATAAAAACAGATACAGATTATATGTAGACAGCCATTTGTAAAACACGACATATAACCTATAAATTTTGAAATTGCATGGATGCAAGTCAAAAACGGGGTTAAAAAGGTGATTGCTTGATCAGGCAAAAACGCATAGGGATGATCAATATCCCAAGATACCCCTTCATTAAAAGAAACTGGAACAGGCTCGCTTGCGAATTATATATAGACAAGCTCACTTGTGTAAAAGAAGAGTGTATGATCAGGCTCGCCTGATCGTAGGTTGGGGATAAGATCAGCTTCGAAACATATGCATACTCTGTTGTTGGAGATCCGCCCATTCATCTTCAAAAAATAAACTG
Source organism: Pinus albicaulis (assembly GCA_034641835.2). Classification (NCBI taxonomy): domain Eukaryota; kingdom Viridiplantae; phylum Streptophyta; class Pinopsida; order Pinales; family Pinaceae; genus Pinus; species Pinus albicaulis. The sequence goes on from CM076573.1 coordinate 392,676,031, forward strand.
GGTCGCTTGATAAGGATCCGCCCACAGCATTCCAGATGAGACCATAACGAACAGGTTCATTTGTTAAATATGAGGGAAGACTGACAGCATATCCTGCAAGTGAAAACTGCAGACAATCTTTATCAGAACATCCTATGGACTAGATGTAACACTTCAAAATCACCTGTTAGTATGAAGAGTACCTTGTATCGACCAGAAACCCTGTTACAAGGAAGTTATAAATCAAAATAACAAAAAAGTGGACAGGACAGAGAAGGATAATAGCAATTCCAAAAACGCGCAATACCCATCATGGAAATGGGATAGATGAGTTCCAGATCTGTTGACCATCCTTGAACTGGTGAATAAACATATACCCGAACTCAGCATTGATACCTTTTTTGGACAGGGCATCAGCCCTCGTATTGTTTCCCCTGTAAATATGATTAATAGGAGGGCAGTTTAGAATCTGCCACAACCTGTGTGCTCGCCTTTTCCATCCCTGAAGTGTTCTGAAAATGATATGTGCTAGTGATCCATCCAATCACATTCCTAGAATCACCATAAAAATTGGGGTTCTGAATTTGAAGATTAGCAGCTGCATAGAGACCACCCCAAAGAGCCATAATTTCTGCCTTATTATTTGATCCAGGCCCTCCATTCCAGAAGATATGAATTCTCTCGTTCTGTGACAATTTAATCCAAACCCCACATCCCGTGAAGCCATCAGCTGACGCCCCATCAAAATAGATGGCAGGGATGGCAATCTCATGTGGTCGGCATCGAAAGGATCCATCAGAGATCACTTGGGAGGGAACCGGCCTATCCACAATCCAGCTCATAATATTGGTGTAAATGATATGCGGGTGAAAAGGCCTATCTTCAAAAATCAACTTGCTCCTACCATTCCACACCTTCCATACAAAGAAAAAAGGTAGAGACTTAAATTTACCATGGAGTGAGTCCCATTCCAACACCATGGTCATGAGATCAGACGCAGCCCAGTTTGGATCTTTATGAATAATATAAAACTTACTACACACTAATGAATGTAATGTCAAATTAACAAAGGGAGACAACAGAGAATGGCAGAGCACAATGGAACTACATCTATCTTTATTGAAAGGAGAAATGTATATTTATACAAGTCAGAAACAGTTATGCACAAACTGAATCTAGAAACTGATTGCTAACTAATCTAGAACTACTTCTAAACTAACCGAATGATTAATTCTTTAACACCCCCTCTTAATCTTGAGGGTTACATTATTTTATTCCTAACTTTTGACATTGAAATTCATTCTATATTTCCGAAGTCAGAGAGAAGTCTCTTGACTTTCAACTAGATTTGACTTTCTTCTTCTTTTCTTCCAAATTTTGTAGCCTCTAAATTGTTTCCTCATATTCGTCTTATTGTATTGTTCAAACTTCAGACTTTTCATTTGTTGGTGCAGGTCTTTTAATCTTCCAGGTTGTCTAAGCACGTCCTGGACATCTTCAAGAAATGTGGGCTGCTGCCACATACTGTCTTCCATATTATGGTTTTCATGATCAATCTGCTGCAGCATAATATTACAATAATGTCTTATTTCTTCAAAGCTCCAATGCATGAAAATTTCATTGACATGTTCATCATGCATGTCATCTTCAACATTCATTTCTACATCTTCTGTGTAGATCTCATCCAGACATGGTGTTGCAAGCCATGTTTCAATAAACTTTAACTCTTCTTCATAATCATTTTGTGTACCTGCACATTGGAAATCAATATCAGAATCCAAAATATTTTCAGAACGACATTGGTTCTGGTCTTTCTGCTCTGCAATAAGAGCTTTCCCCTGTTGCGATTCTTTCTCTATTTCTGCCTCTATCTCTGTTTCCTTCTGCTCTGCAGTGACAGCTTTCTGTTGTTGCGCTTCCTTCTCTGCTTCTACATCCTTCTCTGTTTCTGCGTTTTCTTTGCAGACTTCTTTCTTTGCTTCTGCCTTTGTCTCTTTTCCACTAACCTGTAATGTTGCAAACAGGTTGTCTTCCACTAACTGCAGTGGGGTTATCTCACCAAATAACATCATGTCAATATCATACTTTTGTTGCATCATCTGCAACCAGTCATCATTAGTAAAAAATTCATGATCAAAGTTAACATCAACCATCAAATTTTCATCAGCAAGTTGCATTGTTGGATTCACCATCTCATCATCAGCAAGCTGTGTTGCTAGAATCAACAAGTCATCATCAGCAAACTGTGTTGCTGGTTTCATCAAACTTTCGTCAGCAAGCTCTGTTGCTGGAATCACCAAATCTTCATTAGCAATCCATGTTGCTGGTATCAACAAATCTTCGTCCACTTGTAACTGTGTATAGTGGGGTTCACAAACATCTTCGTGCTCTCTCTCTGCTGCTTCTGCACTTTCTTCGCATTCTTTGTCCACCTGTGACTGAGCACAGTGGGATTCAACAAACTCTTCATCTCGTTTTACACTTTCTTCGCAGACATCATCCACCTGTGACTGAGCACAGTGGGATTCAACAAACTCTGCATCTCGTGTTGCTGGATCTGCTGCTACAAATCCACCTTCATCTTTAAGTTCACCAAAACATCTCTCAAGGGTATCCCAAGCCTCTTTGGCTGTATTGGCATCTGAAATCAAGGGAAGTATACTTTCATCCACTGATTCTTTTATGCATTTTAATGCATAAGCGTCTTTTTGCCTATTTATTTCGAGATCTAAAAATATTTCGAACATCTTCTGTTTATGCTTTAGCCTCTTGGCTTTTCCCATGACCTTGTTGCTTGACTTCCACAAACAAACAAGCCTACATATGCATCAAATACCTTGCTTCCAAACTTTGACAGGGTTTAACACTTTCACTTTCTCACTCACTTTTTCACTCTTCGAATTTTAAATAAACCACAAAAACATGATTCCATTCCTCTTTCACTTTCTCCAATTAATTCCTCCAAAAACTTAAAAATATAAATCTCCTTTTCTAAAAGAAATACAACGCTAATAAATATAGTACTCCAGTACTCGCGGGTTCAAAGGAAATTGCTAGCAGTTTGCTGCAAGGTATGGATCCTGTAAGCATGGTCGGTGCAGATTTTCTGGTTGTGGCAAATATATTGGAAAGATTGGATGACGTTCGTACCAACCAAATTGAGTGTCTAGATCTTTTGAAAGAAATGTTTAAATTAGCCAAACGAGTTAAGGAGTTTCAAGAATTAAAGGGAGATATGCACAACGAAATCGAAGCCGCAACAACGTTAATTGTGGAAGGTTTCGTCATGTGCTGTGCACACATTAACTCTACAAAATTTTCGCAATTCTTTAGGGCGGGAATAAACAAGGAGAACATCGATCAAAAAAAGAAAGAATTAGATACAGTGTACCGAGATCTACAAACCAAAATGCTCATCAATCTTCATCGCAAATATGATGATCAGCCAGGGGATTTGCGGAAGCCAGAACCCGAACCAGCGCATAATTGTCCGTTCCAATGGCGTTCGGTCGTGTCAAGATGGAGAAGTATTGACCACCAGTGATTTCACCTCAGCACTGGCCTCCCTGTCGATCACGCCGGGGGACTATAACAAGGTCTTACTTCACCTTCCACGGCGGCTGAGGCAGTTCATCAGGCCTCTCTCTTTCGGCTCAGCCTCAAGACGCGGCGCGTTGGCTGCGGCAGGCTTGGGTCAGTGGCAGCGGTTCTCATTCCCTAACAGTCGGCTTCCCCCTCATCGATGGCGTTTTCGCAATTGACAATTGCCTCTACAACCGCAACTCCAAGAAAATACGGCAGCTTCACTGGCGGCAAAGATCGTGGCTTGGAAAATGGCTTGGACAATGGACAGTCCGCGGCAGAGATTTCTTCACGACGGTAGAGGCTCTCTCCTTCACAATTTTCGAGTGGCTCTTCCAGTTAACACGGCGCGAGATTTTTACTTAGGATGTGCTCCTCTTCACATACAGACAGCAAATGGCGATTGGAGTTTTGTATTGGCGGATAAAAAACAAACAGCTCGGGCTTCCCTCTGTTCAGGGGACTACAAATTCATCGACTGACTTGACTGACTTACACGATGGCTACTGGCTCTGATACCATGTCAAATTAACAAAGGGAGACAACAGAGAATGGCAGAGCACAACGGAACTACATCTATCTTTATTGAAAAGAGAAATGTATATTTATACAAGTCAGAAACAGTTATGCACAAACTGAATCTCGGAACTGATTGCTAACTAATCTAGAACTACTTCTAAACTAACCGAATGATTAATTCTTTAACATGTAACGCATAGAGACTGTCACTTTACATTTAGTGTTACACAAATTCCATCGCTCACTCAATGAGCAAAATCGAACTGGTTACTCGATGGTTGAAATATTCTCACTGTAATTGATTCTAGATGCTTGAAATATTCTTACTGTAATTTGTACGTGCGGTAATATTTTATGGTTAAGGGCCTCAAACAACGTGCCGAGGTGGATACGAGTAATATCATCACAACTCTGTTTGATCCAACGTAGACTCCTTTCAAACTCAAGAGAAGTCGTTTTATTTTTAATAGAGCCACAATAGTTGTTTTGGGAATCAATTTTAAAATTAACTTCCAATAATGCCATGTTCTCCCTATCATTCACCTGAATAATATAAATTAAAAACAGAATCCAACATTATCCATTTTGCTTCACGTATGTTCAACAAACTCTATGTGTTAGTAGCTCAGCGTGATTATACTGAAATTATTGAACTGAACTGCGATGATAATTAAATATAACAATGTAAGCCGGGTTCTAAAGACCGTCGATAATATTCGTTAGTGCTTAATATTTCTCAAAGGTTAGTTTAAAAATGAGATATAAATTCGAAAAAAAATTAGATGTCATGGGTCAGGGTCTTACTCAAGATTGAGATTTGCAATTTATAAATTAAATGAAACCTAAATCAACTTGCATCTCTCAAAGGTTAGTTTAAAAAATGAGATATAAATTCGAAAAAAAATGATTTGATAATGTTAGGATCTTTTAATGAGTATTCATTACATGTCTCTATAGTTTAGAGAAATATATTTAAAATTAAAATTTTAAATTAAACAAAAAAAATTGGTATACAACTCTAATATTTTATATATTAGAGAATATATTTGTTATTTATTTTTCATGCTTGTTAATTTTAGAAGTGTGTTCCTAGTCTTTAAATGAGTTTGTTAAATTCAGTTAGGTTAAGAAATATTCTCCACTAACACCATTCCTATATTGTATATCCAATTGGTCATATAAATTCTTTAAATCTTATTTTGGATTTATCTTAATTTGCATAAATGAGTCCAAGATCTCATCTTATCTATATAAATTATGTGTTGCTAACAAAATTATAGCTAATGGCTTATGTGTTGCTAATAAAATTATAGCTAATAGCTAAAGAAATAGATAATTGCAAAATATGGAAAAGTGGACTTCTCTAGATACGATTAATTAATAACAAGAAATGCGGTGGCAGTCTCAATTTTTGTGATGTTTTATTAATAAATTAATTTAGAAAACAATTTAAAAATGAAAATAAAAAATACTTATATTTACAAATGATATGTTTGAATTGAATAATTAAATATGTTTCCACTTATATATAATATTCTATTAATAAATTAAATTGAAAAAAAAAATCTAATAAAAATTGAATTTTAAATATAATAAAATATTTAATAATTTAGAATAATTTCTTTTAATAGAAATATATTCTTAAAATTAGATGTTATTAGAAACTTTGGACACTTAAATTTATATTATTAATTTTTGAAAACAAAAATAAACTTTCAAGTGACTTAACCCCTACTCAAGTAATTTTAAATTGCAATTAAAAAGAACAAAGACAATAGAGGGGAAAATTAATGAATTAACCAATGACAAATAATACAATAGGAAATACAATGTCTTGTTTGTCAAAATTTTAGTTGTTTTACCTGGTGCGATTGGTTTCTACAATTCAACTTCTAGTATTGCTTTTAGTCTTCAGCCAATTGATTTCTTTAGATAGTTAAATTGTTGTTTTTTCTTGATGTTTTAACAAAGTTAGGTACCACTTGTTGCATTGAGTGGAATCTATCAATTTGGAATGATGGAATGTGGTATCATGCAACCTTCAAAGTCGCTACAACAACTCATAGAAGAAGAATAGGCTGCTAATAACAAACTAGAATGTAGAAACAAACCAATGGAGAAAACAAGTGGTGGATAATTTGAATGTAGACCTCGTAACAAGTGGTTTAGATGCAACTTCAAATGGTGCAAATGTTGTTGTTGTATGCAGCACATTTGTTAATATGCAAAGAACAATAAGTGGTTTTCAAAGATCAACATCATTTGTGTCGTTCGAATGAAAAATTTATCTTGTCGCGAAGGGTAGTGTAAGGGAAGCAAAGGAGAAAACAAGTGGTGAATACTTTAAATGTAGACGTTGTAACAGGTGGTATAGATACGACTTCAGATAGTGCAAATGTTGTTGTTGTATGCAACATCTTTGTTAATGTGCATAGAACAATGAGTGGTTGTCAAGGATCATCATACAACACATTTATTTGTCGTTTAAATGAATATTTTGTCTTATCATGAAAGGTAGTGTGTTACACAACATTTTGTCACTGCCCCTACAATCCCCAACTCATACATTGGAGGGTCATTTTTGTGACCAATACGCAGTGTCATGCTTTGCAAATATCATCCTTGCATCCCTTTTGATGAAAGAAACATTCTTCTTGTTGACATTTCCCTAAGCACAGTTGTGAAAATCCCTATTTTTGCCTTGGCACGAGTAGCCCGTTACATCCTCGCGCAGACCTGGAAATTTAACATTGAGCCCGCGCCACTTGGCGCTCTGTGCTAGTTAGACACCCACGCTAAGTTGTTTATGGAATTTTTAAAAAAAATATAAGCGGAGGTTCCATTCCAACCACCCCGGGGATGAGTCATTGGGAGTGGTTGAACTGAAACAACCACGGGCTTCCTCCTTTAGTTAGTAGTTTCCACCTCCCTTGGAACACTTCTAAAGGATAGGCCTTCCTTCCACCTTTATAGGGATCCCAACCTCCTCCTTTCCCTCTATATAAACAAGCCTTCTCCCTTTATGAAAACTAGTTGAAAAAAGAGAATTATACAGCTGAAGTGTTGAACTTGGAGAACTGAGCTATAGTTAAATAACTAAGTTATTGAGAAGGTAGAACAAGGAGGAAATCCATCGAGAGGGCCTTTATCCCATCCGAATTCCCCGACGAGCTTTGAGACGTGCTTCGTCCAAACCCTACTGGAGGAGACCGCAACGTCAAAGCATGGTTGTATCTCTTCTTTCTACCTAATAATGTAAGTGACTATTGCTTGGTTCCCATCTTGTATTTTGTCTTTATTGAATGAAAAATGCTTAGACTTCTCTGACTGACTAGTAGATTTTGGATGAAATTAGTATGTGGGATGTGGTTATCGTTTTCTGATCTCTGTGTAGGTGTCCAAGCGCGATAAGCGAAGGGATTGTGACTTGCCGAATCGAGAGCGAGAAGTTCTCATCACCGCTACGATTGTCGACAACAGTATTGGACCACAAGTAACAGATGCTGAAGGAATCATGACAATCACATTATCCATGCCAACTGATCTCATTGAAGAACATGAAAAAAAAATATCACCAGGAAAAGCAATATCAATTACAAATTTTAAAATTCTTCCTAAAACAAATTATGACCACGGTGATTGTGATTGTGATTGGTAAAGGTACTAGAGGCTGAGGTAAAACCATAGGTGCATACCAGGCAGCCATGATGATGTTCTAAGGAGGTAAAGGGTTGAATTGAGCAGCTGGTATATGGATGACAGGGATATTATGACCAGCAGAAGACTGTTGAGCAGATTTAGGGTGGCAGAGCCCCAAGTTTTGAAGGAAGTGAATATCAAGGGGTGTAGATGGAGGGGTCTCTCTGTCCCTAATGTGTTTACCACTATGAGATGGTAAACCATGTTGTGTAGATTAATCCGTCTTGCGGACAAGACCGATCTCTCTAGTACAAAAGGTAACTAGCAACAAACAGCCAATTATACTAATCTCTCTCTAAGCATATAAGATTTATAAAAACACTATATAGGTGTGAGGCCTACCTTATGTCCAACACTTGCTTGAGTTCGTTGAAGTCCTTCCCGTGCACTGAAAGAACGTTCCTCGTGAATTTGCAGTCACAAACAAGCAAAAAGATTAAGCAGCACCTGTATAGACATTATCACAAATCATACTTATCATAATGATCAAGGAATTTATGAAATAAACCATGAATAGATAGTTTAATGAGAGAAATGAGTATATTTGTATTAACTTCAAATGTAGAAAACCTTTACAACCTGTGCCTTGATGTTGTGCAGGTCCTCCCGGGGTCCGAAGTAGGAATCTCCTCTACTTTGACAAGCATTGCACTCTTTGAACCAAGACAAATGGAGATGAGTGATTTAACCTCACAGAAAGTCTTAGTTAACTAAGTCTGAATCTCAACAGCATTTAACTTCAAAAATCATAAGCTTGAACTCCCTTTGAGGCTACCCAAGACCTCTTTTTATAGTTGAAAAGAGGAGGTTTCTTGTTCCAAATATGAAGGGATAGAATCCTCCTTCAAAGGGATAAGCTCCTTACATCAAGGGGTTAGCTCCATCAAGTGAGGGATGCATGAACCTTCTTCAAAGCGTATCCATTCTCGAAAATTCCCGTCTAGAATCTTCTAGAATTCACCTGGAATTCACTTTTTATCTTCATTTTCTCGCCTTTTTATGTTTTACAGAGGTCCGCACCCATTACACAAAGAACGTGCGGTATGGTTCCGCAGGCAGGCTGAGATTTAGGTTCGGGACCGCAGGGAATGCATAGAGAAAGTGCGATACCAATTCTTAGGGGATTTTAGGAATTTTTCTCTGATTTTGAAGCTTGACATGAGGAGCTGATATATTGGACTTGCAAAAGGAGGAAGTATGAGTAATAATGAGCTCATACTCATGGTAAAATGTCAAGGTGACAGTTTTCAGTGTAACAAATTGCCCCCTAAAGTGCAAAGTCTGGAATAGATGAAGTTGTGGTCTGTCATATATGAAGAGTGCAGTACTTTATCATTTCAAAGATCATCCTGTGGACACCCCAGTCGGAACCTGTAAAAACATTCAATGCAAAATATATACATGTATATGTCATCACTGAGGTAGGCATTCCCATACTCAGAATAAAACTAACTAACTGAAATCGTTCTGATACAGGAATGATTTTGAATACATCATAGTACAGATATATGTAGACACATTATGGGCGCAGCCATCTGTTTATCAATAGTCTACTGTATAGATGACAACAAAATTCCTCACAGCCTGGATGGTGGAGACTAGATCCAGGGTCTTGATTTCCGCATCTCGAACCAGTACGATTCTATCCATGTGAATGAATGTGTCGAAGTCGAACATGGTAGAAACCACTTGATTGTCAACAATGAGGTAGGAATCGCTAACAAGTGAGAGAAACCAACGCAGTCGTCAATGGTTTCAAAGTACTCAAAGATAATCCAGTGAAATGTGAATGAATGAGCTGAAGTCGAACATTCATCGAAATCATTCGATCGAAGGTTATGGTGGCAACTGTCACATACAGAAACCCGCCATCAGGTACGTGCATTTCTTGAAGGTACTGATGATTTCTGGATCATCTTCCTAGATAATGTGCTGATGTCGATAGAAAGTGATCTGTTGTAGGCAAGCCCACAACATGAAATCATAGATCAAGTTTTGAAAATATATTGGCAAGGACTGACTCAGGGATGGTCAAAGATGGATGACAGATATTTTGCAGATGAATGGTTTTATTTGAACTGTTCTCTTGGACACATAACGACACTGCAGATGGCTTGGTAACAATTGACCCAAAGCTAATACCAAGAAACCGGCTGAAAATTTTCAATGTGGTTTGATTATCTGTCAGGCAAAGGATTTCCCAACCCAGGTGAATATAAGTGTCGTGTCCAAGAGTGGTCGACTGAGTTTTCGGACAATTTAAAATACAACAAACACGCCCATTTTTCTCTCTTTTCCCCCACCATTTCTGGCAAGTACCTCTTTATTTTTGACAAGCTTGAGGAGGATAACATTTGCTTGGTTATAAGCTCATCCTTCGGATGAGTCCAACTTAGTTTAAAATTCGAACCCTAAGAAGGAGTGGTCCGTTCCTGTTGAAAATTAAACAGGTCCTTTACCGTTAAGTTTTAACGAGTCCAGTATAGGAGAAACTCGGTGTTTTTCAGTTTTAGGGAGTCAGAAGAAAAACTTAAGAAAACTCCGTGGGTGTACTTTTTCGTAAATTTAGTCTCTCGAGCCCGAAAAAGGATAAAATAATGCTGGAGAGAACTCTATTGACCGTAATTAGTCAACGTATACCTTTTTCGTAAATAGTCCATTTCAGTCCGTAAAAGGGGTAAACTTATACTGAAGGGACGACTGTTCATTTACTTTAACGAGTTCGAATAGTCAAGTACTCGGAAATCTTTTCATATTTAGAGAGTCTGAAAAGGGCTTAAAAGAGGACTCCAAGGTTTCGCTTTTTCGTAAAAATTTTGAAAGAGTCCGAAAAAGTGATAAAAGTATGCTCTTTGTTGAAAAACGATCATTTCACCTGAAAAATCCTGTTTCTGCACAAAAACTCAAAACATTACACATACCTGTTTAAAATAAGTAAAAATGCTTTTAAAAAAAATACCCTTTTAAAGTGAAAAATAAATAAATTAAAAATTCATTCATTCGAAAAAACTTATAAAAAGGACTTTTTCTATTTCATTTTTACCGTTCAGTTGCAGAGTGAAAAGTAAAAAGCTTTTGGATAAAAAAGTTCCCGTGAAGATTCTGGAAAATTCAACCGTTGGAATCGAAAATCGTCAGCCCCAGGTAATCCACGACCTCCTTATCTTGTTTTTCATCCGTTTGAAATTCAGTTTTAGGCTTTAGTTTGATTTTTTAGGGCAAAAATTGGTTCAAAAATGCGCCCGCGGGGTCCGCAGGCGGGACACAGTTTACCTGCGGACCCAGATTTTTTCATAACGGGAAAAAATCGAGGGTACCGCACCCAGAACACATCTCGCGTGCGGAGCTACGCTCTGTTTACAAAGAGCGGGTGCGGTACCCGCGCGGTCAATTTTTAAGCACGGTTTTCTCATTTTTCTGCCAAATTTTTTTAAATGAAATCATTCTAACTTGCCTTATTTTGTGTTGCAGGATTAACAAGATGCTTATCTGGCGAGAAAGAGAGCATGAGGAAGTGGATGAAGCTGCAATACTCCATTTGCCCACACAAAGGGCATTAAAAGCATGCTGCTTATACAAATTCTGGGCCATTTCTGGCATGAGGGCACAAGTGGAACTCTTAACCTGGTTGGTAGACAGATGGCATGTGGAGGACCAGTGTTTCTTCATTGGTGGCCACCGGCTCGAAATTGAGCTGGAGGATATATACTTTTTGACTGGTTTGTCCAAGAGGGGCGAACATGTATCCTTGTTTGGGACTAGGCCAGGTGGCCAGACTGTCGCTAGTCTTCAACTCGAATTTTGCAATGACCAGGCAAATCCTCGGGACAAACGGATTGACATAAAACATATCATCCGTCCTGAACTGAAAGTTATAGCATTCACTGTTACCAAACTGTGTGGGAGCGCTGCGCTTCATGTAGCTACTGGTTCCCAAATGCGTGTTGCAGTGGACTGTTTTCGCGGCACCATCTTCAACTGGTGCGAAGCCGTGTTGGCCAATATAAAAGGCCAACTTACCAGAGCAAAAACCGGGAAACTAAAAAACTTTGGATACGGATCCATCGTCGTTTCTTTTGCTTTGGAGAGGATTCCTCAATTAGCTCCACAGAGTATTGCAGTTGATGCCGGTCGACCTCGAGAACCGAGAATGGTTCGCTGGTCTGCGCTGATGGCCCGTCATGCTATTGAGGGCACTGAGATTGTACGATTCCCTGCTTCATATTTTCGTTGGCTGGATCGCCAAGTTTTCATGATAGAGGATTTTCCGTATGCCGGGATGGATTTCCGCGGCGACAGAGAGATGTCTCTCCCTGCAGGGGAACAGTGGGATGATTCAGGTAAAAACATTTTCCAACATTTGCTAAGTTCTAATTTTTTTTTTAGTTTTTTATCGTCTTAGAAAACTAATAACCAAAAGTTTTTTGAATACAGACGTGGGTCCACAACGACCAGCTCATCTCCAACCTTTCGAGAGGAGACAACCAGTTGCGCCCGCACCAGCCCCAGCAGGCCAATCAGTAGAGATTTTGACTGATTTGGAGCATCATCTAGAGCGCTTGACTCTAGATATACCAGAGACCAGTATAGATGACATTCCTCTCAGGCTACAAAGATATGTGATTGGAGTCCCAAGACCTTTCAGGAGGTTCCTATGCAGGGTGGCCCGAGCAGTTGTTTCTTATCGAGATCATCATCCTTGATGGGATGATCGTGTAGACTCATTTTTGTACTTTTGTATTATCATTTTTGCCGATCATAAGGTGTTTCCAACCTATGATCGAAGACAATGTATATTTTTTGAACACACTCCTATGATATATATCACTATTTTGACGGCTATCTGTGTACATATGTGAATGTTGTTTGTTTTACTGCTTTTAATTATTGCAAATGTCTATTTATCATACTAGAAGCAATTGAATCTGCTAATGTATTTAAATGTCTTGGAATATGCTAATATTCAATGTAATCAAACTCACGTTCCAAGAGACGAACTCTCAAAAATAACCGTAATAAGACCGGATTTCTAATGGTATAAACCCTGTTAAGCTGTAATACAACAAGTTCAGAATCCAACCTTACAATCAAACTCTGAATTCCAAATGATATGGATTCAGATAATAACTCAATCACTGCACTATACTCGGCAATGTTATTTTTTGTTTGACCAAGGCTTACCCCATGCATGGATACTAACTCGTCAGAGGGTGAATAGATAACCCAAGATGCGGAAGAAATGTTCCGTGTACTACGACAAGCACCATCAGCAAAACCAATGTAGGTTTGAAGAGATGTCGACATCTGCAATATCAAGAGTAAAACTCAGATAAGCAGTCATAGTGACAAAAACACACTTCTAAACTAGGCACACTTTTCTAATCTAAAACACACCAGCAGTAAAGAAATCTAAACTAACAAAAGTCTCCACACCTCGTTTAAGCGTAATATCGCTTTAGATAAAGTCCATTTCTGGGTTTATCCAAAGGGACACCGTCAAAATCTATCAACTCATAGGCCCCTTTTGCTAACTTTCGTTTCACAATATAAGGACCATGCCACATGGGTACGAACTTTCCAGCTCCTAGCTTGTCATTAGCTTGATCATAAAGTAAAACTAGGTCTCCTTCTGAAAAATTTCGAGGGGTCACATTTCTATCATGCTGAGCTTTTATCCTTTTAACATGAGCCTCGTTTGCTATTGCAGCATTTCGTCGATTCTCATCTAATTGGGCTAAGTACAAGAAACGTTTCTCCTCTTCAGACGTAGCTGGAAGTAATTCTACGGCTAATTTTAGTGACGGTATTTCGCATTCAATCGGCAGCACAGCTTCTAAACCGTAGACCAGTTGAAAAGGAGTGAAACCTGTTGATGTTTTGACTGAGGTTCAATATGCCCAAAGCGCTGAAAATAACATGGAATGCCAATTCGTCTTATGAATACCAATAATTCGTTTTATCATGGTGACTAAAACTTTATTAATGGCTTCAACCAGACCATTTGCTTGTGGATAGTACGGAGTGGAACTATCGTGGCGTAGGCCAAGTTGTTCTGTTAGTTTAGTCATCATGATATTTCGAAAATGACTTCCATGATCTGTAATAATAGCTTGAGGAACACCGAACCTAGCAATTATGTGATTAAATACGAATGTTGCAGCAGTCTTGCCGTCAGCTGAATATGTAGGCATCGCCTCGGCCCATTTCGTAAAATAATCTACTGCGAGAATGATATAGGCATGCCCCCCGGCCGAGTGAGGGTTACATGTGATAAAATCGATACCCCATTTTGCAAATGGACCAACAGCAATTATAGGGTGAAGAGGAGCGGGTGGCGCGCGCATTTTTCTATCAAAAATTTGACAGTTGTGGCATTTCCGAACCGCATAAATGCAATCTTTGAACAACGTTGGCCATAAATAACCTGCACGCAATATCTTTTGGGCTGTGGCATACCCAAACATATGACTGCCAAATGCTCCAAAATGACAGTCATTTAATACCTTTTCAGCTTCTTCATGAGTTAGACAACGTCGGAAAACAGAATCCGCTCCTCGTCAATAAAGTGTATCACCAATGATATTATATTGTTGGGATTGGAAGCGTATTTTCCGTCGCTGAGTTCGTGAAATTTCAGGCCGAAAATATTGGGTTTGGAGATACACAATAATATCCCCATACCATGGATCAAGCGTACTGATAAGAAACAAAGATTCGTCCGCAATGGACTCTTCTGCCACTGTTTCAATATCAGTAGAGGGGAAATCACACATCAGTTCCGCAAATACCAAAGATTTTTTTGCCTTGGATTTTTCAAATTCCAAGTCAAATTCCTGCAGGATAACTATCCATTTGGAATATTTGCCCCCTAGCAATTGTCTGGTCAAAATATACATCATAGGTTTGCAATCAGAAATTACTGTGGTTTTACGTAATAAGATGTAATGTCTAAAACGTTGGACAGCTTGAACAGCTGCCAAGGCCAATTTCTCCACATGTGTGTATTTGATTTCAGTCGGATTCAAATTTCGACTAAGATAATAAATCACATGTTCGTTGTGAGATTCATCTTCCTGAACTAATACCATCCCAATGGTGGAATGAGAAGCAGCGAGATACAAAATGTAATCTTGGTTGTAGTTGGGAGGATGCAATAACGGTGCATGGGTCAACGCGTGTTTAAGTGCATTAAAAGATCGATCAGCGACCTCGTCCCAAAAGAACGGAATGTCCTGTTTCAACAACCGGGTAAAACCCTTTGCGAGCTCGGCATAGTTAGGAATAAATCTACGTAAAAAATTTGCTTTCCCCTGCAAACTTTGGAGTTGGCGTAATGTCGAAGGAGGAGGCAATTTAACAATAGCTTCGACCTTCGAAGGATCGACACGAATACCTGATTTCGAGACAACAAATCCCAGTAATCGACCCGATTCTACGCAGAAAACACATTTATGTGGATTTAACCTTATCCGATAATGCCGACATCTCATAAAAATTGCTCGTAAATGAGTGGGATGATCGGCCCTACGTAATGAATGAGCAGGTAAATCATCAAGATATGGCTGAACAATGTGCTTAATGTCATGAAATGCATAAGACATAGCCCGTTGAAAAGTTGCTCCAGCGTTCTTTAGTCCAAAAGGTAGTTTACAATAGGCAAACGTTCCCCACGGACAAATGAAAGCTGTTTTAGGTTGATCTGCAGGGAGTATGTTTATTTGATTGTAGCCGGAAAAACCATCCATGAAGGAAAATAGTTCACTACCAGCACAATCGTCGATTATCTGATCGATATAGGGAGTTGGATAATTGTCTTTTGGACATGCTCGATTAATATCCCTATAATCGATACATACTCTTATTGTTCCTTGTTTTTTAGTCACAGGAACAATATTTGATACCCAATCCGTTAAGGGAATTGGATAAATGAATCCTGCTTTAAGTAATTTTTCAACTTCTGTTTTTATAGCAGCAGCTTTTCTAGGATGTATTTGACGTAATCGTTGACGAACAGGTTTAGCATCCGGGTAAGTCTTGATTTCATGTACTACGATCGATGGATCAATTCCTGGCATTTCTTCGTAAGACCAGGCAAACACGTCACGGAATTATTGAAATAGGGCTTTATAAGTCTGAATTTCTTCGTCTGAACAACAAGCACCTATATGAATGTTTTCAATTATTCCTGGTTTTACTGAAATGTCAATTGGAACCGTTCTAGATATATTTTCCAAATTAAACTCAGAATCAGGATTTTGCAATGGATTCTGAGGTTCCTTGGCATATTCAGTAGTAAAAATTGAAGCGAAATCATTTTCAAAATGATCTAATTCAGGTAAAAATGAAGATCAGTGATGTAGATCTTCCCATGGTAAATCATCAACAGACAAAAACTCACGAATTTGCTCATCTGTATGAACAATTTCAGGAAATGTTGTTGTAACTGAACTAGATATAGAAAGCGATTCCTCTTGGATCCCATTCATTGGATCAACTTTGGTTGAAGAGGGGTCGGAAAAAGACTGTACAGCCTGGTACGCAATTTCAAATGGACTCAAGGGCATCACACCATCAAATGAGTCTATCTTGGATTTAGAAGGAAGAATCCAAGGATCATCAAACATAACTGTGTCTGACGAAATCATATGAATTGTTGCAGTAGAAGGTGATACGTTAGGACGAGGAAAGGAAAAAGTTCCTAGTAAACCAGAATCTTTAACCAAACCTACTCCAACATCCTTATAAGGGATAGCCGTTTTACCAACATGCTGGATTGTTTCTGTAGAGGCTGGGTCTGACGAAAAATAAGTTAACTGATCTATTGTCACGATCCTTCCTTGATATGGAAATTTTATAAGTCGAAAGACCGAAGAGACAACAGCAGTCATAGCATAAGACCAACTACGACCCAGTAGAAGGTTTTAATCTAGAGGGGCATCAACCACTTCTACATCTAGATTAACGATTTTTCCTTCAACCCCTATGGGTAAATCCTGCAAAATACCATAAGGTTGAAAACCTCGACCATCAAAAGCTTTTAGAATCGTCGGAGATTGGTTAAGTGTAGGAAAACCAAGAGATTTCCAACACTGAAACGACATAATACACGTTGAAGCTCCCTCATCAATCACAGTCCTAAAAATAGGTCTGTTTTTTACTAACACTGGAATCTGGAAAGCCATTTGGTGAGGAAGACGTGGTGTACTAGTTTCTAAATCGAAGATTATAAGGTTAGAATCCTGAACATCAACAACTCCTATGGCAGACAATAATAATTTACGCTGTGCTGGACACGATTGCAGCACTTCCAAAGCCGACATTGCTGAAGGAGAAACAGCTAAATCTTCAACAATGTTGTAATTTTGAGCAGCTCTCGCATGTGGATTGAAAGCTGATTTACGAAGAACACCTTTAGCAGGCGGTTTGATTATCAAGTCTGGATTTTGTTTCTCGATCTGTAGCGGACCGGAAACAGGAGGAGTTGTATTTGATGTATTGGCATTAGAAGACTCTCCTTCTTTGCCATCGACGGGATTCTTAGAAACATAATCTTGCCATCGCGTCGCAATCCGTACATGAGACATCATCATAATAGGCTCTTCTAAAGTAGTCGAGGAAGAACCAATCATCTTACTATCTTGAACTGGAAAAGGATCCTTCAAGACAGCAGGTTGTTGCGATCCTTTAACGAGTTTCGTAACTTCCTCTCGATATGGACATTCCTTCGTGAAGTGATATTTTTCACAAATGAAGCAAGGATAGCGAGGTTTACGTTTCTCGTCATTGGATTCTTCTTTATCTGTTTTCTCTTTCGAATTTTTCTTGTTTTTGTTCCTCCCCTTCTTTTTACCACCAGATTTTGATTTTGCCGTAGATGTTTCAACGACATGAATATCGGCAGAAACTTCTTGAGAGGATTCTCCTTTCGGGGAATCAGGTAAAGTTATAATTGGAGAATAATTCTTGAGGTTTCTTCTTACTTTAGAACTAATCAGACTGGACATAATACAATGCAAGATGAGACCTAAGAGCAAAGAAATATTTGACCTGGTTTGGGTAAATCGTATTCTTTCTAAGGAGTACCGATCAAGCAGATAGATTCAGGTCAAGGTACTGAGCCTGAGCAATTACTTGCTCTTCAGTAACAACACCAGCCTTAGCTACATCTTCAGTGATTTTGGGTAATAATTATTTCACAAACCATTCCGCCAAAATTTGATCCGGAATATAAACTTTTACCAAACGTCGCCTACGTCGCCACTCATGAATATGATCAGAAATATAGGTGGACGTAGATTGTTTTAGCGAAGTTAATAATTCTGTGCCATTGTCGTATCTAACAGGCAACTGGAAATGAGTTAAGAAAGACGTTGCTAACTGACTGAAATTATGGAACGAGCCTCGTGGCAACTCAATGTACCATTTGGCTGCAAGACCTATGAGGGTTCTTTGGAAAAGACGTAAGCGAATCGAATCATCAATAATCGAATTAGATGCACACCAAAGGTGATAAGTCATAACATGATTTGATGGATCTTCTCCTGACTTACCTTCAAATTTTGGTATATCACTGGGCAACTTATGAGGCATTGACGGCCAGTTCTGATAATAGAAAATAGGATCATTTGTAAGGCGCGTCAAATCTGGTAAGTCCAAAGTTGCGATGAACGGTAATTGACGGTTAGGGTCACGAAAACCTTGAGAAGCCAGAGCAGATCCAGGAGGCGGATACCCAGGATAACTAGGAATCGGATTAGCATTGGGTATTGTATAACCTCCCGGATAACCAGGATGAATCGGACCATACTGAGGTTGTTGATAAGTATAACCAGGGTGGTTATAGCTGGATTTCGAAGGTGGGACCAGGACAAGCGCCGCCCTTGGTACTATGATAAGTAAACTGAGGTTGACTCGTGAATAACCGTGATTTGTACCGGCTTGTCCGCAGTATCCGATTGAATCGAAATAAGGTCCTGACCGAGGCAGCGAGACTTGAGGGATTTAGACGCGATATTGGGATAGCCGAATCCTGGGGCTGCTGCATACCTGCAAATAGGTGCAATGTGTTGAATAGACAAAAGAAGCATGTAGCTTTGGGGGAGTCCAGGTGTACTAGGCTCCATGCCTCATTAACCGAACTAGGTGCAGGAGTTTGAATAGATTGGTCGAATGTGCTGTCAAGAACTGTGAAACCAATGGTCAATTGCAGTTGATAGTGGGTAACCGACATTTAGGGCCGCAAAGAATGTTATTGGGATTGGATCCTACACCATCATTCCTGTGGCATTGGTCCTCAGAGACATGGGAGTTCACAGTACCAAACCCGGTTGAACGAGGGTTGATAATAGCAAAGTTCCTACTCAATAAGGATACCGTATATTGTTAACTTGGATTAAGAATGCTTCGAGGTTGATGAACTCCTGAGGCATCGCATCAAGTCAGTTGTTGGTGACCCCAGGAGCATGGAGTTTGGGGTTGACCTTGAGGAATGTACTGGCCCTTGAGGTTGTACCCCGAGAGTGTATCATTCTTGGGGGCTTCCTTCCCCAAATAATATCGATCCACAGCTTTGTCCTTGGGAAAGCACGGAAGACCCTGCAGAATTGACTACTTGAGGTTGTTCTGTGGCGGTAATTGCTGATCACCGAGGCTTCCCAGCGGTAATCGAGGGTTCCCCAGGTTGACTCCCTGCATGGTTAACTGGCTTTGTGCTTGATAGATTAGGAATGTTACTGCATTAATTGCATAAACTTGCTTCAAGGCTCGACGTTTCAATTTTAAGTCCACTAAGACTTGGGATAGAGTTAACACATTTTCGATAGGGCAGGAGGGTTCGAGAAAGTACTGCATAAAGACTGAGATTCCGGCAGTAATGAAGACTAACTATGTAAAAAAGATTCAAAGGCTAGAAAAAACATGGATGACTCTGCCCATAATAGATGACTAAGGTCAACTCTGCCTCAATGTGAGGGATGAAATGGAACTCGAGGTGGATAAAAAGCAAGCACCTGACAAAAATCAAGCAGTAAGAAAGATACTGTGTGGATTAGTCTAAATAGGGTCAGAGAAAATAGATTCAATGTTTCTCCCTAAGATTTATCGATTGAGGGGAGCAAGAGATATGTCTTCGTCTCTGATTTAAAAGTTCTTCTATAGAAATTAATCCGTAGGGAAACATTTTCAGAATGATATTTCTAAACTCTGGTGAACTCGATCACTAGGAAGGTGAGACAAAACCCGAGGATGTTTCTAACACAAGATCTGGGCCAGGCTCGGAGATTTCGGTGTTCGTTGACATCAAAGAGGAGAAATATTTTTGTGTGACTTTAAACCGAAATCGGTTCTTGAATATTCTGCTAGTAGGAATTTGGCTGATCGGGGATGTATCACAATAGCAGCTACCAGATCTAAGTCTACGAAGCACGTGTGGTACTGTATTCGGTCTCTTCAAGATGACCCGTAAATTCAGTTTCTGTATTCTGTGGGATTGTCTCGCAATTTGCCACGATGAAAATTTATCTAATCACACGCAAACAAAGAAAATTTCAACAAAGACCAGCCCTTCAAGAAACAAACAATTGAATCACTGCTTAAAAAATCTAAGAGTTCAACCACATTAATAAACAGAATCAGACTAAAATCACTAGTCATGATGAATCCAACTAGTAGAATTCTAACATGAAAAGGGTGGTTGGAACAACATCTCCACAACCCCGCTTAATGAAACAGACCGGCACAAGTTTCTTCACATAACCATCTGAAAGTGAAGATAACCCCCTGTAGAGTCCAGCGAGTCTAGCGACGTCTCTGCTCTCCTGCATAAAGTGATCTTCCCTCCACCATTACCTTAGAAAGAATCCAAAAGATTATGGCCTCTAAGGCTACCAATCAAAACAAATATACCCTCGGGGAACAAGCCACGCATCCGACACACAGCAAGGGCAGTAGTAACAAATTCAATCCTCATACCTTGAACAAAATCTAAGTGTTTAACCATTAAAAGACCTCTCGTTCCTCGACAATGGTCTATCCGAGGTTTAATGCTTTTTAATACGTGTATATCTTCTACGCTCCTACCGAGGAAGGATTGATCACCCATCAAGTCATATATGATTCCTGCTTAACTCTTTAAGAGGAGCTTCCTGCAGCATACATGCCACAACCGGAATTTTCCCCACTGCAAGATAAATTTTACTTTGTTTGTTTTATCTATCTTGGAGATTTAATTACTCTCTACTCCAAGATACTAGCCTAAGCTATGTTGGTGATGAGAGCCTCGAAAATAAAAAGATTACTGGGGATGAATTTATTGCCGTTACTTTTAAGGGTTGTTTCTTAAGTCGAAAGTGCGGAAATGAAACTTGTATGTAAGACCAAAATTTTAAAAAAAAAGACTAAATGCACTTCTATGATGATATTCAATTTTTCTCTTTTCAATACCAACTTTCTATCTAAAGAAGAGTTAGAGAATGCAATCTTTAACTTTCTTCTTCAAACATGAAAACTAATTTAAAGAAATTATTTTTTTCTTCAATAAACTATCAAAGCTCCCCACAAAAAACTCTTTCTTTCCAACAAGAAGCTGCTAAAACAATTTTCAAAGAAATCTACAAAAATTAAAACTATTCAAAACTACAAAGACTAATCTTAAGAACTAATCTAAATTGAGTAAAAGATTTTAGAGTTTTTTTTTTATATGAATACTTTTGGGCTTATTCATGTTCAAGAATCTATTCGTCAGAGTAACAAACAGAATAAAAAACACTCCAAAATATGTTTTCCAAAACACTCAAAGAATAAATGAAATTCAAAACTTTGAAGCAGTTCTTCAAGATTTGCAAAGAAATCAAAAGGCTTAATTTCTCAATCTAGGATGTTTTCAAATGAGGGCCTAGATTCAAGAGACAAGAAAGATCTATGAACATCCGAGAACAAATGTCAAAAAATTTAGAATCCTCACTACAAAGACCAAAATAGGAAAAATAATCCAATCGCAAAACTTCTAGAAAATCATTCAAAATACTAACACTCGTTGAAGTTCTTACACAATGAATTCTTGATAGACAATAAATTACCAACAAGCGTAGTCCAAAGATCTAAAAATTAAATCGTAAAAAGAAACCTAGAAATTTTCAAAAATTTTTATGTGGTCCGCATGGGCAGTATATACAGGCGGTCCGCATCGTATTCTATAAAGAACGTATAAATCAGCTCAAGATCAGAATAAAGGCTTATGAAAGTGCTATCCTAGCAAAAATGATAGAAAAATTCAAAACACTTCTAAACTTTCAAAAACAAAAAATTTAAAACACCTGTATGTATGAATCAATCAAAACCGCAAAAATAAACCTTTTCTCAGCCGTAACCAAAGAGAACCAAGAACAAACAAGTTCTTCCTCAGTATGGTCGCCATTTTGTTATGTGATTAATCCGTCTTGCGGACAAGACCGATCTCTCTAGTACAAAAAGGTAACTAGCAACAAACAAACAATTATACTAATCTCTCTAAGCATATAAGATTGCTAAAACACTGGCACGTAAGAACCTACCTCTTGTCCAACGCTTGCTTGCTTACTTGATTTTGTTGAAGTCCTCTGCACCTAAAGAACGTCTTCATATTCCAATCACAAACAAAGGAAAAAGATTGCGCACTGATAGACATTATCATAAATCATACTATCAGAATGATCAAGGAATTTAAAGAAACCACAAATTGACAACTTTAATGAGAGAAATATATATTTGTATTAACTTTAAAGACAGTAGTAAAACCTTACAACCCGTGCCTCTGATGTTGTGTGTCCTCCTGTCCATGAATCTCCTTTACTTGGCTACACAATTTTGTTAAGAAAATGGAGAGATGAGTGATTAACCGTAAAGTCTTAGTTACTTTTAAGTCTAAATCTCTAACAAAGATTTAACTCTGGACCCCATGTTTTTGAACCCATTTTGAGGCTACCCAAGGCCTTTTTTATAGTGAAAGAGAGGAGGTTTCTAGTTCCAAATATGAAGGGATGTATCTCTCTCTTCAAAGGGATGTCTTTACATCAAGGGGTTAGTTCCACTCTAAGTGAGGATGCATGAACCTGCCTTCTGCCGCATCCATCTCGAAAATGCCTAGAATCTTCTAGAATTATTGAATTTCGAATCTAATTTTTATCTTCATTTTCGCCTTTATGTTTTATGTGGTCCCAGACCCATTACAAAAAGGACGTGGCAGATGGTTCCTACAGGAAATAACTTTAGGTGCGGGATCAAGCAGGGAATGACAGAGAAAGGGCATAACAATTTAGGGATTTTAGGGATTTTCTTCTCATTTTGAAGCTGATATGAGGAACTGCATATTGGATTGTAAAAGGAGGAAGTATGAGTGATAATTATCTATACACAAATAATGTCAAGTATAGCTGGGCAGTAATATGCATCAAAATATTCACTGTGAAATATCTTCTAAAGGACAGATTATGAATACGATAAACACCATCCAATTGCATGACAAGCACAGCAATCTAAACAAAATATGAAGGTGGAGGATGCAATGTTCAAGGGCATCGACTAAAAACCTCTACCGCATCTACCTTGCCTCGATTATTATGGCAGAACTAATACATACAATAAGTAGAGAGGACAAGAATGTAAGGGGTGAAATGGCCTAAAGTCATGAGGCTAGATTCCTCGAGTGAATACTTTCGCACTATCTATGATAATTGATATATGGTGTGGACAGGGATCTATCTAAAAGGTGCTACAAGACAATAAATGACAGTGATGATGAACAATGTTGGCACCCTGAACGCAAGGAAAATTAAACAAGCACTCGCTAGAGGTAATGCTATAGTAGGATTTCTAATTTTACACCGAAAAGAGGGGATGGTGTGGGGAACGCTGGGGTTATTTTTTCTACTCAAGTCAGGAAAGTAACCATAGACATGACAGCATTTTTGGTTGTGGGCTATAAAAATGAAGTCAAGGGTGTAGGATGCTTCCATGATGTCATCCATGAGAATATGGTGATCAGAAGGGAGACTACATGACGCGGCTAAGCTACTCATCACTACTGAGAAGAAGCGTTCATGTGCATCATCATGGGGGGCAAAGAAAGTGTGTGCATGCAAATAACAAGTAGATAAGGATCCATTGATGTTAGAGCCCAGGTGACCGCCGAAGGGAGGTCGCAAAATAGGTGTGTGTCCTGGAGGCCACCGTGGATCTCATGATGATGACAGCAGAGGATAGTGGCTCTGAGGTTTCGTCATCTCGACATCGAGAGGGGTAATGTAAATGGGATTGGATGTGTCCTCTAGCTCACTTGTGGCATAATGTGAAAGTAATGGGGAGTGTGCATCTCCATGGTGATCAAATTTTGTACTGCTGATTACTCAGGAGTGTGTGATAGCCTTTGAGGTGGGGATGGCGGGAAGGGCTGCCATGGAGATCACACACAGCACAAGGTTGGTTGGTGTGCACAGCCTTTGGGGTTCTTGGTTGTGGCCGTGGAAGAAAGAGAGGTTTGGGACCCTACCTGCTAGTAAAACATGACATTAAACATGGGCTTGATACGAGGCAACTTAGGAGAATCATGGGTGGCATTGTGACCACCAACATCACACAAAGGCCACTCAGAGGTATGCTATGTAGACGCAGAAGGAGTAGGGGTTGTCTTGGAAGCCTTGTCTGTGGTTCTTTTGCGAGCTTTTCCCCCTCACTCAAAGATTTCGCAAACACATTAGGTCCCTCACAGGTGGTCAGGCACCGTAATGTACCTACCCAGCCTTGGAAGCTAAATGGAACATTAGAGCTAGCAAGATTTCACTAACCAATGAATAAATGGGTAGAAAAGTCATAAGTCTCCTAAGGAGGAACAAACACACTTCAAGTGTGAAAGGAGACACTTCCTTATGTACTAATTTAAAAAAACACCCATCTTAGTCCAACCAAACCTAAATTCACATACTCCTAAACAAAAATAAAAAATATTTCAATCACAATGTCATCCAATATTTCACTAAATAATAAACACTCTCTTACAAACTTACCCTTACCCTTACCCTTGGGTTGTAAGGAGACACTTTACAGCTTGATAAAAATGACTTCCATGTGTGAATAGCGATAATATTAGGCTGATTCAAATTCATTTGATTTAAGTCAACAACGGCATTGTGGAGGAGCGGAAACTAAAGGAGGAATAATCACGCTTTTGGAGGGAGATGAATTGATGGAGATGACCTAATTGGGTGTGGGCAAGAAAACTCATATTTATTTAAGGAAGAGGATGGCAATGTTATTCTGGATGTTTTAGATTATTATTTTGTCTACTTAGACTTGGCTTCCTCTACTATTTGTGTTGCAGTAGCATTGTTGTTTAGCACTGTGAGTTCTAAGGTGAATACCACCTCTTTCCTTGAGAAGTATCTTGGGAGAGCTGCAAAATTATCTGCTGCCACTGCTTCTGTGCTGCTTAGCCTACTTCATCGCCGCTAGCTATGTGATTGTGGCAGTTGTCAGTAGTAATGTAAGAAAGGGGGAAGGATTGGAATCCTCTCTTCCGAGCTAGTTTCTATCGAGGGAAGGTTTCTCCACTTGAGAGATCTGTTTGGAGAGCTCAGAGGCTCAGTCAGACCCAGTGCATCAGCCAATATTTGAAGAATACCCTAACATTTCAACTAGGGAATGTATTATTTTTGAGTAACTTCAAGAATGGTCTAGTGGCTCCATGTGTTTTCAGATTGAGAGTAAGCATCCTTCATGGGAGGAAGCGTTTGTGGGATCTACATCAGATCAGATATATTTCCAACCTGGTACAATATTATTCTTTAGTGTTGCAAGCAGATTCAAGAATTTTCTCAAGATCACATTTGTGAAGGCCGAAAGGTTTGACAAGAAACCCTTCCTTTGTTTAATTGTACTAAGGAGACTAGATCTTGGTTTATGAGAGCTTTATTATCTAATATATGAGAAGATCTATTTGTTTCTTTTTAATTTATAAGTTAAACCCTTATATTATTTTCTTTCTGTACTTTTTATGCATTATTTCCGGTGCAGTAGTGTCCGGGGTTTTTAAATATTTATAAAATTAGTGTAAGAGGTCTATTTTACCCCAACTAATTTCATTTTGTTTCTATATCCTTTGACTTTAGGATGCTATATGGATGTACTAAATATCCAAGTGATGAATTTCATTTATGGCTTATATTTTTGAAAATGCAAGTCATAATAGTATCATTGAGCAAATACCCATATTTGGAATATTTTAAGATATTCCTAATACTACTTATTTTCCCTATTTTTGGATAGGTACAGTGGTATCAGAGCTTCAATCTTGGCTCATCCTTGTAGGATCTCGTGCCATTATGCTTCGTGAGATAAGTGGATGTGCAAAGAGTGCTCGCATTTGAGGGAGGAAGATAGGCTTACAAAGCTTCTTCCAAAAATCATGCAAAGCTTCTATGAGAGCCAAAGAAAATAGTGGGCTGAAGATGGGATTCCAAAGGAGTTTGGATCTAGAGATGGTGGAGGCCAAGATACTCTGCCAGACACCATGAGTGCTAGCGCAATTAAGCAGTCTTTATCTATCTTGAGAATTCCTAAGAGGATAAATCTTATGATTTGTTATGTGAGTATGAATCTCAACCGAGAGGCTTAGATCATGTCAAATTTCCGAGTTTTGCAAGATCCGTGGAGAAAGTAGCAATGTGATTTTATAGATTTCTTCTATCTACTTGGCTCACCTACATGTTCACCGGGAGCTGGAAGGAAGGGAGCTAGACTCCTATGTTCATAGTAAGCACCATATTTGAGGAAGATGAAGCCATCGTAGTTGTAGCTACATTTAGAGGTAAGGCCTATGGATGGTGGATTTTTGAATCTTGTACTTTAAAAAATGCAACACTTCCTCTATGCAAGATTCATTGAAACATTAGTGGGTGTGCTTGGTGAAAAGTCTTCCCAAGACACATGAGCAAGAGTACTAGAGAGAAAACCCTCGCATGTGATGGCAACTCCACTTCGAAAACCATGAGGAAGCCGACATATTGCATTACACATTGTTGAGGCACTTGGGAATCATATTCCTAAACAAGAGGGCATGGGGATCACTTTTTCACAAGAGGATCCACTGTTGAGATGTTACTCATATCGATGAAGAAGAGGGCACAGCAAGGTCACATCTAGAGCACATCTGCATTCTCATACAAGAGGGGAGGAGGGAGAACATGCTTCGATAGAGGGATTATTGTATCCTTACAAGAAGTTCCCTATGGTCTCATACATGAGGTCCAAGGTAGCATGATTGTGGTTACTGCAGATGGAAGGAGGAGGTAGGGATGAAGAGAAACATCACTTGGATGAGAGGCACACACTCTTCTATATCCCGAAAGCTAATGAAAATAAGGGGAATATTGATTTTTGATATAAGGGCAGGGCAAGATTTCCCAACCATATGTGCAAATACTCTTGACATTGATGTCTCACTACATGGAGACATTCCACCGGGAGTGACACTGATCGGTATTGATGAGAGACATTGTTCTGGGTTCACTCACTCTTAGATTTTGGAGAGGTGCAGACTTTGGAGGAATACTTTGGCATGGGGGATGTCAAAATAGCGTGCAGTAGTATGAGGAGAGTCGGGGATGCTGATCACCAAAGATCGCTTCCTAGGAGGATTGATCCTTATCGATGATCTCAAATTTCTAGTAGAGCATCTACAATCTCGTGCACGCATGCTTCTGATTACTTCCTGATAGATGATGAGTATATGGTGTATGATGTATTGTCTATTCACATGGTACAGAGTTCCTTTCTAATTACTTAGTCTCAAGGAGAAGCCATCATAAAGACATGAGGACTCCCCATCCATTATGATGCATATCTTTCAAGGCAGGGTTTACTTGGAGGCATCCAACATGACATATCACATATGGAGAGATGCATAGCCCGGATGGTGATAGATGGTGGAGGCCACAACCACTTCCCCACTCATTGGAGGAGATGGAAAGATTCCACTGAGCCATTTCTACCAAGATCTCAAGTACATGACATGGAGAGGTATACTTCACATTTTGTATTGTACTTTTTTCCTTGTTTGAGTAGCATGTGATGTATCAAGAAGAATTATCTCTTCTTTCATATTGTATGATACTTGCAAATACTTGTAGCATTAATTTTGGGTTGTCTTTTGGTGGTTGGGTGGGCGAAGCCACATGATTCTTGGTGTTTACCATTGACATCATATTGTAACTTGCCAGTTTCCATCTTATGAGATGACTGTGGGTGTAAAGAAAAAAGTGGTTGGTAAGCACTGTTATTTCTATCTTGAGGCTGTGTTGTGTGATGCACCGAGCCGGTTCCATGAGTGAGAACTCTCATTCACCCTTCCTGTTGTCATTTGAAACTTGTTTTCATTGTAATTTTGTCAGTATATTGTTGATATGTTTATGTTCATGGGAAGCTTTGTTTGGGGAGGCCGAGGTAGTATAGATCTCCTTGGGAGCATGATTCTCCTACTTTACATGTTGTACACTATAGGAGGAACTATAAAAACCATGATTGCCACATCATAATTTTTCCTTTCTTGTGGGAGGAACCACTTGAAGAACTTGAGGAGGCACTTTATGGATGAATTGTTTGATGGGGGAACTTGGATGATTCTCTGGAGGCCATGTTGTTTTAGCCCAGAATAGAGGCAGCCCCATGTTTACCATAAATGGAGAGAGAAACCATTTACGGGTGTATCCAAATCTCTCCATGTAGCCCCAAAGCACACCGAGATAAAACCCAAGTTGATGATCTTCCGATGAGATACTGGGATGGCTCATTTCATTCAGATGTGATAGTATGGGTGAGGAAGGCATCATTCACCATGTTGGTCATCACCCCTACTTTTTGGAGGCCAGTGGATAGCAAGTAGGGTTCCATTCACACTTTCCACCTTGATCAAGGTAGGTCATTAGGTTTGTACACTTGGAGGAGACACTGATGGCGCTTATTGGGACACGCATGTTGTGGTGGAAGCCACCGATGGGATGGGCTACAAGAGGAGGAGGAGAAATTTTTCTCTCCCTATACATTTTCTGAGGACAAGCAAAGATTTTGGAGGGGGAGGACTGCATGTTCCCAAATTTTGTACTCAAAGCTAAATGGAACATTAGAGCTAGATGTAAGATTACTAACTGATGAATAAATGGGCAGAAAAGCCTACAAGTCTCCTAAGGAGGAATAAACAGACTAAAGTGTGAAAAGGAGACACTCTTTACATCTTAATAAAACACCTCCATGTGTGAACAATGTGGATAATATTAGGTTGATCCAAATTCACACTTTGACTAAGTCAATAATCATGAAATAGGAGGGATGGTGGTCTGGGGAAGGGGGAATAACGCGGTTTTGGAGGGAGATGAATCTTTGATGGGGATGACCAATGAGTGGGGCCAAGGGCAAGAAAACTCATATTTTACTTAAGGAAGAGGATGGTAATATTATTATTTTATGTTTAGATTATTATTTTTTCTACTGCATTCTTTGTATTTCCTCTTTCTATTCACAAGGTAGCAAGAGTATTTAGCACCTAGTGTTCTCGGAAAGGTGAATCCTAACTTTACTTGAGAAGCATCTTTGGAGAGTTTGCATTCATATTTCCACATCAGGTCTTCAAGCTGTTTCAACCTACGCATCAAATAAGAAGCCAGAGAGGGTGATTGTGCAATGTTGTAGGGGCAAGAGAAGGGAGATGGAATCCCTATCTCCGAGATAGCTTCATTGGAGGAAGAGCCCACTTAAGAGATCTGCTTGGAGAGCTATAGAGTCTATTTTCAGTTTTGTGGCATCATTGGCCATTATTTCCTTTATATCTCAGTGTCACCGCCTAGGTAATGCATTATTTTTGGAGGCAGCTTTTCCAGGAGACTAGTCAGTGGCCTGCTGTGAATGCCTTCTTCTGTAGATTGAGAGGTTCATCCTTTCATGGAGGAAGCCTTCTGTGGGGATATACATCAGATCAGATATCTTTCCAGCCTTGTGGCCACTCTAGTCTTCAAGTTGCAAAGCAGGATTCAAGAATTTTTTGAAGATCAGCATTTTTATGTAGAGTGTTTGACAAGAAATCATTTTCTGTGTTTTCAAATGTAATAAGGAGAGTAGATCTGGTTATGAGCTTGATTATACAATATATGAGAAGATATATTTGTTTCTTTAATTTATGAGTTAAAACCTCATAAGATCGTGTACTTTCTTTGCATTATTTCTAGTAGCAATGTCTAGGCTTTTTTGTCATTTTCAGCCACATCAGTGTGGGAGGTCTATTTACCTCACCTAGTTTCATTTATTTCTGATCTCCTCTGAATTAGATGCTAGATGGATGTATCTAATGGATCCAATTGATACTTTACTTGGGGCTTATGTTTCTAAAAAATTCATTTTTCAGAGTGTATTTGTTGGCAGCTTCATATTTGGAATATTTTAAGATATTCCCAATACTCGCTATTTTCCCTATTTCTGGGGATATTAAGCAAGCACAAAAGCAAAGGGAGGGGTCATGGAAACTGCTGGACTGTAGGTCAGAGTCAGAGGCAGCCCGGGCTGATTAGAAGGGGATAGTGGGCCGTGGATCATTGTACCGTACTTGGATCCTGTCATGTTAGGAAGAGCTGCTGCACGTTGGTGTACCAAAAAATGTCTGTGAGGGGAGTAAGAAAAGATATCTAACCGAGGGGGTAATGTGCAAATACGTAGACTAAGATGGTTAAGGCTAGAGGGAACCATTCTAGGAGGTAGATAGATCATGGACAATTTCGCCTGTAGATGAGGGGCTCCCGAGGAGAGGGTCCTGTGTTGATGAGTCGAAGGACTAGAGTAGAAGGCGGGCGAAGGGCTTCGCCTAAGCCGACCGCATAAGCCTGGTACCTGACAAAGACGATCGTATCATGCAAGAATTGGCGAGCTAGGCGATGAGAGGAGGGAGATAGGAATGAACCAAAAGAGGAATATTTATATACTCCGGTGAGACACTCACGAGATTCAATTATTTTTAATTCACAATTAAAGAGATAATGGACTAGAGAGGTCTCGAGACTTGGTTCATAAAATGTCAACTGCTCGATGGTGATGATATTTTCTACTGTGAGGAAATCACATCTTACGGTGAACTTATATATGGGACAAATGCATTAATGATAAGTGTAGCTACGACCCAATAATGTTGTAGTCCTAAGGGGGGCATCAATGACACCAACGTCAACACAACAAGATTTCCCGCAAGAGTACAGGAAAATTTCTGAATGTTTTGCATAGAGAGTGGTCATCCCACACAAGAGGGTGATAGTGGAAGGAGCTAACCTGTAGATCCGAGTTAAGCCCAACCAAGCGAACATCACATAGGTGGATGCCCCCTTGTCTATCATGCGATGGGAGACGCGGCATAACGGATATTGGTAGGATTCGAAGGTGACAAGGAAGGAGGATGCTTCCGAATTTCAATGTTGAAGAAAATTAAATGATCATCCGAAGGATCCACAATGCCCATAGCAATAGTAGAGATTTTCAGCTGTGAAGGGCATGACTAGAGGACTTCTAGCGTTGACATGGGAAGGTGGGGATTCCACCAAGTCATCTACTATATTGTAGGAAATGAACTTTACTGTATATGGTCGGCATAATGGTCCCTTGGGATATTGGTATGAACTCTACCCTAGGCTGAGGGATCTCAGAAGGACTGGCTGGGTGTCGAAACAGTTTTGTGGGACCCGGTAAGGACAAGGGCTGGTAGTAGACGAAGTGGGGATTGGTGTACTAATAGGATCGAGTTTGAAGGTTGAGGTCAGAGGTATTAGGCTAGTCGAGTTCCTCATGAGGATCCGGTAATCAAAGGTACCGCATGGAGGAGGTTGAGTGGCCTCGAACTTTCAAGGGGTTGGGCAAATACATATCCTTGCTAGGGGAAAGGATTGGCAAACACAACCTGATAGGGGCAACATTGGGAGGAATGAAGGGGAGGCTTGTCAGCTCTCAAGATGTTGAGCTTTCCCACATCCGACACATCCAGATAAAAGAGGACAAGCCACAGTATAGTGACCCCACAGATCGCTGACAAGGCTTATTCAAAAGAAATAGGCTTGTCCCGTATGGGTTGAGTGCAAAATTTCAGGATGCGTGTTAGATATGCTCTGGGGATTGTTTCTTCGATTACTAGGGTAGATTGGCTTTGGTTGCCTTTCTCCTTTCTTTTTGGAAGGAGGGAGGATTAGTCAGACTCGCCGTGCATACACTTCACCCCGAGGGGGGAGTGGTCATGGTGTGGAGCCTCGCAAGGGAAGAAGGAGGTTGGATGTTAGTGTTGGAGTGAGAGCCAGGAGCACTGTAAAGTTACGTATATGAGCACAAGGAGATTAGTAACATTGGGGTTAACAAGTTGGGAAAACGAGGAGTGAATGACATATCCTAGATGATGTTGTCGTGGGAGGGGGAAAAGTAAGCCAGGGGAGCTCACTCTCCCCGAGGGAAACCATGTCCAATGGGAGGATGAGGCATGATGTGAAAGGATCTAACGATACCATCGGTGGAATGGGATGCCCCCGGCATGTGCACCATCAAAGCCTAGGGAGATCGTGGCATACATAAAAGATAACTAGATTGTGTATAGACGTTGTATTTTAACGCAACTGAGGGGGTGTTTCCTCTAATCCGAGGGAAGGATGCATCGTCTTTGCTAATATAGGAAAAATTGATTCTAAGAAACCATTCCATGTAGATACACCAAAGCATAGGTTCGACATAGGCTCTTCCTTTCCGTGCCATTCTTGAATATGGTTGGATAGCGGCAGCGTGTTGACTTGAAGAGGTGAAGAGTTTGGGTACCAGCTATTACAGTTGTAGTGAGCTGAAGAAAGACAAGTAGTGCCTTTGGCAAGGGTCTCAAAATTATTATGAGATGAGGAGACTGTCAACATACCACTAGCTTCAGTAGGTGTATGCTGGGACAATGTAATATCTGACAAAGTCATTGGTGATGGAGTTAATTAACACCAATATGAAAGAATGAACATGGTTGGTAGGATACTTCATCATTTCCTTCCAACCTTGGGGATGTCAAGGAAGTCACGAAGTAGGAGAGGCCAACCATGGTCATGGCAGGGTCATTGTTCAATCAAGCAAATCTAGAAGGTCTTCGTTATATGTAGCCATGAGCAATGCAGACAGTTCATGTTGGGGCACTATTAGAAGTAATTCCTGGGGAAAGATGAGGGCCAAAAGGCCAAGCCACTGTAGGGTCCCCACGTACATGGTCAAGGTGAAAGGTGAAGGAGAGCCGAGGATAGAACCGAAGGGGAACTCAATGAACCAAGTAGACTTAGAATGGGGACTTATGGAGGCATCTAACAATAACCCTACGCGTGGGTAAGTCTTCCTAACAAAACTAAGGATTAAGGCTTTGGAGTCTCCTGGGATAAACACCTTAGGGGCGGCTATGATGGCAAAGAGACACATAACAATGTAGTGCTGAAGAGAGGTAAATAAGAGCAGGAGGTGCAGATCAAGTGATTATATTGTTTAAGTCTTGGGCCCGGTGGTTTAAACCAAACAGTTTTCACTCTAGGGTGTGCGTGTGGGTGTATAAGGTGTTAATTTTAATTAAGCCCTTATTATGTAGAGAAAAAAGAAAAAATATGTTGTAGAACTAAATAAATTTGAAATGATATAAAGAAACTAAATGCGATAGTAAAATAAAATAAATATAAAGATGCATCAATTTAAACCTTTAGGAGGAGGGCTTCCCAACAACTAGTATAAGGGTGAGAAAATCTAATAAAACACGCGCCAAGCCACAATGGACTGTACTGGGAGGGACAGTGATCTAAAGGTCGACCAAAGGGAAAGAGGGCAAAGAGGGCCAACAAAATCCGTAGGAAAAATGCATGTGGCGAAAGGCAACTGGGGTGAAAATGGAGGGACCCTAAAGGAAGACCTAAAAAAAATGAAAAAAGTTATGTTCAGATGATGAATAACCGATTCGAAATGGGTTCAAAAGTATAGGTTCAGATCCTAAAATGGTTGAAAACACCGAAATCTCGTAAGACTCGCTTTAGCTAAACTCCTCCTAAAAGGAAAGGATAAGTGTACCAAAGTCTCTAAGGGCTTGGTTCGTACTTTAATGAGGCAAAACAAGCAAGTGACAAAGGTCTAATATGGGTGAAGAGGAGGTAAAAATACCTTTAAATAAAGGGTTATACAAACACGTACCGCGGTAAAAATTTTTAAAGTATAGGCCGAGTTTCGACTTGTTTTCTACCAGGCCGTAGTTTTCATGCTATTTCCCATTTCTGAAGAGATGAGGTCACATTTTTTGGCCCAAAAAGTGCAGACCTGCACTTCCACTTACTTAAGGAGAACATTTTAGAAAACTTCGTCTCCATTTTGGTCGATACCGTTACATGTGCGCAAAGGGCCTTAAACACACGAAAGTTAGAATTTTTACCGTTTTAGGTTTAAAGGTTAAAACAACATCAAGAAATGAAAAATAAGAAGTTGAATAAAAATAATTAGGTTGAAGAAGTTGGTCATAGGATTTAAAAATCCAAGCAACAAATAAAATTATAAACCCTTGTGAGTCGCCATTGTTAGTGTGAATTCTAATCTCAAGCGTATGAGAAAAAGCTCACTCTTAGCTATATAACAAACAACCCTAACATCAAATAATAGTTGTCAATTTCCTTACATTGTAGTTAATGATCAAATAACAATACAAAAATCCACTCCATAAAATAAAGACATTAAACA
The DNA here is from genome assembly GCA_034641835.2 of Pinus albicaulis. Classification (NCBI taxonomy): domain Eukaryota; kingdom Viridiplantae; phylum Streptophyta; class Pinopsida; order Pinales; family Pinaceae; genus Pinus; species Pinus albicaulis. Next base: position 392,710,579 of record CM076573.1, read on the forward strand.
ACAAATAATAATCAAGAGTTGCTCCATGCATCCAATTAAATATGACAATAATTTTTAAAGAATTTTGTATTATTTAATAATTTGGGAAGGAACATAGAAAGATATTAGTCCCCCTGCTTGGATGGCTCTTTGAGGTCTTCAAGACTTCAGATCTAAGATCTCTCTCTGATGGTGTAGAAAACCTGCATAAAATGGAACTCCAAGGGGAGCTCACAAGCAAAGTAAGAAAATATGACAAATGATGGAGGGATCAAAGTCAGATCTGTTATCCAAAGCGATCTTTAGGCAACAAAAAGGTAGTGAATGAATGGAAAAACTCTTCATTTATAACAAAATATTGAGTTAGTCTAGATGTTGGTGCATAATTAAAATATTATTAACCAAATCTAGATCTAACTTTTATGGAATATTTTATTATTTTTGTTGAGGGAAAGGAATTTGAATTTGTCAACCATTTATTATCAAATAAGTTAGCCAAATAAATAAATGATTTATTTTTTATTTTAAGAATGTAGTTGGGGTAATAATTTAAAAAAAAATAGTGATTTATTCAATTATTATAAATGATTTAGATTAAATTCTATCATGAATATTATTTAAATAATGTTTTAAATACTATTCCTAGAAAATAATAAGATAAATAATGATTTATCTAATTAATCTTTCCGTTTTTGGGTTAAATATATCAAGAATATTAATTAAACTATAGTCAATTAATTATCCCTTGAGGAAAATCAAACAAATAAAGATTTATTCAATTCGTTCCCTCGCGGGTTTCAGCGAATCCATAAATAACTTACATTATGAATTATTACTATTTTTCATAGTGGAAAGCAATTTTACTATGGTAAAATTGGTCTTACATGTGTGCAATTTTAGTCCATCTAGTAGTAAACAGGTTAGAGGACCAAAATGGTATAAAACATGGCTTTGTGCATGGGTTTGTACATGGTTTTAGTACATGGCTGTGCCCTGGTATTTTTGTAAATGCGGCCAAGGGAACTACTAAGTATGTTCTAATATAGGGTTAATGGATTGGGGTTTATGTGAATGATTTTGACATGTATATATATGTACCTCAACACTCAAGGAATATAATGAAAAATCAGTTTGGTAGTCCTGATTTGGGATCCATGGTGTCATTTGTGTATATTTGTTTTATGTTTTATCTTCGCTATTGTTTATTTTCTATTTTTTAGATTTGTTTGGTGATAATTTATCTAATGTGCGTTTAAAACCTACATTTGGTATTATAGTTGTTTTGTCTTCAAGGAGTGCTCTTGTCACTGCAGGGGTTTTTTTCTCAGGCTTGTGGTAGACCCCTGCCTATGGGAGATCTATGGATCGGGAGCTTCCTTGAAAGATGACAAGAAGTGGAAAGATAGAGATCGACAAATTGAATGGTCAGCTTTATAGCCCAATTTAAAAATCCCACAAGACTCGGCCAAACCGAAGGCCAAGTACCCCGTAACCAATGAATAGGGTCTATCATCCCTTAATTTCAGTTTCTATATTCCCTAAGTGAAGACATCTCCGCTCTATGGCTTCAATTGTAATATTTACAAGGTTTGAAGTATACATTATGACCCAAGAATCTCAACCTTCTACACGTTCCTCTGCTGTACAGCACTAGACAAAGTACAATACCTCCATGCAAGGGTGACTGAAGTAAAGGCACTTCCCAACACTCAAGGGTGCATTTGTCACCTGGGAGGAAATCATCATTGTTCCAGAATCTCCACATGGCCGCCTCTAGAAGAGTCCATAAGTCATAATTTATCCAAGTGTCCATCCACCACCTCCGAACTTGAAACATGCCTTTCCTATTATTAGAAAGGTTTAAATGGAAACTACCATTAGTTTACCTATAAATTGAGTACTCATCTACAGTTAGGAGGAAGAATTTCAGTGTTATGATGTTGATTCTTACTTGATAAGAGATTGGAAGTACCGATAGTGCCGAGATGATGGCCGGATGTGATGAGATGGAATGGTTGAGCAAGTTGATGAAAAATCGATCCATTGGTTGTACCCTCTCCTCTTACTCTATTAATAAATATATACATTCATTTTTCAATACATATGTCTATATCTTGTGAAATTTATTCTTGATGATGTATGTATCTCGATCTAATCGGTTTGATTTGGATTAAGATAAGTAGATATTTGTATATTATATGTTGTTTGTTTTTCTCTCGTTTTTAGTCAGAATCAATCTAGGGGCTTGAGTTGGATTGAGTGACGATAACAACTACAGAAGGAGAAGGGGAGAGCCAGCATTTCACATGTAGGCTTTTTTCCTCTTCGTATATTTATTTGTTTTTAGAGAAAATATTAGTTTTCTTGTTTTGTTGTTCTCGAGTGAAGGAACACCTACACTCAAAGGAATTTAGTTTTTTCGTAGATTAAAATTCCATATAAATAAATATACTCCCATTGGGGGACAATCCCATTATTCCTTGTAGTGTTTCTGCCTCTATTTACCTTCATCATTAGTATCTACCTTATGTTGGTGTGAGTCATTTGAATTAAAAATTGCATTAGAAGTGTGTTTAGCTTCTTTTTTCCAAACTTGGTTGTGCCCAATGCACTGTTGGTCATACAATGTAATCGTTAAAGGTAATTATGTTCCATCTTGGGGTGAATTGTGGCTTCGTAATCGGTTTCCCCTTAGAGGTCATGTTTCCCCAGGCCAACCAAATTCCATCAAATTTGTTACGCTTTCATTTTCAACCACTTGTTTGTCGTATTCTGTGATGTTCCTCTGATTATTTTAGAGACCAGTAGTACCCCGTTTCTTCCTCCTTTAGAAAAGTAATTTGTTCAATGTTTCATTAGTTGTTTTCTTTATCATTGGAAAATCAAATTCAAAGTAGTTAATTTTTTCATTAGATCAATTTTATTTTCTTTAAAAAGGAAATTGTTGGATTCATTCCTCATTTCCCTGAGGAAAATTAGAAGTTCCATTTCATTACTAAGAGAAATTGTTGTTTCATTCCTCGCTTTCAAAAAGAAAACATTTGTTTCATTGGTTTGTACTTAGTTTCTTTCTCTCATTCACAGAAAGAGATAAATAAAAACATGCATCCGTGATATAGAGAATTTGTAGAAATGATAGGAACAAGTTAGGAAGTATGCATTTAGTTTGTATTTCTTTACATGTTCTTTTTAAAACTAATTGGTTGCTCTTTCCCTTTCAGAGTTGATTGAAAAACTAAATTGAAAAGTTTTTATCATTTAGTTGCATTTCTTTAGGAATTTCCCATTACATCACACGATGAACCTCAAAGACAACTTTAAAACAAGACTTGAACATAAAATCGACATCAATAAACCTAAGAAAGCATTGTAGCATTAACAATAACATTTAGAAGATCTAGGCAGAGGACGCAGCCCCGACTTCATTAAACATAGTACTTGTTTCTAACTTGTCTCAGGATACATTCCTAATGTGATACATCATCCCACGTATAAGTATATCGGAGCCTGCCCACGTACTTTGGGTATATAGGGCGGCAGGCAGGTACAAAGAAGTGGGGTGATCTATTATGTGTGCTTTCTCATTAGACTGTCACAGCATGTACTTCTGGGCTTCCACATACCTTCGAGCATATTTGGAGGTAACGAAGTTTTCTACCATCCATAGGTAACCAAGTTGGCTACCTTGTAACTTGTGATACACTAAACACAACATTTGGAGAGATTTCCTTATCCGTACTTAGTTCACGAGGTATTTATAGTCCAATTAATTGCAAGCCTTCACCTAGAAATGTCTTATATTATTTTTCAATACATTTGTTTTTGTGCAATAAAACTACTAAATAACAGGAAGAAACAACACTGCCTCATATTGTTTATGAATACTTAAACCACCTTTACCACCGAAAGCTATTTGGTCATGGAAAGTGAGCATCGTTTCTACCAAAAAATCCAAAATTACCGCATTCTAGTGTGTTCTCTTCATCACATATACTAGAGTCATATCAAGTCATTTCTACACATCATGTTTCATCCATTGTCATCAAAATGTAGTCCTCAATGCCTACTTGCTATGGTCATGATCCATCCAATCAAAGGAGAATTTGCCTCCAACTCCGACGTTGTTCAACTGAAGTTGGGATATGGATCCTGACGTGCTTTATCTGAATACATCTGGATCCCGGTCAACAACTGCAGCCTCCTGTGATCTACCCATAGTCGATCATAGCCATTGTGCCCCCCATTTCGCATCAAGAATCCAAATTCGAAATCTATCTCTGTACCGACGATGAAGTTATCTCCCACCAAGTTTGATTACTGAGGAAATACCACAAGACGAAACACCCTCAACTCCAACTCATTTTTGGAGGAGATTTATCTTTATGATTCTTCTCAATTGACTTACAATGCTCTTTTCATGATGTTTCAAATCGAAGCCCCCATAGATCCTATAGGGTATACAATCGGGTTTTATGACCATGGTGAGTCAACACTTCCGGTTGTACCATCTATACATTAGGATTTGAGGTCTAAAATGGGCCTCCTAATGAAATTATAAAGTAATACAGCCAATTGCAATATTACATTACATCATCAAATTTTAGAGGGAAAAAAGAACAAAAATAATAAAATAATAAAATAGTTTTTTCAACTCAGATTTTCAACTTCTATTCCTATGGTTTTACTCAAATTTCGGTGAGAAACACTCGTTGGATGGAGATTTTATTTATCTTCCAAGGAGTACCTATGTTGTATACTTTCATGACCCGCAGTAAATAACGTTTGTGTATTTATTTTTCATGTAGAGGGTCCATCAAAAGTATGCAACATGGGTAATTGGATGAGAAATTAAATTTGTATCCCGTTAGGTCCCGTGATTTGGCCACATAGCCAAATGACATGTAACATCAAACTGTGTTTCTAAGCCTAAGGACTTAGCTCTTCCTCGGGACTCGCAGAGAGGGCTTCTATAAGTGTAAAAGATATTGCATGCATTTCTGTGATGTTCTGATATTAGGCTAGTTATGAAGTATGTTTCTACTTTTTGTTTTTTGTTTGTGAGGGATGAAACCGACTGAATACATAAACCGGATAACAAATGTAGATAAATTTGGCTATGGGGTCAAACAGTCAAGGAAGCTTATGAGGTGATATGTAAAGTCACCAGAGGTTTTATTTGATCTACAATAGAAGGGATCTCCTATAAAATGGATTAAATGAAATAAGTTAAGGAAAAGACAAGGGATTTCAAGTGCTAACTAGTTAATATGTATTATAAACATGTACGCTGAAGCTAATATCATGCAGGAATAAATTATAAGCTAATCAATACATAGAAATCCCATTCCAAAATTCCATACATAGAGGTATAAGACCCCTTCTAACTTCGGGAAAAGGCTATCAGATTTTGGGGGAAAACACATGAGACAAACTACCAACTCATAACCATGCCCCAATGCCTAAACATAGTTCCCAGCCATTGGGCACTTGATTAAACAAGTTTTCATAGTTTCAGGCAAAGTGGCCAGATCGGACTAGGCCTCCTTGGTTCAACAAAATGATCAACAAATCACCAAAGAGAAAGTTTTATGGAAAGAACTATGGGAAGCTGATAGGTGGGTAGGGAAAACCATACATCCTACTCAACATACATACAGAATCAAGGAATAAAACTTTTGCTAAACAACACCTTAGGTTACTGCAGAAGCTAAGAATTTCTTAAAGATAACTAAGGGTGAAGAAACATCAAGCTAAGTGAAGATCAAAATTTGAGCTTCCATAGGCATATCTCAAAAATCAATCTTTACTGATCTATAGCAAGAAATATGAATTATGAGTGAAAACTAGTAAAGACAAAACATTAAGAAGCACTATACCATTCTACCATGTCAAGGAATCCATCAACAAGCCTTCAACATTCTTCAAAAAGCATCCAAGAGGCAAATTCAAACATCATAACTCAAGTGTATTCTTCCAGCTCATATGACCAATGGTTTAATTTTTCAAGTTCAGCCTATTTACAATGAGAACCATGGAATAAATAGGGCTTGAGGGATGAAAAACCTCATGGTTAAACCAGCTATCCCATTGGCCAGTTAAAATATCTAAACTTGTCCTCGAGGCTTTGTGCCCAAGGCACAAAATATCCATAAAATATCTTAAAAACTGCTAAAAATGGAAATTATATTGAATTTACATGATTTCATGATAAAAATAGCTTAACGTTCATTTGGGAAAAGCATTTTGAGTTCAAAAATTCAAAAATACTTCATATTTATGCCCGAAAAAGGTCCCCCGACTGTTGGATGTAAATGGCAGCCTTTCCAGGCCGAAAATGAGGCTTATTATGGCCTGCTGGAAAGCTCTCTATGTCTTCTTCCGGCGCAAGTGGAATCATCTCAATCTGACTCTGAAAGTCCCTCAAAACTGTAATACCCGTGTGCAAAACCTGTAAAATAGCATCATTGATATGGCTTACATGCAAAATGAGGTTGTTGCCTAATTTGAGAGGGCGAATGACTTTCAAATGCCCTGAAATCGCTGAGACCTGCTCAGAATTATGGAACCCATTGGGATCATCCTCCTCCCTTGAAAACTCATCAACTGAAATGGTTTACTTATGAGTTTTTACAAAACTTAAAATACTAAAACAAAGCTCAACAAAATTAAAATTAAGTAAAGGTATGACCTCTAAGGGTCCATAGAAACATTGCTCAGTTAGCCAAAATATCAAGGGCTGATATGTTTTTTCTTATTTCCGTGTTAGGCGCCTTCTTTCAACTTCTTCAATTTTTCAGTGACGCCTAATTTCTACCAGGCAAATTGATTTGAGTCAAAAGAAGAGTCCTTTTTCTCCAGAGTCTGAAGATCCCCTCGCTTGCCTTCAAGCTTTGGGACAAATGCCGGTTAGCTCCTCTGCCATGCCTGTTTTCCTGTCTCTCTGTCAAAAGGCAGAGAGAGCATTTAACTGAGCTTGTTCTTCTGCTTCTGTTTCTCCAAGGCTCTTCTGTTCGATGGTCCTAGGCCTCTTTCGCCTAGGCTAGTCCTCCTCCTCTTCATCAAACTCGCCACGAGCCTTCAATTCTTATATTGGCGCCTTTCTCTACTTCTTTTATACTCTGATCGCTCTTGCCTCATGAATGGCCGCATGATATTTCATTTGTTTGTTTTCAACCTCCAAGAAGTGGTTGAAATTCTCGCCCTTGAAGATCTTTCAGAATCCCTCAATTTGCCCTTTTCTTGTGGAATGAGGAGATTTTCAAGGAGGCGGGCCTCATCACCGCTTAATGCTGGGATAGGATGACAAATACTTATCTCCCCCCATGCTTGGCACCTTCTCCAATTTTACTTTTGCCTTTGAATGCCAATCTAGCGTTTTTCCTCAAAAGCTAGAAGTCGTTCTTTTGGGCAATTTCCTCTTTTTTAGGAACAGCTTTTGGTCACTTTTCAAGGAGGCAGCTTCTGGGCTTGTTGTCCTTCCTCAACATCTTGTCCACTTTGTGGCTCAAAAGATGCTTTCCAATTGTTTACCAACCTGCCGCTTTTTTCAATCTCTCGGCTCACTGCTTCCTCTTCCCAACTCGTCGCTCATCAAACTGCGACTTGCCGCCGTCGACCACCCGCACTTGCCGCCTGTCAACCAGCCGCCTGGCCCACGGGATTCAACCGCCGTCACCCCTGCACCAAGGCTGCTGTTCTCATCATCCTCCTTTCTCCCCGTGGCTCACCGCTCCTCTCCTTCTCCTCGTTTACTGGCCTGGTCATCTTGAGTTTTTTAGGGGTAGGCCTACTAGATAAAGGCACCGGGCGATGGACAGCCTGTGAGTGGGGAGAGACATATGAATGAGGACAAGTAATAAATCGGGCATGGCTAATGAATGAATCCATGAAACCCCTTTCTCTACCGTGTAAGAAGATAATGACCAAGGAATGATGAAAGAGAGAAGGATTTCATTGACAGGAGCTTTTCGATGTCAATAGCTGCCATTTTCTATGCTTTGGACAAAAAGTATGGAAGGCTGAATTGCTTCTTCTCGCAAAATGAACAACAAGCCAACATGATAGGAAAATATTTGAGCAACCTCCTACAAGTGAAGATCTCATTATGGCTTCTTATCGGGGCCTGGGAGACATGAATGCCAAGAAGATAGGAGAAAGGAAAATAGCAAGATGTGGTTTCCGGCGTTCGTGGCTTGATGAAAGGTTTATATCTTCCAGACACATGTTTTGTTTAAACTATTTCACCTTTGATAATGGGATCTTGGTAGCCTGGGCTACATACCTTGGGGGAGATTTTGAAGTCAAGACCTTTAACTCATGGTTTCTAATTTCAAAGCTGTTAATAAATGTAGTAAGTGGCTAGAAACTCACTTCTTCTATCTCCTAGTCGCAAATCAAGACAACCTACTTCATGGAAATTGAAAAGCATCAAGGGTTAGCATTGATTTCTTCTATGGAGATAGGCTCATTCTTTATGTGGTCCCGCTTGTGATCTCGTTTTGAGGCATTCCCGACTTCAAACAAGCTGAAGATGGGTAAACCGCCTACCGGGCGAAAATTACTGGATTGAACCGGCCACTACATCGTTTGGATAGTTTAGACAATGTGGTTTTGAAATAAAATGTAACAACAAGTTTCCTTGAATGTCACCTCTACACTTCTTAAAAATGCCTCCTTCAACTCGATACCCCAGCTATGTAACCTTTACAATGGTACCATGTAAAAGATGGGGCACCGTTTCAGAGATTCCTCAGTAATGCTTTGAACAATCACCCCTCTTGTGACTTTGTTAGAGGCCAACCTGTTCGTTATTTGTGTTTTCTAAACAAACTTGAATATAAAACCCCGCTTCTTCAGGTCATTCACCTGAAAAATACCTCCTCATTAATGGCATTTATAGAGACCACATGCTGGAAAAGAAAGAGACCCTTTTGGTTAGTGTGAAAAATTTAGCCCACAGTAGTTAAGGAAAACACCTTTCACTTATGAATTTTGAAACAATCACTATATTTGTACCTCTGGCTTCAATGTAAACTCGATCATCAACAAGTGCCCAATCACTAACAACCCGCTTCTAGAAATGGTATTCAGCCACCTCGTAACCTCTCACAAATCTTCGTAATGATACAATACAAAGGTAAGGAAGAAACAGACTTAGCTTGGGTGGTGTCCATGCAACAGTGGTTTAGGAGGTCACTGCTTTGTGAGTTTAAATAGTCCATCAACAATTTATACCCTCGCTCCAATGTTTAACTCTCATCAACAAACTTCCGCCTTTTACTGCCGTCGTCTTTGGAAGCTTCGTCAACAACTTTCAAGATAGTGAAATACAAAGAAATAGGGGTGATCTCTGTGAAAGTCTTGAGTACAGGATAAGTGTTTTGATAACCCTGCCTTTAGAAATGACCTTTTCCCTCGAACATATCGTCAGCAATGGGCTTCTTCAAAATGACACCATTCAAGAAAGAAAAGGTAACTAGGCTAGGTGATATATCAAAGGTATTCATGCTTTTTAGGAAACACACTTGCTTGTGGGTTCAAAAGATCTATCAATACATTCATGCTCCTCGTCTCCTCGATGTTAGAGTTCAACCATCAAAAACTCCTTCCTCGGCGTAAAAATGGCCCTATTCACTTAGAATCTCTTCCGTCAACAATTCTTCACAATGATACAATGTAGTAAAAGAAGGCTGCATCTAGGTTGGGTAAAATCAAAGGTATTATGGTTTAGACAATACACCTTTTGCTTTATTTAGAGAGATAATAATGACAGAAGTTTTATAGAAGATGTCAAGCCTTTCGATTGGACATATGAGTTTTCCGCAACGAAATCCCTCTAATCAAAACACCGCTTTTGCCAGAAAAAAAACTCGGCCTCCGATCGATTTGAGGAAGAAACAAACTGGCCCTCTACCTCAAACCCGCATCTCTATATGTGCCTGACAGACCACTTATCATATTTCAGCCCCAGCCTTGGCTGTAGAAATGACTGCTTTTTAACTAAAATGACAAGGTCCAGGTTCTTGTGCTTTATTGTTCTTTATCAAAACCTTGAATGGATGAGCATATAAAAATAATTTAATTTTGAAGAACACCTGCTTTTTGAAAGCTGAAATGATCATTGGGACTTGGCGACGGCGCTGTGGGCATTTTGTAAAAACACGTCATTAAAATATCGACGGCCTGCTTCGTCGATCATTTGGCGGCTTTAGCGTCTTGTACAGTATTGCCGCTACTAACGCATTGCAACAAATAGCGCCGAAAAGAGCTCCTTGTAGGTATCAGTTGCATCGCCGTGTTGGAAACGAGCGCTGCTGCAACTTTAACTGCAAGGCATAAACTTCAAATTGCTCAAACGCCTGATAGCTCAGGTTGCTAATTTGGTTTTGAATTTCGAAATGATCATTTACTTTCCTATTCCACTTTTAATCACACCTTCAACCTTATATCATTTTCAAACAAACATGCTCAACGGGTCATTCTTTTTTAAAGTAAAATAGAGTTTTGGTTTGGTTCTTTCAGGAGCTTGTCTTGGAAACCTTTGATTTTTTAACTTCCTGCACCTTCAAAACTTGCCTTGGAGAGTTGCCATATCTTCCTCAGCTTAATTTTTTATACCGTATCTTTGTGTTGAATCGCCTTTGGAATGATGACAACTTGTTTGTTTTAAGATATATAAACAAGAAACCATCAAAACTAAAGCTTCTTCTCATTTGTTCATAAGATTGAATACCATTTGCCTCCTTCATTCAAAAGACAAGTTTGTAGAATATGAAAATGTATGATACAGCCCTTATTTTGTTTTAATTAGCGTAAGTAAACCCTTTTTGTCAATAGGAACTATTTCAAGGATCAACTATGTCTAATTGCTTTTCCTCTCTTGGTGATTTTAGCAAGGAAGGGCTTATTCATAATACACCAAACATTTGAAATCAGAAAGTTAACGTTATATCTTTAGTGATGCATTGACCTTTGTAGGCGACATTGTCTTGTTGTCAATCTTTTCCTCAAGGAGAGTTCTAGAAGTAGACTAAGGGGTAATACATATATTCAATATTTTCCTAATTTGTAGGTTCCATTGCATATTTTCAGTAGAGGCCGAATAATTTTTTGCACGATTTTCAAGACTTTAATATTCAATTCTGTAATGACTTTATTCAAGTAGATTCTTCCGCACGTTTTCTCTTGTGAGTAAATTCAAGAAGAACTTGCGAGAGGCTTTGGCTATCCGCTTGCTATATGGAGGAGGCTCTTCAATGTGTAAGGTATTTGAAGGTTTGACTACTATAATGACATGTCTTTCTTCCTCAATGTGGTGTAGTAAGTCCATACTGGAATAACATCAATCTTGGCATCACTATTTGCAAACATCATCAGATTTTAAGAAAACTCAGCCATGTTGACACCGTTTCTAAGGGTGACTGAGATATTTATCATTTGGCTTGTTCATTCATGACTACATTTGACAAAACTCTTTGTGACTATGAAAGTTCAAATATTTTTGAACCAAGGACTTTCCCTTCTCACTGTACGGCATACATATGATCTATTCCATTGATCTTGTATGTTCTGTACATTTAAGATTGAATGCTATCAAGGACATGTCTTCTAAAGCTTCAACAATTCAATTGACGGTAAGTTTTAGAAATGAGTTTTATCAGGACTAAACTCCTTTTTGCTAGCATATTTCCACCATATTCTTGTTATGATCATCAATACATTCATAAAACCTGAGTCCCCGTTTACTTTGTTTCAGCTCAAGTCAAACCCATCTTTCCATCATCTAAGTCAATATTGCCTCGCCTCTCGCTTTATGGGATGAAGTGGAGGCGCCTAACCCTCTCGCTTGCAAATGAAGGATGGTTCTTGACCTTGAAAATTTACCAATTTGTCAGAGACAAAGGTGACCTTTTCTAACCGTGATTTTCATGTCGAGAAAGAGCCAGAGTTCGTGTAGGCGCTTTCTCGTTTTTGGTGACATACTTAAAGGCTCAAGTTAAGCACTTAGTTGTCGTTCCTCTTAACTCGTAAACTCAAACATTTACTCCATGAGATGAAATATACTGGGTTTCCTTGTAGAACCATAGAACACTGTGGAAAACCTAATAGTCGCCTTGAGATTGGATTTATGCAAGCATTGAGATCTGAAAAGGAAGGCGCACTTAGGGTCGTTTGTTAATTTCATATTTTGCAAAGTAAGGGATCAATATGGTAGGCCTGGCAGGAGGAGGCTTTGCTTTGATGGTTGCCATGTGAAATGTCTTAAAGCGCCACTTCTCCAACATAGTAGACTTTCTAAATTGCATGTAGATTTTCCTTTTTAAAGCCGATGGGCAAAACAATAAGGTCAAGCTAGATAGGATTGTGGACATGAGGTTGGTTTCTAAGGTAGGTGGACTGGAATAGGTGTACAAAAAAGTTTTGGGAGGGTTTTTCTTCAGATGACATATTGATACATAAGGAAATCGCTTTCTAGAAAACTCACCAAGATAGTAATTAATACCAACATGTAAAAAATATCGATGCATAACATATCCAACTAGTTTCTACCACCTGAGAAAAACTTAGGAGATATGTTGAAAATACGCGTTGAAAAAATTAGTTTTATTATTTTATTATTTTTTATTATTTTAACTTTTTTTATCAAAATGTGAGATTCATCCTCCATGGTTGGATACTCTATCATCTCTAATCCTATCAGTTCTTAGTAAATTTATTGGTTGTACATTTTTCTGAGGCCCATATTAGACCTCAAAATTCCCTAATAAAATTGCTAATATCATCTACTATTATTTTTAAGCCATCGATATTCACCACATCACGTAGTCACATATATATGGTGGTCCTTTCATCCCTACTAGGTTACCAATCATTATCTGAACTTTCCTCCGGGTATCCTTGAACCCATGGACTTCACCCATGTCATTGTCTAGTATTCCATCTAAAGGTCTCTAATGAGTGTTGAATGGCTTGACTTTATATATATCTTGATATGACTCTAATTAGCCCAAGCTAATAGAATATTTCATTTTGTTTTGATTTTCTTAATTGATGAACAAAATGTAAAAGGAGGACATGTAAACTCCTAAAACATCAAAATAAATCAATGCCCAATGAATGAGAAATCGTGTTTCTAACAAATACACTTCAGAGGAAACAAGGATTTGAGGAGATTGACTCAGTCAGTCAGCATAGGATCGTGCTTAGTCATTGAGTGTCAACCAAGGAAGACTGTAATAACCAATATTGAAGGAATTTTGGACTCATCAAATGAATTCATTCTGGGTCAATACTTATTTTGATGGCTTCTACTTGACAGAGATGTGCCCGCTGGATGTATGGTACACCATGTAATTCTTCATACTAGAGAGATATTCATGTTTGAAGTTTGTACCTCAGTTAGTGGGCTAAAACCAGATGGGGTTGAGGAATGGGTCAAAAGTCATAATTAATATTTTTAAGCTCCCAAAATCCCTCCCACGCTTCACTCTGGTTAGCCCCACTAAGATTTATATAAATTGTGATCTTCATTTCCTCCTTAGGTAAGGGATTCGGTCATCCTAAGCAGTCATCGTGGGAATTTTCACTCTAACTTTTCTTTTCATTTAAGGTTCTAAGATAGCAAAGCCAATTTCTGAGAAGTCATATAAAATTCTTAGATCAACGTACAAGCAATATTTTTGGAGATATCTGTGTGTCGTGGTTTTGTGTGTTTGAAATTCATCTCAAAGAAGTGACCTTGGTAAATTCATCATAACTATCCTAAGAACTGAATAGAAGTCCATAAAAGTGGTAGAGAAAAGGCTACCTCAGTAATTTTTCCTCATCAATTTTTTTTTTAGCCAAATGAAGAAAAGTGACACGTGTGGCACGTTTGGATATGTGTCACTGGAATAAATCTATAATTAGGGGTATTGTGAGAGATTGGGTATAAATCTCTCTTTAAAGAATCCAAAATTGGTTCAGACTCATGGCATTGAAAAGATGACTTAGAGAATTACTACAAGACTAAAATCAGATAATGGGATCCCAAATACCAGAGATACACCAACGGTATCGGTATTCTAGAAGGCAAATAAAAGTTAGATCACAGTTGTCAAGGTGGCAAAGGACTTAATTTCTACGGCAAAAAAGCAAAGGAAGGTGGCAAAGATAGGGGCATGGTAAGAGTAACAACTGGGTGGTAACAACAACAAGAAGATCTATCAGCAAGTGAAGTCTTTCTATGGCAAAGATCGTATACAATCATTGTAAATGTATCATTGTACTAAGTCATTGTACAAATATTGTAAAAATTGTACTAGTGTCTATCTACCCGCTAGGATTAGTAACAACCCTCTCTTTTATTTAATATTAGTAAGAAGATGAAATAATAAATTTAGTTTAAAAAATCCAAATCAATTTAGGATTTGTTTGCCTTAGAAAAGAAATTTTTCTATCATAAACCTATAAAATCCTTTAAAGAATATTGCTAAAATCTAAGTTGTTGATAGATTTTAATAGCAACCGCTTCTTAAACAAGATAGTGCATCCATGTAATGTGGTATATACCTTTGATAAAACGCATTGGTCGCAGATCGACAGATGAGAAAACAAAATGATTAATGAATATCTTTGTGCTCTTTTTCAATTATAGCGCGTATATTTTACATGCTTCTTTCAATAATGCCATTTTGTGATTTTAGGATCATGTGATTTATGAAAAATATGGCGCTTATTGCATTAAATTTCATGGCGCTTATTTTATAATCTAGTAGACTGGCTTTAGGATATTGCGACATTATACATTGGCAAGGCTATGGTAAATGCGAAATGTAATGTTACAGACTATGTAGGCGTATGCATCCTGGGCGTACCTTCTCCTATATGTCAAATTGCTTGCGCGCCTTTAAAATGATTATATTAAATGATTGGATTGATTATTAATGTGAAATAATATTGTGTTTAGATTGAAAGTCGTTTCACAATTAAAATATTATATCTCATCCGCTTTCACATTTAAAACAGTCTCATCACCTTTCTTATGTCATTACTCTCATTCATTCGTAAAACGCAGGCACGAAGGAGCGAACATCTATACAAAGCTTTCGTTAAACACTATGGGTAAGAAGGAGAAGAGCTCAAGTTCTGAGAACAAAGAAATGGCTTCGCTATATGCAGACACCGCCTGTAACAAGGATGCTGGTATATCCACTTGGGAGGGAATGTATAGTCTGTTAGAAGATGAAAACCCTGTGGTAGTAAAAGTTGCAGCTACAGCAGATTCCAAGGATACGTCTGAAGAAACTCTCAGAGACTTGGCTTGCTCATTTTTGCATAGAATAGCAGCAAGGCCAAGGATTCTCCCATACATAGACATGGTGAGATGGGTGCTGGATAGCGCCGATATTTCGGACAGGCAATTCAAAACTCCATCTGAAGAGCTAATTGGGTCATTCACCATAGAAGATTTGAGATTAATTTATAAGTTGCCGGAACCACAGGCGACTTACAACAAAAAATTCATGGAAGATTTTGCCAGAGAACATGCGAATTTGGAAGAATGCACAAAGGAGTGGACCAAAAGAAGTGAACCATTGAAGAAAAATAAACAAGGTATGTACAGCATGGGTTCGCTTACCTCTCCTTATTGTTTTACTGCTGCCATGTTATGCAGGCTTTTTGGAAAGCCTGACATAAATATGATCTTACCCGAATGGCTTCCTTTGTTGAATGCGGCCGTTAATTCTACAATTGTAGACTGGGCCAAAATCCTATCTGATAATTTGACCACTGCTATTTTTCAATACCGGTCCAAACGAAATGTTTCTCAGCGGGTTTATCCGCCTTTTTATTTATCTGCTTATGTCATGGACGCCATCTGCTATGTCTCTAAATTCCCTGTGATGGGCTGGAAATGGACTATCCATGATCCTTTGCCCATTCATGTGTACCATAAAGAACTATGGGAGTCTAAGTTTGTTCCCCATTTTTACCAAATTTGTCATGGAATAATGCTGCCATTGTACAGAACATTGTATAATAAGGATGCCCCAAGGTTATCCTCAGAAACAGAGGTTGATATTCTCCCCGTCGTGAGATGGTTTGGAGAAGAATTTTTCACTTATATTAGGGTTTTTGGAAGTTATGCTTCTCCCCATGTGTTACCCCTATATGTTCCGGATAGACTTGTAGCTCGGGAAATTGCTTATCAGACCTGTGGCCAGGGAGGTATAACAAAAGATTTAAAAGAGAAGAAAAAGGGCATTTGGCCACAATTTCCCATAAAATGTGGAACATTTTCATTGTTTGATATTGGTCATGCATTTCAAGAGATAGGCAACGTTACATGCCTACAGCTGTTCAAATTCTCAAGAAGGTTATTCGACCCAAATGATATTGTTAAGAATTTTACCAATGCAATCAAAGTAAGGGAATTTTTCGGGGAACAGGATCTTTTTGATGATATGTTCCAAGCAAAAAATTCATTCAAAGAAGTTTTCAATTCAGCTCAAGCTCAGCTATCTCCAGAGGAATTCCAGGAATTTAAGCTTTACAGAGAAAGGAGACTAATTCCTATTCCTTTGGATAATCTACGCTTAGAGCCCGCAAGGGAGCAAACTCCTAGTGTTAGTCTTAATGGTAGTTCAAGTACAGGTAAATCTAAATCTAAATCTGACAGAGATTCTGAACACTCCAAAAAGTCTAAAGAAAAGGAAGATAAAATGGAAGAATCCATTAAAGATTATGCACAATCAAAAGAACTTGCTCAACAACAAATTTTGACTTCTCAACAGACAATTGCTCCTCCAACCAATGTATAGCAACAGCCAGTCACCATTGAGTTAGACAAAGAATGGGAAACCTTTAATCAATTGATTAATATAGAGGGACAGAATGTACAGACCCCTGTCTAGACAACCAAAGTTTTGAGCACAGGAACAAGCAGCACAGCCACAGTGACAGAGCACATACCAATCACGCCCTCCTCTGAAATTGTACTTAATGTAGAGGACATCCCTCCTTTGGATGTATTCTACAGCCCAAAATACAAAGCAGTAGTGAAGAGACAGAGGAAAAAGAGAAAAATAGAAAGTGCAATTGCTACTGAAGCAGAACAAGTAGATGTTTTATGGAAAGATCCTGCCACAGAGCCTACCCATAATCTCACTAAGTTATCTCAAATAACAGGAGCTTATGCTTCTGCAACAATTGATAAAGCAGTTGAGATACAACTTTTGTTGAATGAAAAAGAAGAACAGATAAAAGCTCTGCAACAGCAATTGCAACAGGTACAGGCCAATAAGGAAGCACAATTGAAACTTGAAGAGTTACAACAACAACTTCAAGAAATGCAAATAGGACATCAAAAAAGCCTGGCTGATAAAGACAAACAAATACAGATTATTCAAGATCAGCATAAAGATGATCCTAAGCTTCCAGAATTCATTTCAGAAACCATCTCTTTGAACAATCAACTACTGCAACAAGAGGAAGTTTTCTACCAAAAAATCTTGCAATGGAATTCTTTGTGCCAAGAGAGCGATAAAATCACAAATCATGTCGTAGATTTACGAAATGATTATGATTTGATTAATGAAAAGATAAATGATTATCTGGCATGGCAAAAGACAGAAGAAGGCAGAAAAGCTGGTGCACCCATTGTTAATGAAAACCATAAAGAAATATTGTTCAAAAGCTGATGTACAAATCAGATAAGGAAGGTTATATAGATGCAAGAAGTAACAAATTCTCACGTATTGTGTAAATGACAATTTACACAAAGCTAATTTGATCCTTTAAACCTGCTCAAGATATCTCCACAAAATCAGCTAAAATAAAGGACCTGATAAAGTAAGAAAAGTTAAAACATCCAGTAATCACAAATATTAGACCAGACTCAAAACATGTAAATTTAGTCACATGTCAAGATAAGATACCAATTTGCACCATCAGTATCTAATGCAGAAAATATTGTTCTTATAAGCCGCTGATCATTTTCAAACAATGATCTAAGTTTGGCTGACCGTGATCTTTCAAAAACTATGCTAGATGCCTCAAGATCAAGGATCAAGTTCATATATAGATAGATGATGTACTTCACGATTTTAGCTAGGTGACATAACCAATTCCAATTGGTAATAAACTATTTTTAGAGTTAGTTAAGTAGTATTTAAACCTCTCTCATGCATTTAGAGAGGGGTCCTGGATCTTAATATTTTTGGACTTGGAGATTGCATTTCTGTACTCCATTGTCTTATATATTTTTTAAAAAGGATCACATCTGGTTATTTTCATGCGGAATTATCTTTGAAGTGTTGCATTTCTGTACCTTTGGAATTTGATTTTGCATCATAGTTACTGGATAGAGTATCAAATTGCATTTGAAAGTCCTCAAGATGAACAAGGTATTTCTATCTGTTTACTGTTGATTTCTTTTGTCTTATGATATTTGTTTTAAGATTGCTATCATTTATATGTATATTTGTTTTCAGAACGCTTCCTTTTATATATCATTTCTGAGTATAATTGAAACGTTATTTTTTATAATTACATGTAGATGGTATACAATGATGCATGCAATATGCTAATATAACTCTGTTTAATTTCTTAAACAGAGTTATCTTTATTTGTTTCTGCACATTTCAATTTAATTAATAATACATTTTCATGGTTCTTGTTTAATTGGAACACTACCAAGGGTTGAAGAGGCAGTGTTGGGAGGTCTAGGATCATCATTAGGTGGTTGTGTCAAAGTTTGGGTTATGGTCTAGTATATCTTCTTCTTCTACGTCATTCCATATCATTGTAAAGTGGAGCATTTTCCCTGGTATAACGGGAGTCCATTCTTCTTTTATTCTTCTATAGGGTGGTAGGGTGGTGCTAGGGTGAGTTGTAGCTCATTGGGTGTTGGGGCATCCATTCAGTTGACTACTAAAGAATCTCGGGCATTGGAGAATCCATCTAGTGGGAGCTGGAGAAGAATGCTTTTCTAGATTCTAGGAAGTTTGAGCTTTATTTTCAATTGGAGTTCAATATTAAATAATTATTAGAAAAGCATTAGGCAATTTTTGTCCCGGAGTGGTTTTCCACCTTAAAAACTGTGTGCATTTGTGTTCCTCTTTTTTGTTGCTATCATTGTACAAACACTAATAATAATTGAAGATTAACTAATGCTCTAATTGAAAGGAATACAAATTCACCCCCCCCCCCCCCTTAGTATTTCCAACAATTGGTATCAGAGCTTGGTTCCTTCAATAGCAGTTTAACAGCTGGAAGGAGGTCATGGAGCATACCAAAAATGGTGTACCTCTATTCAATGAAAATAATTATGCACTCTGGAAAGTAAGAATGGAGGTCTATCTCTTGGTGCAAGGTTACAAAGTATGAGACACTGTTCAAAATGGATTTACATCAACCGCAGATGAACAAGGTAAGAAGAATTTGGTAAATGATGCAAAAGCAAAGAATATTATTATTAGTGAAGTTATTGAATCTGCTTATAATAAGGTGTTGGGTTGAAAAACCACCAAAAATGTATGGGACAAGCTTGAGAATATATATGCAGGTGACTCAAATGTCAAAGAAGCAAAGCTTCAAATCTATAGAGAAAAATTTGAGCAACTCAGAATGAAAGAAGATTGCAACATTCCTGCATACTTCCGATATGTTTATGAAATAAACAATACTATGGAAAGATTGGGAGAGCCAGTTGATGAGAAGAATATTATACGGAAGATTCTTAGAACGTTACCAGGGAGATTCAACCCAAAGGTATCGGTCTTAGAATACAGTGCAAATCTGGACAAATTCGACAAGGAATAATTACATGGAGTTCTCATAGCATATAAAATGTGACTTGATGAAGAAAAGGGTACTTCAAATCTAGAAAATGCGTTCATTTCATCTAAGCAAACCAATAAGGACAAAAAACCTTCAATTTAAATGAAATGCACTTGCAAGTGTGAAGAAAAGGGAGATTATGGAGAAGGTCTTTCAGATGAAGAATATGCTTACTTTACGAGA
This sequence comes from Pinus albicaulis, assembly GCA_034641835.2. Taxonomy (NCBI): domain Eukaryota; kingdom Viridiplantae; phylum Streptophyta; class Pinopsida; order Pinales; family Pinaceae; genus Pinus; species Pinus albicaulis. Next base: position 392,730,562 of record CM076573.1, read on the forward strand.
AAACTAAAACCTAGTAAGGGAAAATTCAAAGGTAAATTTCCAATGATATGTTTTGGTTGTGGTGAGGTTGGGCATTTCGTAGAAAAATGTCTGAACAAAAGTGATGGAAACTCAAAAGGAAATAAAGGCTTTAAGAAATTCAAAAAGCAAGGCAAAAAGAAAGGATCCAAAAGGAAATTTCTCTCTAAAGAAGATAGCTCATCATCTGATGAAGAAAGTGACAGCAAAGAAGAAGCCAATGAGAAATTATTGTTTATGGCCAAGCACAATAAACAAGAAGTATCGAACAATGAAGAAGAAGGGTTGACCATAGAAGAATTTTATGAGGAGGCAATCAAGCTTATAAAAGAGCTCAATGCTGAGAAGATCCGTTCCAACACTCTTGAAGAACAAGTTCAAGGTCTCAAAATTGAGGTTGAAGAACAAAAATGTATTGAAGAGTCACTTCAAAAGAAGTTGGAAGAAAGCAACCAAGAAAGGGAAGCATTAGAAGCCGAAGTAGTCTCACTGCGTAAGGAAGTGAAGAAGGGAAAAATTGTCCAAAACTATGCCAACAGCTCAAGGGCATTGGAAGAACTCATCAAAAATCAACGATCTTACAACGACAGAACTGGCCTCGGTTACAAAGAAGAAGAAGCAGGACCTTCTACAACAAAATACAATGAACCTATGAGATCTGACATACATGTAGACTTCATTGGACAAGATTCGCAAGCACATCCTTGGAAGACGATTCCTCGACGAAGATTTTCATCCAGGTACCAACATATTTTTCATGGCTATTGTTATTCATGTGGGAAATTTGGTCATAAAGCTATAGAATGTCACACGTACCCTAGGAACCAATACAATTCCAATAGATTCTTCAAATATGAACCTCCCAGGGCTCAAAGAAACATCAATAGATTTGAACATTTGAGAAATAATATGGAATGTTACAAATGTCAGAAATTTGGACACATAGCCAGAGACTGCAGACTTGAAAATCCTCCAGAAGAATCTTCGAAGCCACAAAATGAACGAACATGGAAGAAGAAGAAGACTGATAATTGTGCTCTCGCTCTCAAGGCTCAAAAAAATAAAGATGTGTGGTATGTTGACAGCGGTTGCTCAACGCATATGACTGGAGATAGAAGGAAATTTGTATCTCTGAAAGAGAAGAAGGATGGAACCATATCCTTTGGAAATTATGGATCTTCAAATGTTATAGGATCAGGTACCGTCACTCTCGGAAGCAAAGATGTTCTAGCCAAGAATGTTCTATTGGTTGAAAACATGAATCACAATCTTCTTAGTGTTGGACAAATGTGTGATCAAGGACACACAATGCTATTCAACTCCACAAAATGTGAAATCAGGAAAGGCAAGTATGGTAAAATTGTGGCTACAACAAGTCGAGCTCCAAACGACATATATGTTCTGGATGAAGCAACTAAAGCATGTCTACTAGCTAAAGAAGATGAAAGTTGGTTATGGCACAAATGAATGGGTCACATAAACTTTGACAATCTTGTCAGGATAAGCAAAAAGGAAGCAGTACGAGAAATGCCGAAAATCTCAAAACCTTCCAACACACTATGTGAGGCATGTTGGCATGGAAAGCAGACAAAAGTCCAATTTAAAACAAAAGAACACTTTTCATCACATCCATTGGAATTGATACATACTGATCTATGTGGTCTTGTGAGAACAAAAGGCTTAGACGGAGAATTATATTTCATGTTAATGATAGATGACTATACTAGGATGACAGCCGTCAGTTTCCTAAAGAAAAAATCTGAAGCATTTGAGTGCTTTAAGATCTACAAGGAGTTGGTTGAAAATGAAACTGATTTGAAAATAAAGTGTTTAAGATCAGATAATGGTGGAGAATTCACTTCCAAATTATTTCAGCAATATTGTGATGAAAATGGAATAAAAAGGAAATTTTCAATAGCACGAACACCTCAGCAAAATGGAGTTGTTGAAAGAAAGAATAGAACTGTACAGGAAATGGGTAGAACAATGTTGAAGGACTCAAAATTGGATGAAAAATTCTAGGTTCAAGCAATTGATATGACAGTATTCATTATCAACCGAAGTCTTCTCAGAAATAATTGCAACAAGACTCCATATGAATTATGGAAAGGAAAACCAGCTAATGTAAAATATTTCAGAATCTTTGGAAGAAAATGTTATATCAAAAGAGAAGATCAAAATTTGGGTAAGTTTGAATCACGTGTTGATGAAGGTATCTTTGTTGGTTACTCACGCAAAAGAAAGGCCTATAAATGCTATAATGTAAGACGAAAACAGATAGTGGAGAGCATAAATGTTACATTTGACGAAGATGGTGTTCTAGCGAGTAATGATGAGGATCTAGAATCTTTGAAACTTGAGACAGAGGCTGAAAAAGACACAGATAAAATTGTAGAACAAGAAGCAACTATCAATGAGGAAGAAGTAAACAATGATCATCAAGATATACCAGAACAACAACAAGAAGCTCCTCCAAGGAGAAAAAAAAAGTGGATTCAAAAGAACCATCCATCAAATCAAATCATTGGTGACATAAATGAAGGTCGACAACTTCGTTCATCACAACAAGCTCACGTTGCTTTTCTAGCAACCTTTGAGCCTAGTAGTTTTGAGGAAGCTAGCCAAAATGAACATTGGGTAGCAGCTATGAATGAAGAATTGGATCAAATTGAGAAGAATAACACCTAGGAATTAGTTCCATGACCAAAAGATAAAAATTTCATTGGGACTAAATGGGTGTTCAGGAACAAATTGAATGAAGATGGGAAGGTTACTAGAAACAAAACAAGATTGGTTTGCAAAGGCTATGCACAAGTGGAAGGAATTGATTTCGACAAAACATTTGCACCAGTTGCTAGAATGGAAGCCATCCGAATGTTTCTCACCTATGCATGTTCAAGAAAAATCAAAGTCTATGAAATGGATGTTAAGTCAGCATTTCTGAATGGATAATTAGAAGGAGAAGTTTACATCGAACAACCTGAAGGTTTTCTACTATCACAAAAAGAATACTATGTCTGCAGGTTAAAGAAGGCTTTATATGGTCTCAAGCAGGCTCCCAGAGCATGGTATGCTCATCTTGATGGATATCTATGTCAACAAGGGTTCAAGAAAGGTACTGTTGATAGCAATCTTTATGTACAAATAGATAAAGATAATTTAACAATCGTTGAGGTATATGTGGATGATATAATATTTGGTAGCAATGATGATCAAATAAGTAAGAACTTTTCTACAAAGATGCAAAGTGAGTTTGAGATGGCTTTACTTGGTGAGCTGACATACTTATTAGGGCTTCAAATATCTTAGCAAGAGAAAGGAATATTTATATGTCAGGCCAAGTACATCAAGGAAATGCTCAAGAAATTCAAAATGGAAGATTGCAAACCTGTCATTACTCTGATGGTAACAAGTTGCAAATTGAGCATAGACGACTCATCTAAGGATGTGGATCAGAGGTTGTACAGATCTATGATTGGTAGTGTTCTATATGTAATAGCCTCTCGGCCAGATGTTATGCAAGTAGTTGGAGAAGTAGCAAGATTCCAAGCAACACCAAAAGAATCACATATTATTGCCATCAAAAGAATTCTTCGATATCTAAAGGGCACACAAGAATATGGCTTGTGGTATCCCAAGGGTAACAATCTCATTATTCAAGCCTTTACAGATGCAGATTGGGCAGGAAGCATTGATGATCATAAGAGTACTAGTGGAGCAGCATTCTATCTAGGTGGTTGTCTCATATCATGGTTGAGCAAAAATAAAACGTCAATCTCGTTATCTTCAATGGAAGCATAATACATTGCAGCAACATCATGTTGTACTCAAATTCTTTGGATGAAACAAACTTTGCAAGATCTTCAAGTACAGCCTATTCCCATATTCCGTGACAACACTAGTGCCATCAACATCTCCAAGAATCTTGTCATGCATTCAAAAACAAAACACATTCCGATCAAATATCATTTTGTTAGATAAAAAGTCATTGAAAATAATATCAAACTTGAGTATGTTTGTACAAAATAAAAAATTGCTGATATCTTCACTAAACCTTTAACTCGTGAAGCATTTGAATATCTTTGTCAAAAGCTTGGGATTCTCCCAAGTTCTCATTAGATTACAAGTCTACAGGATGGTTGTGTGTTAGGGGGAGTGGAAGTGTGTACAGGTCGGTAGTATGGTTGTGTTTTAGGGGGAGTTACCCTTTTCCATTGATGTCAAAGGGGGAGAGAATGTTGTAGGAAGAGGTTTCATGATCGTAGGGGGAGTACTTGTGTTGCCATAAATGCTAAAGGGGGAGATTTTTGATCAGTGGTTGTCATTGATATCAACCCAAGTAGCACTAGGGGCTAACCCAATATTGCATGGGAATTTTGACCTACCAAATTAATATATTTTGGGTCAATAATGATTTTTATGGTTTCTACTTGTCGAGATGTTTCTGTTGATATATGGCATGCCATGTAATTCTTCACGGGTTGAGAGATATTCATGTTTGAAGTTTGTACCCCCAGTTAGTGGGCTAAAACCCCATGGGGTTGGGGCATGGGCCATTGAAAATTCATAACTAATATTTTTTAAGCTCCTAAAATACCTCTCACGTTCACTTGTTGAAGCCCCTCTCAACTTAAACATTTATATAAATTGTGATCTTCATTTCCTCCTTAGGTAAGGGATTCGGCCATATGAAACAGGTCATCATGGAATTTGTGCTCTAGATTTTTTTATACGAAGGTTCAGAAGCTGAAATTTTTATGAGCCGAAATCCTGAGGAAGCTGCTATAAAAATTTTAGATCAAGATGCACAATATTTTTGGAGATATGATCTGTGGAATTCAGGGTTTTTGCAGGCTCCTAAAATTCATCTCAAAGAAGTGACCTTGGTAAATTCATCATAACTCTCTCTCTGTGTATTAAATTGGAATTCTGTAAAAAATGATAGATAGTGCACAGTCTGTAATTTTATCTCTATCAATTTAAAAACCAAATGAAGAAAAAATGACATGTGGCACACCGTACAATTGCGCTCTGCTGAAACAATCCATAATTAGGGCATTGTGAGAGATTGGGTATAACTCTCTCTTGAAGAATCAAAATTGGGTCAGACATGTGGCATTGGAAAGATGACTCAGAGGACTACTACAAGACTAAAAATTTGATATTGGGGATCTGAAATAACAGAGATGCACCAGATTCAATATCGAGCTCCTAGAAGGCAAAGAAAAAGCTAGATCATGTGTTGTCAAGGGTTGTGAAGGACTAGACTTTCTACGGCAGCAAAGCAAAGTAAGGTGCAGCAGAGGGTAGCATGAAAATAACAGCAACCAAGGTGCATAACAGCAGTAAGAAGTTCATCATATGTAGTCTTCAAGTGGGCAGCACTGCATACAATCATTGTAAAGGTATCATTATACTAAGTCATTGTAAATACATTCTTGTAAAAATTGTACTAGTGGCTATCTGCCAAGGGTTGAAGAGGCAGTGTTGGGAGGTCTAGGATCATCATTAGGTGGTTGTGTCAAAGCTTGGGTTATGGTATAGTATATCTTCTTCTTCTACGTCATTCCATATCATTGTAAAGTGGAGCATTTTCCCTAGTATGGGATTCCATTCTTCTTTTATTCTTCTATAGGGTGGCAGGGTAGTGCTACGGTGAGTTGTAGCTCATTGGGTGTTGGGGCATCCGTTCAGTTGACTACTAAAGAATATCGGACATTGGAGCATCCATCCAGTGGGAGCTAGAGAAGAATGTTTTTCTATATTCTAGGAAGTTTGAGCTTTATTTTCAATTGGAGTTGAATATTAAAGAATTATTAGAAAAGCATTAGGTGGTTTTTGTCCCAAAGTGGGTTTCCACCTTAAAAAATGTGTGCATTTGTGTTCCTCTTGTTTGTTGCTATAATTTTACAAACACTGATAATAATTAAAGATTAACTAATTCTCTAATTGAAAGGAATACTGATTCACCCCCCCCCCCCCCCCTCCTCAGTATTTCCAACAAATAAGACCAAATCACTACACTATCCAGATGCATTGAACCTCATTTTTGATCATCGCAGTTCTAGATGGAGGGTCTTCATGTGAAAGGAGCTAAAGTTTTGAAGGTGGTTTAGGGTTTCTCAAGCTCTCATCTTATAAAAGGAAGGGAAAGGCTCAAGAGAAGGTTGTTCATGATATTATATTTTCAGAGTATATTGTCTGCTTAGACATATCTCATTCTCTTGGTTGTTTAGCAGAGAATTGTGAGGATTTCCTGTTTAGGGATTCTCTCTCCTTCAATTGAGTAGCTCTTCGAGGGAATTTTACTTCTCTTCCACTATTAGGCATATGGCCAAGCTCCATATTCCTTAGACAGCATAAATCCTGTTGAGGTTTACTTGTTTCAGTGAGCTGCAACAAGTGGAGACTAGATCTACTCAGATCTAGATTATACTAGTGCCTCTTCCCAGTGAGTGAGTCTTTTATCCTCCTTGAAGAGTATATTAGCTGTTGAGCTTCATGATTTGATATTGGCATCAGGCCAAACTTTTCCTCAAGCTTACAACATAGTTTAATCCCTGAAACTGTGTTATTTTCAGTTATAGAATTGCAGGGTGTTTTGGCAATTGTTTAGAGGAGAGATCTATGGTGTGGGTTCTTCCTTCACTGTGGTGATCCATGGATTAGCCATATAATCCATGTCTATTTCAGATATGATCTATTTAATATTCTCCACACTTCAGATTTTCTGAATCATTCTATAGATCTACTATAGTAAATCTCAAATCTACTCATGTGCTTTCTTGTAATGCTAAAAACCCCAAGGGGTATGTATAATAAAGACATTTTTACATATGGATCTATTGTAGATATAATTTTTTATGTATTATCTTGCTCTATATCTAAGTTATAAGCTACTACTATAGTATACTATGTTTTTCAGAGCTAGATCTGCAGATCTACACTTTTATACAGTGTATCTCATGAAACCCTTGCCGGGTTATCCTCTTTGATGTATAAAGGAGCTGAATCTCCATTTTTATTCATGCCTTCATGTAATAAATTCAAGATCTGATAGTCAAGCTATTTTTTATTCAAACCCTTTATAAAATCACGCTGCATAAGCTTTAGTTAATTTCTGTTGAGTCAAGTCATGGGGATTGGGCATTTTTAAGCCATATAGGGAGTGGGAGATTTGTTTAACATAGCTAGAGTCATTTTCTTCAGCTCCAATTTGGTATGTAAGTCCCTCATGACCTAAGCTATGGTATCCCACCATCCTTTGCCCTTATTTTTATTCACATCTCTGAAATTAACGTTTTTAGGGCTGAAATAACTATTTTTCCCCACTTCGAGTTGAAGGAATGTATCATAATGCTTGCTGTTGAACATATTATTGAAGAAAATATGATTTCATAACTGTTATGAGCTATATGGATGCATCTCCAGCTTTAGAATACCTTAAGGTATTCTCATTGTTGTAGAAATTACCTATTTTGAGATATTACATCTTCAGTGCAATATCAAGCTGGTCCAGCTAGGTACATTCCATCCAGTACAATCTCAACTAGGCTCCCAAAATTTGGAGAACAATATATTTCATCTTATTATACTCCTCATGTTGGGGGGAAACCTATGGTCACGAATTTTGATAGTATGTCGTTGGTTTATGGTCACCCTAATGTTGGAATGACTGTTTGTCAGTGGCAGCCTATCCTGCCGGTTCAACTTGTTGCACCCACATATACTCCACTTGTTAATACTTCATTACCACTGTTACTTCATTACTCATTTTTTCGGTTTACAACAACCACCTATATCCAAAAATTTTCATTCACGAGCTGGATTAATCTATTATGGGATGTGTTGGGGCAAAGTGATTTCCTGTTATTTAATTTGTCAACCTAGGGGTTTCATAAACTTGTGAAGCATGTGTGAACTATATATGCTAGAAATTTTCTTTCAGTTTAGATCAATCTAACTACAAAATAGCGAAAACCAATTCATATAATCTATGAAATCAAATAATGAAAATGAAATTCAACTAACCTATGAAATCAAGTAATGAAAAGAAAGAAAAAAAATTCAAAAGAAAATATAGCGCATGCGATCACACTTGCAGGAATTGAAATTTTAATCTAGGAAAGAATTTCAAAGCATGTAAAGAAAAATAAATAAGGTACATTCAATCACTCTAGCATCCAATATGATAGAATTACCCTCTTCAGATGATGTACAAGCAACCGATTATACTTTAGTCTTTAAATATAGGAAAGCAATTAAAGCATGCAAAGGGAAAAATCAATAATTGCATAAGTTAGGTATTCAAGTATTTAGTTTAGAAATATGATAAAATCACCTTCTTGAAATGATCTTTAAGAACACCGAATTATACAATTGAATGAGGATCTAAAAATCAATGTAAAAGCATGTAAAAGTAAAGCTCAATGATTGTATAGGTTGAACATTCAATCATCGAAGTATGAAAAGTCACCTTCTTAGCCTAATCTTTTAGGAACATTCAATTATACAATGAATTGATAGTTTGATCTAAGAAAGCAAATTACAGAACATGAAAGGAAACTAAATAACTGTGAGCTATATTGCCTTAAACTTAATCCAATTGGAAAATAGATAAATCTATCCTTTTGAAATGTTTTTTTAGAAAAACAAGTATTACACAGTCATTCTAAAACTAATACTAAGAAAGAAAATAAAATTTAATCTATAAAAGCAATTAAATCTCACACATTTTAGGTAGCTGATCTAAAAGTATGAGAGATGGTAAATTGAGATGCTCCATATGTAAGAAAAACCAAGTCAAAATAAAGGAAAATTTATGAGTAAGATGCCACAATCTAATTTTGCATTCAAAGCTTGAGCATAACTCCAATTTTACACATGATTTGATAGGAGAAAACTTCTCCTATTTATACAAAATATGAGAAGCTATCTCATTAATTAGAGTCCATGAATCTCTCCCTATATATCTAAAGTTACAATCCAAATAGGAAATGATAAGGAACATGTCTTCTTAGAGTTACAATGCAAATAGGAAATGAGACACATATCCTCATGATCCCATGATATTCTCCATTCAAATTTGAATTTGGCTTGAGAAGGCCACATAAGGGTATTTTGGAAGCTTCTTTTTGACCTACACATGGCAACAAACTCATTCCACTTGTTAGGTATAAGTACGTGCATATTATTTTATAATTTTTAACGATAAATTCACTTAAAATTACTAGGAATTAATAAAGTTTGGAAAAGCATAAATGCAACCCAATAGTGGTAATGATAAGGTAAATGTAATGAAATGGAGGTGGAGTGAAGGTGATAATATGGAAATATAAGTGAAAATGTAACAGAAAAAATGAAAATTTCAAAGCCCAACATACCCCCCAACTAAAGCTATTGCATGTCCTCATACAATATATTACATTAATTCTTTTTTATCCTTTGAGCTTTGGCTTAACTTTGCATGATATCATTTGATAACTTCATACTTCTGCAAAGTCTTTTAGTTGAATTGCAACATGGTCAGTTCTTGTGTTTCAACCATATTTTGTTGTTGCATTCAATTTTGATCTTTGAACTTTGCATAATGATAATTTGATTATTATTGCAAAGTATATTTATATTGGATTGCATCTTGGTTGGTTATTGTGTGACAACCATGATTTTGTTTGCATCCAATTATCTTTTAAGTACTTTTGAAAAGACATTGTCTGCTCATAATAATAATGTAATAGTTAATATCTTTTGAAAGTATGTGGGCTTTTGAATGTGATATGAATGTGGAAAAATGAAAATATGAATGTACCCCCCTCCCCCTAAACTGATGGTATTGGAAATTTTATGAAATGAGGAAAATAAGTGTTTTTTCCAAAAATTATCATTTTAGCTTTTCAAGGAATTCTATGGTAAAAAGTTAGAAAATGACATACCTTAACTTACCCTTTGGAAATGGATGAGCTGCATGTGTGGTGGCCACAAAATTCTGATCATAATCTTCTTCAAGTCGTTTTACAAGTTATAGATGAATGAGTCAAAATGACTTTTTATTGCTTCTACAACTGTCATCTGATTCTGCAACTGTCATATGATCTTGTAGCTGCAGAATGGTGCTGATATATTGTAGCTGCATATCTTCTTCATTTTCTTCAAAATGCTGAAAATGATAGTCTTCATGTCTTCAAAACTCGTTGGCATAATTCCTGCTATGTGAATAGATGTTCTGATGTCGAACATAGCAGGAAACTGTTGACTTAGTGGCCATTATTGGATGCCACTAGTCAACACAAGAACTCTCACCATTGATGACAATGAGAGTCAAGATGCCCAAAAACATCTTTCTAGGTACGAAGAATTTTGTTGTTTTCAAGTACCTAGAAGATCTGATGAACAAGGTAAATTAATGTATTCCCATTGTTCATCAGCAAGAAGACATGCCGTTAAGGGATGCAAGCCTCAAGGTGTTTTTGTAAATATTTTAGACTCAAATGACTATGGATTCAATAATTTTCATTGAAGCAAGGTTTATTTGTGAATTGAAAAGGATAGGAGAAGGAAAATGGAAATGGAAGATGAAAATGGAAAATGACAATGGGCAATAAGCATGTAAGTGAGCTTCTTGCTTTTATTTTTGGGTTAGGAGTAGACAAAGAGTAATGGAAAGTGTATGTGAATAAAAATGAAAAACTAGATCTTGTTGGGAAAATAATTGTGGCTTGCTTTGAATTACTTGGTTGGATTTATAATTCAAAAGGGAGGAAAAGTAATGGTCTTGATGGATATGGACATGGAATTGTTCTTATGTTTCTCATGAAATTGGTCCTTTGAAGACCAATTGTGCCAGCAAATTGGTTTCCTTCAATGATCATTCGATCATCCCAAACCTGCAAAAAAAAAACTTGACATAAAGAACATAAGTGCGTTAAAAAAGAAATGGCCAATTCCTCTTCGATTCTTACACAAAAAATTGAATGTCAAATGAAACAGATTAAGGAAAATCAAAAGTTTTATATTTAGTCCAATTCATGATATTGATAACAATCTATTTTTAAGAAATAACCATGAAAAATAAATCAACTCCCTATTGTTGGATGACTTCATGCAATGTGCTCAGTGATATGATTGGCATCACAAAAATTCACTGTATCCTACAAGTTAAAGCTTCACAACAACAATATTATAATTTTTAATGCCAAATATTCAGAAATAATATAATTTTTCTTCCAATTGTTCTACAATTCACTATCAAATTTAATCATCATTTGTGTTGCAAAAGCATGTTGTCAAAAATATTTGAAGCGGTAAAAAAAAGTACTTGCACAAAAAATTATTTAAATCAAAATTTTCAAGTATTTTTCGTGTTATAAATTGCTTCAATAAATCGATTGTATATGTAATTTTTTTTATTTCTCATTAATATATATATATATATATATATATATATATATAATTTATTATTTATTTATTTATAATGATGAGACACATAGGGAATGAGACACATATGTGTCTAAAATCAAATTTATTAAATCAAATTAGACTCTTAGAACACATGCCATGTGGAGCAGAGTTTGTTATTCACTTGGATTCTTCTGATTTCAACTTGCCATATTTAAACAGTTCAAAACAAATCATTTTTCTCATTACCGTCTCCCCAAACAGAAATAGAAGAACCTTGAATTTCTCATTAATGAGAGTTCCACGAATCTCTCCCTATCTCTAGACATAATCCAAATAGGAAGCATAAACATACATGCCCTTCTTAGAGTTACAATACAAATAGGAAATGAGACACATATCCTCATGATCCCATGATATTCTCCATTCAAATTCGAATTTGGCCTTAGGAGGCCACATAAGGGTCTTTTGGAAGCTTCTTTTTAACCTACACATGGCAACAAACTCATTCCACTTGTTAGGTATAAGTATGCGCATATTATTTTCTATTTTTTAACCATAAATTCACTTAAAAATACTAGGAATTAATAAAGTTTGGAAAAACATAAATGTAACCCAATAGTGGTAATGGTAAGGTAAATGTAATGAAATGGAGGTGGAGTGAAGGTGATAATATGGAAATATAAGTGAAAATATAATGGAAGAAAATTATGATTTCAAGGCCCAAAAATATGTCACAGGCACAACCGAGACTTACCTATTCACAACCGGGTCCAAGCTATTCTAGTTTGGGCTATAATATTGGTGGGAAATCACCTTGGCAACCACAACCGCAAATGCCACAATAATCATTCCAACAACAAGTAGCTTACCTAGGTTTTGGTCAACATAATACTCAAGCTTTTGGTCATCAAAACAACCGCTATCTGGGTTACCAACAAAAATTGCCTTATGCTAGTGCTCAAAGGCTTGTTGCCCAAGCAATTCTATCATATCTTGATTATGCTCAACCTGCCTTAAATTGACAGTTGCCCTTTGCTGGAACTTTAGAATTACCTGATTTAAACTAGATTATCAACGACTCCATTAGCTATTCTCCTTGGTGGTCAGTGATACCACATAAATTACCCTCAGATATTCCTAAGTTCAATGGAACCCTTGGAGAAGACCTATCAACGCATGCTATGAATTATCATTTATGGTGTTCATCCAAATCCTTAAATGATAAATTTGTTCGACTAAGTCTTTTCCAGCGTACACTCACTCGTACGGCCGCGAAATGGTACATTGAGTTACTAGGAGCTTCATTTGATAATTTCACCACCTTAGCTACAATTTTTTTGACCCACTTCCAGTTACCCATATGATATGAAAGTGGAATGGAACTCCTAACCAATTTTAAACTGATTAATGCTACTCACATTTCTGATCATATTCATGAGTGGCGTTGTTGTCATAGAATGGTCAAAACATTTATTCCTAATCAGCTCGATGCTGAGTGGTTCATTAAGTCCTTTCTTCCATCTATCACTGAGGATGTGGCTAAGGGTTGTGTCGTCACTGAAGGCAAGTCATTGATCATGCCCACTACTAAGATTTTATTTATACTCAGTCTGGCACGCTTTATGAGAAAATTCCCAACGTGTTGCGATCTAATTTTCCTATTCCTCCTACATCTAAGGAATCTCATGACGATGACAGTATGATTAGTACTGCAAGAAAAAATCACTCTACTGCATCTGATCCTGCACCTTCTTTCGAAATTCATGCCTTGTCATCTAAAAAAGGCCAAAGTGACAAGCAACCAGAAATTAAGAAAAATGGGAAAGTGAAGAAAAAGAAAATTTCAACCCCGTAGGAACGATCATCTAATCAACAATCTGGTAATAATCGGAAACATCGTTACCCTTGCATAATATGTAATGAGGAGCACTTTTTTCGAGATTTTCTTCACCGTACCAAAGTCTCCAAATTTCTTAAGACCTTGACTGCATTTGTTGTGTTGACAGATCCATTTCCAAATCGAGACACAAATATGGTTGCTACAGATCCAAATTCTAGTTCCCAAGTGCTTATGCTATCTGTCACAAAGCCAAAAAATAATGTTTTGGTGTCAACGTGAAATAAATATTGCGGTAGTGAGGCTACTGATCATCCTAATACCTCGATCGTGAATCCGTCCAAGGAATCTATTCCACCAACTGCTATTCCTGAGTTAACAATAAAGCCACCGAAGGGAGTCATCCATAAATCGACATTCAATCCTCGAGCTCGAGTTGCCCAAAATTATAATATAGTTGAAGATTTGGCTCAATTCCCTTCATCTATGTCAATGCTTGAGGTACTTCAAAATTGTCCCTCCCAAAAACAAGCTTTGTTGTCAGCAATTAGTGGAATCATCTCGATAGATTCCAATCTTGTAGTCTTTAATCATACGGGCTATGTGCCACAATTATCAGCAGAATTGGCATTCTCCATCCAAGTAAATTTTCTTAATCACCTCGTTCATCTTACTATTATTGATGAGGGAGCATATACTTGCATTATGTCTCTAAACTACTGGAAGTCACTTGGCTCGCCGCACCTATCTCAATCACCTAAGATGTTGAAAGTTTTTGATGGTCGTACATATAAGCCTTACGGTATCATCAATAACCTGCATGTCAAACTAGGGGGAAAAACTGAAACTATTGAAGTTGAGGTCGTTGACAGACCCCTTGACTACAAAATTTTACTCGGAAGGCCATGGGTTTACGCTATGACTGTGATCATCTCTACTTATTTTAGAATGATCACCTTTTCTATAAAGGTTTTATTATAGTCATCAATCAACTCTTCTTCTTTTCCTCCAGTTCATGGATAACTGGAAGCGTTTTGTTAGTTCACGCACCCCAACTAGCACTTCGAAACATTGGTGTAGGGCTCTTAAAGGATTCTTTCCTAATGGGCACCTTTGCATTACTGCCACCTGTGACATCGGCAAAAATTGCAAGAATAGAGACCTGCTGCATGATATATTCCACTCCATGTGGCTTAAGGAAGATTACCAATGATTCTGAAGTTGTTACACTGGATGAATTCCTGCCATCCAACCCAATTGAGCTAGCATAACAATCAATCTACATGGCTTGGGTGGCGAATTTGAAATCATTGTTGCCGATCATTTGGGTTGATCGATCCTTAGATTTTGGTACTCGATTTGATCCTTTTTAATCTACTTTCTTGACTGATGAGAGAATTGTGGAATCCATGATGCTAGAAGGAGAACCATCGGAAGATCATCATCATAATTCCCATCTTCAAGATTAAGAAGAAGATAATATTATTGAACTATATCACCCATCGATCAAAAATTATTCCCATTAATGCTATCAAATCTGAGCAAAATTTACCAAAAATTGAAGAAACCATTTCTATTGATATTTCGACCAAACCTGTCGTTGTAGAAAACATTCATGTCAGCGTGTCTTGTTCTGCATCAGAACTCGAAACTTATCACTCTATCTTTCATGAATTCTGAGACATATTTTCTTGGTGTTATGAGGAAATTCTAGGCATAAATACTAGTATTTTTGAATACACCATTAAAATGTACCTTGATGTCAAACTGGTATTT
This sequence comes from Pinus albicaulis, assembly GCA_034641835.2. Taxonomy (NCBI): domain Eukaryota; kingdom Viridiplantae; phylum Streptophyta; class Pinopsida; order Pinales; family Pinaceae; genus Pinus; species Pinus albicaulis. The sequence continues at coordinate 392,745,590 of CM076573.1, forward strand.
CAATGCCTTCGTCCTGTTCATGCGAAGAAGGTTGCTGCCATTAAAGAAGAAGTTGAAATTTTTTTGCATGTTGGTTTCATTTACCCTATTCCGCTTACTGATTTAGCTTCCAACATTGCTCCTGTCATGAAGAAACAAGGGACAATCAGAGTGTGTGTTGATTATCGGGATGTCAATATTTCTTGTCCAAAAGACAACTATCCTACTCCCTTTATCGACGAGATTATTGACGATTGTGCTGAATGCAAAATATTTTAGTTCATGGATGGCTTCTCCAGTTACAATCAAATCAATATTTTCCTAGAGGACCAATATAAGACAAATTTCATCTGTCCCTGGGGCACATTCACTTATCAGAAACTCTCATTTGGTTTAAAGAATGCTATGGAAATTTTTTAAAGAGAAATGGATTATGATTTCAATGACATCAAGCACATTTTTCAACCTTATCTAGATGATTTAACCGCACATTCACGAAATCAGATTGATCACTCGACTCATATGAGAGCTATCTTTTTATGCTACCGACACTACAAAATACACCTCAATCCACACAAATGTGTGTTTTGTGTTGGTTCTGGTCGTTTGCTTGGGTTCATCATCTCAAAAGAAATAATTGGAATCAACCCACTAAAGGTCCATGCCATTCTTGATTTTCCTGCACCATCAAATTTACTTTAGTTACAGAAACATCAAGGAGAGGCTAAATTCCTAAGGAGGTTCATACCCAACTATGTCGAAATGGCTAAAGGATTTACTTGTCTCTTGAAAAAGGAGATTCCCTTCCATTGGGATAAGGTTACACAAGCTTCTTTTGATGTTGTCAATGATACACTAGTCCAGGCATCATTAATGTATCCCCCCAATTTTCAGAGTGATTATTTCTTATATATCCTTGTGACAGATATGACCATTTCTATGGTATTGGTCCAAGAAGAAGATGGGATAGAACATCTGATATGTTATTTGAGTCGTAATCTCAATGATAAGGAAGTGAAGTATTCATACGTCGAAAAGCTCGCCTTGGCAGCCGTTCAAGTTGTCGAAATATTTCAACATTATATCTTGTTTCAGAAGACCATTGTCATTTCGGATTGCAACCCCATGACATACATTTTGTCACGTCAATTGCTGGGGGAAAAATATTCAAAATTGATCGTCATTTTACAGGAATTTGATTTGGAATTCATTAATTCCAAATCAAAGAAGTCTTTAGTTTTGGTTGAGCTTCTCCGTGACCTTCCCTATGAGTCTCTATTTCTGATCGGATCATATAATCATTGGTATGGGGATTTTGTCATTTATCTCCAAACCCAGACTTTCCAGCCTGATACCTCTCACTCTCAAAAATGACGTGTTCGATACCAAGAAAAAGATTATCTGATCATCGCCGATAAAGTTTATCGTTGTGGTGTCAATATGATTTTAAGGAGGTGTCTCACTCATGAGGAGGCCGAGAAAGTTATAAATTTTTGTCATGTTGGGGCTTGTGGTGGATATTTTTCTAGATATGCTACCACATAGAAGATTCTTCGTGCTAGTTACTTTTGGCCTACAATATTTTGCGACTGCACCCTTGTGGTCAGAAGTTGTCATGCGTGCCAAATATTTGATCGTAAAATCTGCAAATCGCCAGCACTGATGCATCCTGTTATCACTGTGGGACCATTTGCAAAAAGAGGCATTGACTTCATCACTTGCAACCCTCATTCGTCTGGGGGGCATGGTTATATTATTGTCGAAGTAGACTACTTTACCAAGTGGGCCGAAGCGATGCCTGTTGGTATCTTGTGTTTTGATAGATTGGAAAATCAAAAGACAAGGCAACATCAAACCATTCTTTAGAGTTCCAGGATCTAGTCCTCCTGTTCTCAGAGAGGGCTCTCTCAAATTTATTTCTTTTGCAAAGGTTTATCTTGTTTGCTTAGAGCGTTGGATTTTAGACTAGTTATTAAGTGCAAGTGTTTGTTTCTTTGTTTGGTTGAAAGACATAAGAAAACATGAAAGGTCTAGGAAAGATAGATAGAAAGGGGAAATTCTAGATTCATTGGGTAATGGATTCAAGAAGAGGTTATTAAAAACTTATCAATGGATATGGGATATCAGAGGGAAAATCTAACTTGGCCACAAGATCCTTTGGTTTTTGGAATGAGATGGACATTAATGGTTTAGAAAGAGATTTTGAATTCTTAATAAAGGGAATTTGAAAAAATAACTTGAACAATAAAGAGGTATTTGATAGACAAGGCTAACCATAAATTCTACAAACCACACTTTAAGCAAATGATGACGTCAAAACAACTTTTTAAAATAAATCTAAGATTCGGGAGCACATCCTATTTCCTCAAAGATTTTATTTCAAATGACTTAGAAAACATAATGATTCACTAATAATTACAGTCATAGAAGAGGGAACACCTAAAAACATCTATGATTACAACTATAAAGACCTTCAAAGTAATTTTTCAAGCAAGGACAAAGGGCATGATTAGAACAGACCTCCTTGGCTAACTGTAAACAATGGTACTTCAAAGGGAGACTTCAAAAGAAGTTTTCAAGTGGCAGCAGACAAGCAGGGAAGACCATAAATCATGCTGAAACCAAATATTAGAACCATTAGAGAAATAAACAAGAATGATGACTAAAGAGAGAGATTGAAGACTCTAAAATACCTCAGCAGAAGAAAACATAAAACAGTGAAGGATGAACAGATCTAAGGTGCTTCCAGGAGTCATTTTTTAACCTAAAACTTTCATCCTACTGTAGTAAGCATTTATGGAACAAAATGAAAACAGTAGAAAACATTAAACAATTCATAATACTTCACCAACAGCCAAGCTCATGAATCCAATGATAGAGCCTTCTCAAGAACACACATGTAACAACATCATCAGGCTTCCAAGACTTCAATTTCTTTCTTAACTTCAGACAAACTATGTATTATTTCAGAGAGTTTCAGTATTACAACTAGTGAACAATCAACCAACAACTTCTCATCTTCTTCAGAAGTATTTATAGAAGAAATTAGGAGGTGGAAGAGTTTAGGATTGAAATGCAATAAATTCTACACTAAATGCAACTCCTAGCCTTGAAAACCATGTAAGGCCTAAGGCAAGGGAGTATTGAATTATGATTCTCTTTCATGTACTCTGTTTATGCTATTTTTAGGCTAAATGGGAAAAAAGATTGACTTCGAAGCTTACTTATCCCTCACAATAACTTCCCTGACAGTTTCAGAATTTGTTCTTTCTTTGGTAATAACTTTTCAGGTGTCTTTATGCAAATATCTTATGTTTAGGAAATAAGTAGGCCTTCTCTTGATTTATTTAGGCTACAGGTGGCTTTTGGTAGCTGGGGAGGATTCAATTAGCCTCTGATGTGGCAGTGGAGGCTTCTGGGACTGATAGATTTCCTTTTTTTATCCTAAAACACCTTTAATTTACTTTAGTTCTATGTTTTAGGCCTAATTTGGCTTAATCTTCATCTTCGGGTCTTCATACTCTGCTGACTGTGGATTAGGCATTTGATTTTCTGAGTTTATGCCTTAATCCTCTTAAAAGCTCTGATTTGAACTTTAAACCATGATACTCTTTAATCTCTCATCTTTAATGCTGATTTTCTTCAATAAATGGTCTCTTGACTGTGTCTTTCAGCTGTGTTGCAGGTGAGCAAAGAGTCTTTATAATATTACCAGTGTTCATGAGACATGGTATAAATGGTTGTTTGAACCCTGTATATTCATGTCCTTCATTAATAATGGCCTAGGGAGTTTTCATCCTCGACCTTTGATTTCCATTAAAACTTATGGAGAAACCTTAAAAACCTGCACAAAACACAGAAAAGTTAAGAAAATCCATGAAGGAATGGGTTAAGGCTACTTTGGAGGTTAGGTTAAATTGTGGCCATCGATCTGGACTAATCGATGATCGAGATTTCTCTATGGGTTAATGGGGAGATGGTTGGATAGACGGTGGTTGGATTAAGTCCGAGCCATTAGATCAGATTGATCAACAACCGAGATTAATTGGGTTTTTATAATGCAGAGGGGGCAACATTGTAACGGAAATGGAGGAAAATATAATGAAAAGGGGCAAGAAACCTTTGGCGGAGGTGAAATGGGTTTAATGAAATTTGGGGTTGCAAAATGATTTTGGGCCATTGGATTTAGACCAACCAACAGAGATCGACAGTGGAGATTCTTTGATGAAATTTCTTGGAAGAAGGATGGAGGGCGATGAACTAATGGTGAGATTAAATTGAGACCATTAGATCTCAAAGATCAACGGCGGAGATTTAAAATAAGAAAATGTAATGAAAATGGGAAAGGTGGTTTCAGCTATAAAAACCATTGGTGTCGCGCTGCTTCAGAGCAGTTTTCAAAGTTTCTAAAAAAAAACACGATATGGGTTGCTGCTTGACACATGTCCTTTAAAAACCGCCCATATCACATATTTTTAGGAATTAAATTTTGGACTCAAATCACGCAATATGGAGTCTTAGTCATCGGATGAAAGGCAGGTAGATCCAACGGTGGAGATGAGAGTGAGATAAGATAAGTTGTGCAGGCGGAAGAAGGTGGGCAGGGTCAAGGCAGTTTTGATCTGGGCCATTGGATCATAGGAATGGACGGTCAAGATTTATCGATGGGGGAGGTAGGTCCCAAAGGATTTGGGCCTACTGGGTTGAATATGGATCATAGGATCTAAAATATTAACGGCTTAGATTTAATCTTGGGGTAAATGAAGGGAATATGAGACAGGGGGTTGGGCGGAGTTCAAATAAATGTGGACCATTGATCTGCAGAGATCAATGGTAGATCTTCGCCGAAGAGTTTTTAAATTGCAGGGTTTATGAAATAACAAAGGGAAATCAGGTTTGATCTGGACTGTTAGATCTTGGTCAATGGACGGCCCAGATCCGATCGCAGGATCGCCAATCGGCAGAGGAGAGAGGAAGGCGCAAAGAAAAACTTGCGGTGCGATTAGATACTGACTGTCGGATCTGGGAGTCAAATTGACGGTTGAGAGTTAATCAGAGGGACAAACACAGATAAATATGGGCGTAGTTGCAATTAATCTGGGCTGTTGGTTCTTGTGGATTCAACGGTCTAGATTAGATCCCAGGATCGCAATCGGAGGAGGGAGAGGGAATGAACAATAGGCTATTTGTGATGCGATTAAGCGCCAGCCGTCAGATCTGGGAGTAAGATCGACGGTGGAGATTTAATCAGAGGGGTGATGGAGGAATATTATGGGCGCGATGTGACTTTAGCGCTGGCCATTGGATTTATAAAAATCAACAACAGAGATTGGATCCGGGATTGAAAGGAGAAAACTCATCGCATCGGGGATTTTTGGAATAACAAAGGAAAAATGGAAATAGAAACTCCGATTTGTGGTTTGCGATTGGGCCTTAGCACTGGTCGCGGCTGCGGGTTTTATGCGGGAAAAGGAGCTGGGACTAAAGCCAAAGGGGCTTAAAACCTTAATGTAATAAGACTGTTTTTAAGGATTTTTTAAGGATTTTCAGAGGATTTTGGGGGTCCTGATAAGAGTAAAAAAAAAAGGATTTTAAACCTTATAAAGGGATTTTACAAGGCTTTAAAGGGAAATTTGAAGGAATGAGAGGCAAATGGAAGGGTTTATGGATGAAGTGAAAAATGGAGAAGTGAAAATGAGGGAAAATGAGGCCTCTTAAGCAGTTTCTTCTCTTGGTAAAGACAACAGATTTTATGGACAAAAGGGCAACAATAGTGAAGATTAATTTAGAGTTTAGTTATCTTCATAAAAAACTTCAAGGATGATAGGTTCTCAAAGGAGAATTATCTCTTGGTGTTTTTGAAGAACAAAATTAGCCACTTTTTGGTATAACAAAATTTATCAATGGCTAACAGTGGCTCCACTTAGGGAAGACAGCTGGTTCTTTAGGTGTCTAGAATCTCAGTTGCAAATCTCTGGCTTTCATTAAACCAGTGCCTTAATCCATTGGGCAGCAACCTTTCTTTTTTATGATCTCTGCAGAAATTTAGAACAATGGAATTCTGTCAAAACAACAAGTCTACCTACCCATTCCTAATGATCCTAACATTTTTTCTTCTTTTTAGAGTGCATTTAGACTGGAAAACTCTCTTCAACAACATTTTATTCTTTTGAAAAGAAAAGAAAAAACTAATCTAAGTCTAATCTTATTCCTCCATGAACTCAGTTTTAACAGTTGAGTTCATAAGCTTCTCTACCTAACTAATGTTTGTCAAGATTAGACTGTCTGACAGACTTTTATTCTCTAAATTCAAAAGCAGAAATTTAAAAGCAAACAAGCCAAGATTGAACAGTCTAACTTGTTACTGATCTATGGCATAAAAACAAGCTGCACATAGACTAAAATTGGAAGAAAATTTAAAACAAAATGTGAAGGCTTAAGATCTGAAAATTAAAACTTCCTTCTCTTTTTCTTCAGCTCTGATTTTGAATTTATTTTGAGCTGTCTTCTCTCTTCCCTAGTTCAAGTTTTGAGTTTATTAGAACCAATTCTTCATTAATCTCATAGGTTCAAGTTTTGAGCATGTTTGAACCTTTTTTTTTCTAACCTAATCTACTTCACTGATAAGCCAAGATTAAGCTGTTTGGAAAATCTAATTCACTAACCTATCAGCATAAAATTGAAAAGCTAATTAGTCATGATTAGGCTATATGACTTACTAGAAGTGTGTTTTTTAGGAGTCGCATTTTGAGCTTGCACACTTTCAGCCTTTGTTTCTCTTTTTGGTATGGGGCTGTACCTTTCTTTTTTTTACAATCTACCCTCTTTTCTCTTTTCTATTGTTTTTGGATTTTGATTTTTCTAACTTTGAATGCAATGTTTAACAATGATATTTACAATGGAAAATAAAATGCTTTGGAACTCATGACTCTTGGCAGAAGTAATGCTTGAGCATCCTGCCATTGACAGGACTTCCATATAGGTCTTCTCCATTCAATTCTTTCAGAAAAAATGCATTGTGACCCCTTTCAGCATGAATAATATAGGGTCCTTTCCACAAGTTCTCAAACTTGCCATGTTTTCCCTTCTTGAATCCCATTTAAGAACAACATTTCCAACTTGGAAATTGTTTGCCTTAGTCCTCTTGTCAAATAGCTTCTTGATATTTTCTTGGACTAACTATGTTATTTCATAGACTTCTTCTCTAGTCTGTTGTAAATGAATTGTTTGGTTGATTCTTCTTTGCATATCATTCTCTTCAATCTGCACTTCTTAAAGGAGTTTCATGACTAGAACTCCTAATGAAGTGGGAAATATTGCATCCATGCCATAGACTCTGATAGGGGGACATATTTATTGACTTCTTTGTAGTTAATCTATCAGCCCATAAGGCATGAACCAGTTTACTATGCCATGACTTCTGATTCTGCTCCAATATCTTTTTGATGATATTGATGAGGCTCTTATTGGAAGATTTAGCTAATCCATTTCCTTAGGGATAGTAGGCAGTAGAATGGCCCAAGGTAATGTGATATTTGTGACAAAAATCAACCATTTCGTTATATTTAAAGGCAATAGCATTATCTGTTATGATTTTTTTGGGACAACCAAATCTGGATAGGATATTTGTTTCAAGGAACTTGATAATGACAGAGTCATTAGCATTCCTAGAGGGTATAACTTCTATCCACTTGGTAAAGAATTTAGTGACAGTGAAGATCCACTTATGTTGGGTTGATGAAGATGGGTGAATTTTTCCAATGAAGTCTAAGCCCCATTGTTGAAAGGGTGCCTCAACACTGATAGGATGTAATGGTAAGGGAAGGAGTTTTCTTTTTCCATAAAAAAATTGACACTTATGGCAAGACATGACTAACTTCTGAGTGTGTGGGAAAAGGTAGGCCAATAGTGACCAGATCTAAGAATTTTGTTTACTGTGGCCTTCCAGTAGAGGTGTCCTCCACTTTATCCTTCATGCAACTCATGCATGATTTTTCCTGCATCATCTTCAAGTAAACATTTAAGAAAAATTCCAATAGCATTTTTCCAATACAATACCCCATCTAAGATGCAATAGCTTAAAGCTTTCTATTTCAAAAATCTAGCTTTAGTTTTAGATAAAGAAGGAGGGGTATTCAAATATAAAAGCACATAAATAATGTCAACATACCAAGGAGAATTCAGAAATGTATCTTCAATGAAAGGGGTAGTGAATTCTTCTACTTCTTCTAATACATCTACCATGTTCATATCTAGTGCTTGGAAGTTTGACTTAGCCATGAGTTTGGCTAATCCCTGTCCTTTAATCAGTTTGGTGGGCCTAATTTCTAAGTCATATTCAAGAATGGTTGCAATCCATTTTCCCATTTTACCATCAGGGTCTTGACTTAGAATATCCTTGACAACAGTATGTGGAACAAAATAAATTATGTGAGAGTGTAAATTGTAGACCCTAAAGTATTTTAATGCTTTCACTAATGCTAAGGCTTACTTCTCCATGATTTTATATTTGAGAGGAGCATCTCTTAAGGCCCTAATAAAGAAGGATATTGGTTGTTCTTGCCCTAAGTCATTCTTTTGAAGTAAAACTGCAGCTATTGTATGCTCAGATGCAAAAGAGAAGATATAAAAGTCTTTGGTGAAATCTGGACTAATCAAGACTGGTGTTTGAGTAAGAGCTTGTTTAACTAGTTCAAATGATTGTTTAGCTTGTATAGTCCAGTTTACGCCTACCTCTTTCTTAAGCATGTTTGTAATTTTTTTCAATAGCTCAGCAAGGTTGAGAATAAACCTCCTCAAAAAATTAATCTTCCCAATGAAAGATTGTAACTCTTTGAGGCTTCTTGGATGGCTAATTTGCAATATGCCATCTATCCTTTTAGGGTCTACTTTGATTCCCTCTTCTGAAATTATAAGAGTGTCTTTTTGGGATTCAAAGATAAGCCAAATTTCCTACACTTCTCAAAAAAATTTCTCAAGTGAATCAAATGTTCTTCATCAGTTTTTGAGAAAACGGTTATGTCATCAAGGTAAATGATTATGAAATAGCCAATATCTTTAGAGAAGGCTATATCCATGGCCCTTTGGAAGTTGGCCCCTATGTTCATTAAACCGAATGGCATTTTGACATACATAAAGGTGCCCCAAGGTGTGGTAAATGCAGTCTTATGCTGATCACTTGGGAGCACTAACACCTGATTATAGCCTGAGAACCCATTTAATAGTGATATCCTTTTTTACCCAACTACCCTTGGATGTATATGGTCCATCTTGGGCAAGGGATAGTTTTCCTTTAGGGAGGCTCTGTTTAGATTTCTGAAGTCAATACAAAGCCTGATTTCCCCTGTCTTTTTCCTAACAGAAACTAAGTTTGATACCCACTCTGAATATCTAATTGGTACTATAATCCCAACATCATGCATATTTTCAATTTCTGCCTTAACTAAAGGTAATACAACAGGGTTTATTCTCCTTAGTTTTTGTTTGAAAGGTTTTTTATTTTCCTTCAAAGGAATCTTGTGCTGAATGATGCTAGTATCATAAGATTTTAGATCTTTGCATCCTCAAGCAAAAACATCTTTAAACTCTTTGAAAAACTCTATATATTGCAATTTTATGTGAGCTGGGAGAGTGCTGGGCAGTTTAATCATCTTGGGTTCTGCTAGGCTGCCTATGTTATGTTCTTCTACATTTGTTTCCACAGGCTCCATTCTTGGTTCTCTGGCTACATCATCAAAGTCGAAAAGGTGTTATAAAGGTGTGAGACCTCTTGGAATTGTATCACTTTTGCAATGTAAAACTTCCAAGTATTTCTGGTCTGCGTTGTCAATTAATTCTGCTTCAAAAGGATTCTCACAATGATTTATATCAACGGAATGTGTTATTTCAACTTCTGGGATTTGTTCAATATACAAACAGTTTTCTTTATGGCTGGTTTCTGATATTGGTATGGCAAAATCATTCTCTGATTTTAAGAAATCATCTATGTGTTTGTCAGAATCAAACACTTGCCAGTGATCTTCATTATCAGGCACTGCAAGTCTGTGTTTTACCTTTACACTAAGATGTTCATTTATCTCAGGTGTTTGGCAGTTGTTGGCATTGAAAGAAAGTTCATTTGCTAGATGATTTTGTGCTTTAGGAATAAAAATGAGTTCATATTTTTCAAAGGTCTTCAATAAATCAAAGGCGACATTTTGATATTCTCTAAGTCTTGGGTTTCTAGCGGAATATTCTCCTTTAATTTGTCTCATGATAAGTTTAGAATCTCCTAAGACTGATATCTTTTGGGCTTGTAATTGTTTAAGCAATTGTAAGCCAAGGATAAGTGCTTCATATTCAGCAATATTGTTGGTGCGTGGGAAATCCAGTTTATATGAAAAACTCTGATTTGTATTTTGAATCCACACACCTACTCTTGCACTTGTTTTATTACAAGATCCATGAAAGTTTATTGTCCAAAGTATATCTGCCTCATTTTCATGTTCTTGTTGCTGTTGATTTTCAATGTTTTGAATCTAATTTGAGGGAAGTTTTGATTGTTCTGGTAAATTGATTGGGTCTTTGTTTTCCTTGTTTTGTTGAGTTATTTCATCTTCATTGTACAAGATAAAGGAATCTAAACTTGACTGAATAGAATATATTGGAGAGTTATTTGGTTTATCTATGTTTCTCACCATGTTTTTCATGTGGGATTCCCTGTATAATCTTCTGTTTTGGTTAAAAAAAGGGATGGTGGCATAAGACATGTCCATTTTAAGGCTTCCCTGAAGTTTGGCTCCCCATGATCTTGATAAAATCATGCCATACTTAGGGGGAATGTCAGCTGCAATTATGTCCATAACTAGACTCTTAGCAGGGATTTGAGATAAGTTAACACATAAATCTTTGATTAGACCCAAACATTTGAATCTAGTTGAATCAAAGGAATAGAGATCTTTGTATGGTTTAGTAATTTCTAAGCCTAAGCTTTCCATTAATACCTTGGGCATAAGATTATGCGAAGCTCCAGAGTCTAGCATGGCATTGTGTAAAATTTTCTCATGTATATTCAAACTAACATAGAAGGGAGGAACAACTCCTTCTTGGTATTTTCCTTCAACTTCTGGACCAAACAACAACTCAGGCTTGTCATCTGTCAAGTTTAATGTATTAGTATCACTTCCTAAGTTTAAAGCTCTCAAAACTTGGTTTTTGTACACTTCTTGGGTTACTAATTCAGCTAGAGGGATGGTAATTTTTATCTTTGAAATCTCTCCTTTGAGGCTGAAAGGAAAAATTGATTTGGTCATACTTACATCTGTCTTTTCAATTGAATTCCTTTCAGCAATTTTGATTTGTTGAACTTTGTTTGGACTGGTAATTGGGACAGTTTTGTTAGGTCCACTAGCTGAGGTGCTAGGGATGCTTTGTTCAACAATTGGCTGGTTGCTCTTCTCTTTATTTGAATCTGGTTTCTTAGCCAAAATGTTGGTTTTCTCTGCTGTCTTCTTAGGCTGAGTTTCTATGTTTTTCTTGACAGCAGTACTAGTGTTTTTATCCTTTGAATTATCTATGTTCCCTTTGCTCCTAAGATCATATTGTTTTTGCACCTCCATAATTGCATTTTCAAACCCCAATCTATAGTCATCAGAATCTTCATAGGTTTTTGTATTTTGATCAGAGAAGAAACTTTGTTCTTCTTTAGTGAGGAAAACATCATCTCCATTGTCTAATCCAATCAAGTTTACATGACCTTCTCCCAACCTTTCAATCTCCCTATCCTCCTCATATTGATCTACATAGTTTTGTTGGAAGGGAGGCCTAATCTGTTGGTCATTTTCTTTTGGCCTATCTTGATTGCTTTCTCTCCTATAATTCTGATTTCTATTTCTGTTTTGGTTTTTTTGAGGTTTTCTTGGTGGCAGTCTATCATTCAAGTTGATCTTTTCCAGCATCCTCTCCATTACTTTCACTAGGTTGTCAATTTTTGTGTCAGAAGTTGAGGTTGAGGGTACAGTGTCTTCTTTATAAGTTACCCTCTTCTCTGACTTTAACCTATTTCTTTTCTCAATTATGTTTGCTTCTACACTCATAGCTCCTTTTTGCATGTCTTCTAGAGTTAATTAATCTCTCTCCCTTAATTGATAGGCCATTTCAGCATCAAAATCTTTAGGGTATCTTTCTAAGGCCATGCCTTGGGGAGGTTTCATGTGAGGTGGAAGAGAATTATAAACACTGTTAAACCTAGTGGAGTAGTCATGAACACTCTCCCCTAGATTTGTTTTAAGGCTACTATACTCTGCTAGTATTTGGAGAGGGTTCTTTTTTATTTCCCATTTGTTGATGAATGTTTGATGCAAGGCAGGGAGATCATTGATGATGTTAGGACGTAAGTTTTTAAACCACTTCTTTACATCTCCTCCTAAAATTTGGGCAAAGATTCTCATTTTAATGGTCTCTTCTTTTATCTCCATGTAATCAAATGCATCTTCCATCCTATCTACATGATGTTGAGCTGTGGTAGCTTCTTTTCCAGTGAAATGAGGAATTTTGGATTGATAATCATTTGGTAAGGGAAGCAGAGGTTGTGGTAACACTAATGGGGCATACCATGTTGCCATGCCTGGAAAGAAAGGTGGATTTATAAGGGGCAAATTTACAATAGAGAAAGTGGGCTGAACTAGAGTGTTTTGAACAGTGGTAGTATGGACTAGAGTGGAAGAAACACTTGGGCTAGCAAACTGGTTTTGAGCAGATTTGTTATGGAAAAGGCTAAGTGATGAAGAAGCTGGGAATCATGAGGAGTGGAAGGTGAGGCTTTTCTACTAAAGCCTTGTTGCAAATCTGCAATATCAAGATCAATTTGGTTTAAATCACCTTGAGATCTAGTTCTAAAGATGTTCTTTGTATTATGTAAATCAAAGTGTAAATCCTCTAAGTCAACAAGGTTTTCAGGGACGGATTTTGTTCTTAAGAGGCTCCTATCAGCAGTTGATTTTCTAGAATTAGAAGTCTGCCACGGAATTCTCTTTGGATTGTTAGCTATTGTAGGAGGATTAGGGTCTGGATGAGATCTAGTGTTGATCCTATGTGAAGCCAGACTTATTTTTCAAAAAATTAGAAAGGCTAAAGTTTTTAGGGACTATTTTTTGGAAATTTTTCCTCTCACAATGTCTTATCTAGTATGGGACTGGGCTTCTAAACTTCTTCAAGGCTGGTTAACACAGTCCTAAGGAAATCAGGAGACTTGGATGAGTAATAGGCCTATTGGGGCTAGTGGAGTCGCCAGGTGGAAACTTTTTAGCTTCTATGAAGGTAAAATATTGGATGGTTCCACCACCATGTTTATTATGAAGCCAATCTGAGTTATTTTTAGGTTTTCTGAGTTTTTAGGTTAGGAGAGCATCCTTATATAATTCAACACTTAGCCAGGGTGTTTAAAGCAAAGAATGTTAACTCTTATGTCTTGGTGACTGACTTCTTCAAGGTTTAACAAGGCCCTATGAGAATCCTAAGGGTTACTTAGTTTATCACTATTCAAATAAGTCCTATTATGATTACCATTTTGTTAGGTAGTGCTTGAAGAAGGCTACTTATGTTGTACTGAATAGTCACTGGATATTCTTGAAGATAAGGGATTTTCTGGAGTCCTAAGCTGTACTTAGATTGTCACTAACTTAGAAAGGTCCCACCGTGATTGCCATTATGTTGGTATCCTATGTTTTGATAGATTGGAAAATCAAAAGACAAGGCAACATCAAACCATTCTTTAGAGTTCTAGGATCTAGTCCTCCTGTTCTCAGAGAGGGCTCTCTCAAATTTATTTCTTTTGCAAAGGTTTATCTTGTTTGCTTAGAGCGTTGGATTTTAGACTAGTTATTAAGTGCAAGTGTTTGTTTCTTTGTTTGTTTGAAAGACATAAGAAAACATGAAAGGTCTAGGAAAGATAGATAGAAAGGGGAAATGCTAGATTCATTGGGTAATGGAGTCAAGAAGAGGTTATTACAAAATTATCAATGGATATGGGATATCAGAGGGAAAATCTAACTTGGCCACAAGATCCTTTGGTTTTTGGAATGAGATGGACATTAATGGTTTAGAAAGAGAGTTTGAATTCTTAACAAAGGGAACTTGAAAACATAACTTGAACAATAAAGAGGTATTTAATAGACAGGGTTAACCATAAATTCTACAAACTACACTTAAAGCAAATGATGACTTCAAAACAACTTTTTAAAATAAATCTAAAATTCGGGAGCACATCCTATTTCCTCAAATATTTTATTTCAAATGACTTAGAAAACATAAAGATTCACTAATAATTTCAGTCATAGAAGAGGGAACACCTAAAAACATCTATGATTACAACTATAAAGACCTTCAAAGTAATTGTTCAAGCAAGGACAAAGGGCATGATCAGAACATACCTCCTTGGCTAACGGTAAACAATGGTACTTCAAAGGGAGACTTTAAATTTTTTTTTCAAGTGGCAGTAGAGAAGTAGCGAAGACCATAAATCATGCTAAAACCAACTATTCAAACTATTAGAGAAATAAACAAGCATGATGACTAAAGAGAGAGATTGAACCCTCTAAAATACTTCAGCAGAAGAAAACATAAAACAGTGAAGGATGAACAGGTCTAAGGTGCTTCCAGGAGTCATTTCTTAGCCTAAAAATTTCATCCTACTGTAGTAAGCATTTATGGAACAAAATGAAAACAGTAGAAAACATTAAATAGTTTAGAATACTTCACCAACAACCAAGCTCATGAATCCAATGATAGAGCCTTCTCAAGAACATGCATGCAACAACATCATCAAGCTTCCAAGACTTCAATTCTTCAGACAAAATATGTATTATTTCAGAGAGTTTCAGTATTACAACTAGTGAACAATCAACCAACAACTTCTCATCTTCTTTAGAAGTATTTATAGAAGAAATGAGGAGGTGGAAGAGTTTAGGATTGAAATGCAATAAATTCTACACTAAATGCAACTCCTAGCCTTGAAAACCATCCAAGGCCTAAGGCAAGAGAGTATTGAATTATGATTCTCTTTCATGTACTCTGTATATGCTATTTTTAGGCTAAATGGGAAAAAATATTGACTTCGAGGCTTACTTAACCCTCACAATAACTTCCCTGACAGTTTCATAATTTGTTCTTTCTTTGGTAATAACTTTTCAGGTGTCTTTATGCAAATATCTTATGTTTAGGCAATAAGTAAACCTTCTCTTGATTTATTTAGGCTGCAGGTGGCTTTCAGTAGCTGGAGAGGATCCAATTAGCCTTTGATGTGGCAGTGGAGGCTTCTCATACTGATAGATTTCCTTGTTATATGCTAAAACACCTTTAATTTACTTTATTTATGTGTTTTAGGCCTAATTTGGCTTAATCTTCATCTTCGGGTCTTCATACTCTACTGACTATGGATCAGGCATTTGATTTTCTGAGTTTATGCCTTAATCCTCTTAAAAACTCTAATTTGAACTTTAAACCCTGATACTCTTTAATCTCTTGTCTTTAATGCGGAATTTCTTCAATAAATGGTCTCTTGACTGTGTATTTCAGCTGTGTTGCAGGTGCGCAAAGAGTATTTATAATATTATCAGTGTTCATGAGACATGGTATAAATGGTTGTTAGAACCCTGTATATTCATGTCCTTCATTAATAATGGCCTGGGGAATTGTCATCCTCGGCCTTTGATTTCCTTTAAAACTTGTGGAGAAACCTTGAAAACCTGCACAAAACACAGAAAAATTAAGAAAATCCATGAAGGAATGGGTTAAGGCTACTTTGGAGGTTAGGTTAAATCGTGGTTGTTGATTCAGACTAATCGATGATCAATATTTCTTGATGGGTTGATGGGGAGGCAGTTCGATAGATGGTGGTTGGATAAATTCTAGGCCGTTAGATCAGATTGATCAACAACCAAGATTAATCAGGATTTTATAATGCAGAAGGGGCTACATTATAATGAAAATGGAGGAAAATATAATGAAAAGGGGAAAAAAACCTTTGGTGGAGGTGAAATGGGTTTAATGAAATTTGGGGTTGCAGAATGATTCTGGGCCATTGGATTTAGAGCAACCAACAGAGATCGACGGCGGAGATTCTTTGATGAAATTGCTCGAAAGAAGGGTAGAGGGCGATGAACTAATGGTAAGATTAAATTAAGACCGTCAGATCTCAGAGATCAATGGTAGAGATTTAAAATAAGAAAATGTAATGCAAATGAGAAAGGTGGTTTCAGCTGTAAAAACCACTGGTGTCACGCTGCTCCAGAGCAGTTTTCAAATTTTCTCAAAAAAACGCGATATGGGTTACCGCTTGACACGTGTCCTTTAAAAACCGTCCATATCGTGTAATTTTTAGGAATTATTTTTTGGACTCAAAATCATGCGATATGGAGTCTTAGCCATCGAATGAAAGGTGGGTAGATCCAACGGTGGAGATGAGAGCGCGATAAGATAAGTTGCGCGGGCGGAAGAAGGTGTTCAGGGTCAAGGCGGTTTTGATCTGGGCCGTTGGATCATAGGAATGGACGGTTAGAATTTATCGATGGGGGAGGTAGGTCCTGTTGTGGAAAATTTTGTCACCCCCTAGAGACAGTCTAGAGTTGCCATAGACCAGTGCCTAGGACATCTTAATATAGCAGGAAGACACATAAAATAGCTTGGGTTGTCAATCCAAATGCCTTCTTACTATCTCTTGTTTAAACAAGGAAATTAGTTTTGAATGGGACCAAACTCTCTCAGAAGTTGATAAAAAGATAAGAATAGTGTAGGAACATCATGTAAAACTCCAATACAAAGGCATCAGACAGTTAAGAGACAACTTACTGTAAAGAGGGCCAGTTCAAATAATATATCACAGAAATCAATCATCAGAAAGTGAGTGTAGTGCAGAAACATAAGAAGATATTAGCTGACATGAGACTGATACCCAGATACACAACAGAACCATATAAGGGCATACCAATTTATGAATCCTTATATGACAATGGAGTTTTAAAAGCACCCTCCTCAAGCAACTAATATAGCAGAAAATATGGATGAGGTGAACATGGAATAGTATACCATGACTAGGCCTATTTAAAGCGCTTGACTAATTCCAGAAAGTGCATCAACAAGGATGAATCCTTACTGCAAACTAGTGAGCCACTCGCATTCTAGAACATGATACAAGAAGATAATAAGCATGAAAGAGATATTGTATTAACACATAAGAGAAAATTACATATTGTGAGATACTAGAGACCAGAATCCTCATTACAGTTATAACTCCTCCTCACTGAGACCCTACAGGCTCTGAACCTTCATACAGAAATATTACAGAATGTATACAAAAGCCTTTTCACTGCATAGTTTGCTGATTGAAATCTGGAACCATTACAATGTCTTTCCTTCTAGCTTTTATAGAAGATATAGAGAATTCTAGAGGAGGAGGTAGATGGAAAACATTTAATGACTTATTTTGAATCAGATGGCGGAAAACATTCACGCCCACGCTATGAATGACTGAACATAAATGACTGTACTTTACAACTTATTTATGGAAATGAATGCTAGAAATGAAAATCTGCTTATATACAAGACATAAATAATAAAATATGTAAACATTCGGCTCTTTTCTGGAGGAGGAAGATCTGCGGCAATAAAACCTTGAGGCGCCTGCTTCTGTATATGGTACTTTCGGTCTTCAGATTTTGAATTTAAATTTGTAACCTTTTTCAAGCTGGACACTGAATTCATTGCTTCTTCATTAATGATCTGTTGCTGCATTAATGTTTTCATCCACCCAAATGTGCCCTTTTGATTTTCTCTGGAGAGTTCTATAGATCGAAGTACCTTTATTTAATGGCGGTCACATCATAGTGACTCCTGGATCCTTTCTGCCAATTTTGTTCCCACCACAAGTTCCTGCAAAAACAAAATCCTGTTGAATAAAACTTAATCACAGAGATAGTGGACATAGTGAGGTTAACGGAAGTGGTGGCATAGATTTGAGGGGATGATGGAATGACGTGGGGCAGAGACTTCAAACAAAAACACTGAGACGTGACACATAACTGAAATATGAGAACAATGGAGGGAAAAGTGAATGACATGTGGGCAAATGGCGAAGAACGGCGGAACAACACTGACGGTACGAAGACTTTGAAGATTAACTTTTGGGGAAGTCACAAAGGAAAAACATAACAAAACAACGGAGCAAAGGCTTTGGAGGTGGGACCCGGAGCGCATTTCGCAAAATCGCAAGTGGAGAAAGTGCGATGGAGGGAACGATGGAATAACAAGGTTCTGCACTCTGCGCTATGCGATGGGCGTGACCGGTTGAGCGCAGATCGCAAAAACGAAAAGTGCGATGACGGAGGATAGCGCGAACGGGAAACTGTGCTTTTGCAATGAGGGAAAGGTGCGATAGCGCGATCATGCGATTTGCGTGGAACACTCTAAGGGGTAGCGCTTGGCTATATGGATGAAAAGAGGCGCGGAGCTATGAGAGAAAGGAGCTAGGCCTTTTATGACTTTAAAAAGAAGATTTTAGCCCTTTTTAAATGTATTTCAGGTGCGGGAAAGGGCAGCGGTAAAGGGAAAAGAGGAGACTTTGGCCAAAATTTGAATGGAGGGGCTGACTTGTACAACATCGGCTCCGACTGGGGACGGCATGTTTGTCGTCGTACATGCCGAGAACATGCAGACCTCAGACCCTCTTGTGTGTGAATTTCATTCTATGATCCCTTTGCCTTTTTTCAAAACTTATCAGCTTATTTCTACCATTTACATTCAAAATTGAAATCACACATACATACATCATATACATTATAATACACCAAGCATGATCTGCTTGAGTCAGTACTGAAAGTAGTGTTTAAGGAATTTCCCATTCACAGGGGCATCTAACAGATCACCCTGTAGGTTTTCTAACATGAAAGTATTATTTCTCCCTAGGTTCACTATTTTGAACGGGCCAAACCACAGCGGATCAAACTTAGCATGCTTGCCCTTTTCTGCTCTGCGAACATCCCACCTGAGGACAAGGTCTTCAACTTGAAATTTTCTATCTTTCGCATGCTGATCAAATATATTCTTCATTTTGTCCTGATATTCTATCAACCTCTGATCCACCTGGTTGCGTGTTTCCTCCAGCTCTACCAGCTGATTAATCCTTCTGATCATGTCATCTGGTTCTTCCTGGCTTTCCTGCATAAAACGTGCTACTGGCAATGCCAATTGCATAGGAAACACAGCTGCTCTCCCATATACCAGCTCATAGGGAGATTTCCCTGTTGCTCTTTTGCTGGTTATTCTATTCGCCCATAGAGCGAACTTTAATTGAGAGTCCCAGTTTTTCTGATTTTCACTAATTGTTTTCTTCAGGACCCTCACCAGGGCCTTATTAGAAGACTCTGCCAAACCATTTCCCTGTGGATAGTAAGCTGTGGAGTGAGTCAATGTAATGTTATATCTTTGGCAGAAATTTACAAACCTGGCAGACTTGAAAGCCTGCGCGTTGTCAGTTACAATTCTAGCAGGACAGCCAAACCTGGATATGATATTTTCCTCTATAAACTTCATTATCACTGCATCAGTAGCATTTCTTGTAGGAATGGCTTCCACCCACTTTGTAAAATAATCTGTGGCTGTTAGTATCCATTTATATTGGCCACTCAATGGGGGATGTATCTCTCCTATAAAATCTAATCCCCATTTCTGAAATGGTTCATTTACATGAATAGGAATTAAGGGCAAAGCTGCTAATTTCTGTCTTTCTACAAATATTTGGCACTTGTCACATGCTCTGACCCAAGCAAAAGTATCTGAGTACAGTTTTGGCCAGTAAAAACTGGCCCTCAGGATTTTATGAGCTGTAGCCCTCCAGCTATAATTCCCTCCACATATTCCTTCATGAAATTCCGTCATTGTATTCTCTACTTCATTTTCTGTGAGGCATAACAGTAATATACCTGAAGGGTCTCTCCAATATAGATGTCCATTGGCAATTACATATTTTTGAGATTTCATCCTTATAGCTCTGTATTTCACCTTATCACATCCTGGAGGACAGCTAAGTGTTAATAGATATTCGACTATTTCTTTATACCAAGGACTAGTTAGATATTTCATATGTATCTTTTGAATGGCCATCTCCAGTCCTTGCTGTTCTTCTTCTTTTTCAGATTCTTCATTTGCTATCTTGGATAAATTAATGCCCAAGGCTTGATGATTTGATTCAGATAACATCTTGGCAAGTCCCTGTCCTTTGATCAACTTAGTAGGCCTTATGTCCAAATCATACTCCTGGATTTTTGCAATCCATCTTCCTCTTCTACCTTCGTTGTCTCCCTGAACCAGAATGTCTTTGACCGCTGCTGTGGGGACATATGCAGTAATATGAGATTGCAAAACATATACTCTAAAGGCTTTAAGGGACTTTACCAGGGCATATGCCTGCTTCTCCAATATATTATATTTCAATTCAGCGTCATAAAGCACTTGACTGAAGAAAGCTATAGGCTGTTCATATCCCTCATCATTTTTCTGCAATAGTACTCCAGCAATCATATGAGGTGAAGCAAATGAAAAGATCATAAAAGGCTTGTTGTAATCTGGTCCAGCCAGTAAAGGAGCTTCAGCGAATGCCTGTTTTATCCTTGTAAATGCATCTCTGGATTCCTGGGACCATTTTACTTCATTCTCTTTTTTCAACATATTAGTTATATGCCTAACTATCTCAGCATAGTTAGGAATAAGCCTTCTCAAAAAATTGATTCGGCCTAAAAACACATGTACTTCTTTTTTATTCCTTGGTAAATGAATACTGTTTATTACTTCAACTCTTTTAGGGTCTATTTTCACACCATCTTTTGTTACAATGTTCCCTAAGATTTTTCCCTAATCTAATGCAAATAAAGATTTTTGAGGATTGAGGGACAGGCCATACCTTTTGCATTTTTCAAAAGTTTTTCTTAAATGCTCAATATGTTCATCATCATTATTTGAAAACACAGTGATATCATCAAGATACACTACCAAAAACTTGTCCTTCTCTCCCACAAAGGCTATGTCCATTGCCCTCTGAAAAGTAGCTCCTGCATTAATTAATCCGAATGGCATCCTGGCATACATAAAGGTTCCCCATGGTGTAGTAAATGCAGTTTTCTTCTGGTCTTCTGGAAATACAGCTACCTGATTATAACCAGAAAATCCATCCATCATTGACATTTTGGATGCTCCCACTACTTTTTGTAGGATGTGGTCCATCTTAGGTAGTGGATAATTATCTTTCAATGATGCTCTATTTAAATTCCTGAAATCCACACACAGCCTTATTTCTCCATTCTTCTTTCGAACAGGAACAAGATTTGCTATCCATTCTGAATATCTCAATGGTACAATTATTTTGGCTTTTAGTAATTTCTTGATTTCTTTTTCAATAGAGGGAAGCAGCAGAGGATTGATTTGTCTGAGCTTCTGCTTAAAGGCTTCACATCTTCCCTCAAAGGTATTTTATGTTGTATTATATCAACATCAAAAGTTTTTAGGTCCTGATAGGACCAAGCAAATACATCTTTGTAAGTTTGAAACAACTTCAAATATTTCTCTTTATATTCTTCTGGGACTCTGTTAGATAATTTTACAATTTTAGGATCAGCATAAGTACCCAGATTTAAATCTCCCACTTGATCTTCTTCTATCGCTTTGCTAGGCTGCAATGGAATATCATCTTTGTTAAATAATCTTTCTAGAGGCACCAGCCCTCTAGGTATAACATTTCCTTTTAGCTGCAGCACTCTATTACCTGCTATTTTCTCTTCCCATCTGTTTTCTACAATATTTTCAACTTCTTCCTCCTCATTATCATCAATCTCCATATTTGTGAATTCTCCCACTATCTCCATGAATCTCTTCATCTGTTCATCATCTTCGAATACCTGCCAATGCTTTATATTATCTGGAATGGATGGTCTGTAACGTACCTCCACTTCGTATCTTAAAAGTGGATTATGAGGAGGACGGAATGTACTGGCAGCTACAGCAAGAGAATTTGCTATTCTGTTTTGCTCCCGGGGCATGAACTGTATGTTAAATGCTGAGAAAAAAATTTCTATCATGTCCCACACTTCATTTCTATATGCTCTGAGCCGAGGGTGCTTAGTTTGACATTGGTTTCTGATCTGTCTTACCACCAGCTCGGAGTCTCCCAAAACTTTTATACATTGGATGCCCATGTTCTTAGCTGTCTGCAGTCCCAATAATAGTGCCTCATATTCGGCTACATTGTTTGTAGCCTCATACTCCAATTTGAAGGACAGTGGCACCCATTTCCCTGCAGGAGAGATTAATAATACCCCAACTCCATTTCCTTCCCTTAAGTTTGCCCCATCAAAATGCAGAGTCCAAATTTCTGATTCCAAATCTTCTTTAGGCTGCTCAGTTTGGATTTGACCAAAAAGAGGCTCGTGAGAATATTTTCGATTTTCTTCTAACATCAAACATGAGAAGTCTCCCTCTTTGTTATACACTGGTGAATTTTCTGAGCAGTCAGCCTTGGTCACCATTTTAACAAATCTAGTCTCCCTGTATAACCTCCTTTCCTGACCTCCAAAGACTGGGACAGTAGCATATGTTAAATCCAATTTGATTGATCCCCCAATCTTCGTACCCCAGGACCTTGACAGCAGCATGCCAAAGCGGGCTGGGATATCAGCAACCACAATGTCCATGACCACACTCTTTGCTGGAATTTGGGCCAGATTGACCACTAGATCTTTTATCATTCCCAAGCATTTAACCCTTTTAGAATCAAATGAATATAAATCTTTGTATGGTCTTGTAATTTGCAGCCCTAGTTGCTCCATGACAGACAAAGGCATAAGATTATGGGAAGCCCCAGAATCTAACATACAATTGTGCAACAGTAGGTCATGAATAACTAGGGACACATAAAAGGGAGGAGTAGAGGGGTCTATCTCCTCGACATGTGGGCCAAAGACTACCATGGGTCTTTCTTCTTGAAGGTTTAAGCTATCAGGCGCAATTGGTATTTCAGGAGGAAGCATAAAAGAAGTAACTTGAGACTGGTATACAGGCTGTTTTAGTAGTTCAGTCAGGGGGACTGGAATCTTAATTTTCTCAAGTTCTTTTTGCAGATTGAAAGCAGGGGGATTTTCTATCACTACTTCTTTTGACTCTTTATTTTTAGTTGAGGATTTAATTTCTTTTGACACAGGCTCAGGATTAGGAGGACTGACTATTTTTGAAGAAGGAGGAATCTGATCATTAGATTGTAAGGGAGTATTTAGAGGATTCTTACCTTTGTCTATGTTCTTCTTTATTGCTGATTCCTTCTGAGCAGATGCTTCTTTCTGAGGTGGCTCCTCTTCTTGATCTTGAGTTCGGGTCCTCTTTCTTGAAGATCTGAGATCATATTTTACATTGAATTGTGCTTCCATGAAATCAACAAATTGCTTACAATAATGGTCAATCTCTGCTTCTTCTTCTTCTTCTTGCAGGGGGCACTCTATATCTTCATTATTTGAAAAAGCCAGATTTGAATCTTCTAATCCATAAGCTGCATCTCCAGTGGAGTCATCTGCTGGTCCTTCCAGGTACAAGGGATGTGGTACCTGATCTTGTTGTTCCTTTGTTTCTCTCGGCAATATCTAGAGAGGTGGCCTTCTATACTGGGGATTGTATCCTCTGTTTGGAGCATTATAGAAATTCTTGGGAGCTGCATTTTTAGCTTCCAGTTCAAGCTTGACCATCTTCTTTATAATTTTACTTATTTCATCCATTTTGTCTGAATCTTTTTCCTGATGAGAGGTGGAAACCTCTTCTTTGCCTCTCCTCCTAGTATCTTGTTCAACTTTTCCTCTTAGTTTCCCAGTGGAGGCAAAGTTTGCTTCCAATTCCAGAGCATCTGACTGTGCATCATCTAAAGTAGCAGGTTTTCTTTCCCTCAACGAGAACCCAAAGTCAAAATCAAAGGCTGCTATAAAGATTATCTTGGCAACAGCTTCATGGGGCTTCATTTCAGGAGGCAGGCTCAAATATAACTTGTTGAATCTTTTGATGAACTCTGCCACTCCTTCATTCTGTTTCTTCTTCATAGTATTAAACTCAGTGAGACACTGACCATGATCCTTCTTTTCTCCCCACTTCCTGAGAAAAGTACTCTCCATTTGGTCCCAGGTGGTCACAGAATTATTTCCCAATGTCTTAAACCATTTTCTGGCTTCACCTTCCAAAGACTGCACAAACAATCTCAAGACCACGTCCAGATGTTCAACATTTAAATTCTCTGCAAAAGAGCAGAAGGTCTCAAGATGTTTCTGAGCATCAATATCATTTTCACCATTAAATCTCAGCAGAATCTTCAGGTAATCCTGTGGCATATCATTTAGTACTGGGGGTAAGGCCAGTGGAGCGTATTTGTTCAATAGAAAAGCAGGAACATTAGCCATTGGGGGAGGTGGGAGTTGCACAACAGTCTGAGATATAGATGAAGGAAGAGGAGTAGGAGGAAGCGGAGTATGAATAACAATGGGAATATATTGCACAGAAGCTTGAGGTGTGGATGGGAATAGTTCACGGTTAACCGCAACTACTTCTGTGACTTCTTTAATTTCTTCAGCCTTGGGAGTAGGGTGAGAAGGTTCTTCAATCCAAGCACTTCCCCTACGTGGAGTTTCTGAGAGAAACTCAGGATTTTCTGTTCTAACTTCTTGAGAAGAAGAGGGCGGATAATCTTCAATGGAATATTGAGGGTTTTCAGGACAAACTGACTTCCTCTCCTTCCAAACTCTTTTGTGAATGATCTTCTCTGGGTCAGACACATAAGGTGCTTTCGACTGAGATGTATCTGACCTCAAATGTGGCTTTCGAGAAGCCAGGAATACCAATAAATTTTATCAAATGAAAGAAGTGGAGTCGCCAAGGTGAGAGATACGCAACTCTTCAACTCTTTGTGCTCACCTGATTAGAGAGTGAAAACAATTTGTCGAGACCTAGGGAAACTGATATTCTTCGAATTCGATCCCCGGCAACGGCGCCAGAAAGATGTTGTGGAAAATTTTGTCACCCCCTAGAGACAGTCTAGAGTTGCCATAGACCAGTGCCTAGGACATCTTAATATAGCAGGAAGACACATAAAATAGCTTGGGTTGTCAATCCAAATGCCTTCTTACTATCTCTTGTTTAAACAAGGAAATTAGTTTTGAATGGGACCAAACTCTCTCAGAAGTTGATACAAAGATAAGAATA
The DNA here is from genome assembly GCA_034641835.2 of Pinus albicaulis. Classification (NCBI taxonomy): domain Eukaryota; kingdom Viridiplantae; phylum Streptophyta; class Pinopsida; order Pinales; family Pinaceae; genus Pinus; species Pinus albicaulis. The sequence continues at coordinate 392,770,820 of CM076573.1, forward strand.
GTGTAGGAACATCATGTAAAACTCCAATACAAAGGCATCAGACAGTTAAGAGACAACTTACTGTAAAGAGGGCCAGTTCAGATAATATATCACAGAAATCAATCATCAGAAAGTGAGTGTAGTGCAGAAACATAAGAAGATATTAGCTGACATGAGACTGATACCCAGATACACAACAGAACCATATAAGGGCATACCATTTTATGAATCCTTATATGACAATGGCGTTTTAAAGGCACCCTCCTCAAGCAACTAATATAGCAGAAAATATGGATGAGGTGAACATGGAACAGTATACCATGACTAGGCCTATTTAAAGCGCTTGAATAATTCCAGAAAGGGCATCAACAAGGATGAATCCTTACTGCAAACTAGTGAGCCACTCGCATTCTAGAACATGATACAAGAAGATAATAAGCATGAAAGAGATATTGTATTAACACATAAGAGAAAATTACATACTGTGAGATACTAGAGACCAGAATCCTCATTACAGTTATAAATCCTCCTCATTGAGACCCTATGGGCTCTGAACCTTCATACAGAAATATTACAGAATGTATACAAAAGCCTTTTCACTGCACAGTTTGCTGATTGAAATCTGGAACCATTACAATGTCTTTCCTTATAGCTTTTATAGAAGATATAGAGAATTCTAGAGGAGGAGGTAGATGGAAAACATTTAATGACTTATTTTGAATCAGATGGCGGAAAACATTCGCGCCCACGCTATGAATGACTGAACATAAATGACTGTACTTTACAACTTATTTCTGGAAATGAATGCTGGAAATGAAAATATGCTTATATACAAGACATAAATAATAAAATATGTAAACATTCAGCTCTTTTCTGGAGGAGGAAGATCTGCGGCAATAAAACCTTGAGGCGCTTGCTTCTGTACATGGTACTTTCGGTCTTCAGATTTTGAATTTAAATTTGTAACCTTTTTCAAGCTGGACACTGAATTCATTGCTTCTTCATTAATGATCTGTTGCTGCATTAATGTTTTCATCCGCCCAAATGTGCCCTTTTGATTTTCTCTGGAGAGTTCTATAGATCGAAGTACCTTTCTTTAATGGCGGTCACATCATAGTGACTCTCGGATCCTTTCCGCCAATTTTGTTCCCACCACAAGTTCCTGCAAAAACAAAAGCCTGTTGAATAAAACTTAATCACAGAGATAGTGGGCATAGTGAGGTTAACGGAAGCGGTGGCATAGATTTGAGGGGATGATGGAATGACGCGGGGCAGAGACTTCAAACAAAAACACTGAGACATGACACATAACTGAAATATGAGAACAATGGAGGGAAAAGTGAATGACATGTGGGCAAATGACGAAGAACGGCGGAACAACGCTGACGGTACGAAGACTTTGAAGATTAACTTCTGGGGAAGTCACAAAGGAAAAACATAACAAAATAACGGAGCAAAGGCTTTGGAGGTGGGACCCGGAGCGCATTTCGAAAAATCGCAAGTGGAGAAAGTGCGATGGAGGGAACGATGGAATAAGAAGGTTCTGCGCTCTGCGCTATGTGATGGGCGTGACCGGTTGAGCGCAGATCACAAAAACGAAAAGTGCGATGACGGAGGATAGCGCGAACGGGAAACTGTGCTTTTGCGATGAGGCGGACATGCGATGAGGGAAAGGTGCGATAGCGCGATCATGCGATTTGCGTGGAATGCTCTAAGGGGCAGCGCTTGGCTATATGGATGAAAAGAGGCGTGGAGCTAGGAGAGAAAAAAGCTAGGCCTTTTATGACTTTAAAAAGCAGATTTTAGCCCTTTTTAAATGTATTTCAGGTGCGGGAAAGGGCAGCGGTAAAGGGAAAAGAGGAGACTTTGGCCAAAATTTGAATGGAGGGGCTGACTTGTACAACAGGTCCCAAAGGAGTTGAGCCTACCAGATTGAATATGGATCGTAGGATCTAAAATATTAACGGCTCAGATTTAATCTCGTGGTAAATGAAGAAAATATGAGACAGGGGGTCGAGCGGAGTTTGGATAAATGTGGACCGTTGATCTGTAGAGATCAATGGTGGATCTTTTTCAAAGAGTTTTTAAATTGCAGGGTTTATGAAATAACAAAGGGAAACTGGGTTTGATCTGGACCGTTAGATCTTGGTGAATGGATGGCCCAGATCCAATCGCAGGATCGCCAATTGGCGGAGGAGAGAGGAAGGCACAAAGAAAAACTTGTGATGCGATTACATACTGACCGTCAGATCTGGGAGTCAGATCGACGGTTGAGAGTTAATCAAAGGAACAAACGTGGAGAAATATGGGTGGAGTTGCGATTAATTTGGGTTATCGGTTCTTGTGGATTTGACGGTCTAGATTGGATCGCAGGATTGCAATCAGAGGAGGGAGAAGGAATGAACAACAGGCTATTTGTGATGCGATTAAGCGCCACCGTCAGATCTGGGAGTAAGATCGACGGTGGAGATTTAATTGGAGGGGTGATGGAGGAAGATTATGGGTGTGATGTGACTTTAGCGCTGGCCGTTGGATTTATAAAAATCAACGGTGGAGATTGGATCCGGGGTTGAAAGGAGAAAACTCATCACATTGGGGATTTTTGGAATAACAAAGGAAAAACGTAAATAGAAACTCCGGTTTGTGATTTGTGATTGGGCCTTAGCACTAGTCACGGCTCCGGGTTTTATGTAGGAAATGGAGCTGGGACTAAAGCCAAAGGGGCTTAAAACCTTAATGAAATAAGACTGTTTTTTAGGATTTTTTAAGGATTTTCAGAGGAATTTGGGGGTTCCGATAAGAGTAAAAAAAAATGGATTTTAAACCTTATAAAGGGATTTTACAAGGCTTTAAAGGGAAATTCGATGGAATGAGAGGAAAATGGAAGGGTTTATGGATGAAGTGAAAAATGGAGAAGTGAAAATGAGGGAAAATGAGGCCTCTTAAGCAGTTTCTTCTCTTGGTAAAAATAGCAGATTTTATGGACAAAAGGGAAACAATAGTGAAGATTAATTTAGATTTTAGTTATCTTCATAAAAAACTTCAAGGATGATAGGTTCTCAAAGGGGAATTATCTCTTGGAGTTTTTGAAGAACAAAATTAGCCACTTTTTGGTATAACAGAATTTATCAATGCCTAACAATGCCTACATTCAATAACACACGTGAAACAATTGCATTATTATTTTTCAATCATTTCATTTCACGCTTTGGTGTTCCACAAACTATAGTTACAGATCATGGTAAGAATTTTCACTATCACATGATGAATGAGTTGACTACCAAATTACAAATGTCACATGATAGTTCTACTCCTTACTATTCATAATCCAATGGACAAGTTGAAGACATGAACAAGATTCTTAAACGAATGCTTCAATGAATGATAGGAGTTCATAAATGAAATTGGAATCTAATCATGTACTTGGCTTTGTGGGCATATCGAACCTCGGTGAGAAATGCAACTAGATTTACCACCTTTCAATTGGTGTATGGTATGGAAGCTATCTTTCCAATCCAATGTGAAATACCATCGTTAAAACTCATTGTTGACTTGTTCCCTGACACCTCTAATGAAGAAGCACATATTTTTAATCTCATCCATCTATATGAAATGCGCCATGAAGCCGCATTGACCAACAAATCACATAGGAGACGAATCAAGGCACAATATGACAAACATGTCCAGCCTTGCATCTTCTCTGAGGGTGACCTGGTCTTACTTTATGACCAGGAAGCTGATTTGATAGATACAGGAAAATTTTATCCATTATGGCGTGGCCCCTGCATTTTCAAAAGAGTTCTGGCTAAGGGCACCTATGAGTTAGTAGATTATGATGGGATTCCATTGGCGTAGCCTCGCAATGGGTTGTATCTTAAACATTACTATTCTTAGTTGAGCGTAGTAAACTTTTGTATTATATTGTATATATGCTTTTGATTTGCATTTACTATCTTAGTTTGTTTTTCTAGATTTTTCTTGAAGTTACTAATTCGCTTTACATTTCATCGCAGATGTATGAATCTTTGGAACCATTCGTTGGCCACACTGATGATGCTAGTCATAGTATGCAGAATTTATCCTCTGCATCATGGGCCATTTTCGCTCCAAGTGGCGAGTTAGTGAGTTTTCAAGGGATTTGTATTGGTCGATCTACAAACAATATTGTTGAGTATAGCGCATTGATCGAACTTCTCTCTGATGCCATTTCATTTGGTATTAACCACATCATCATTAGGTTAGACTCACAACTTGTTGTACTGCAACTTACTAGTGTTTATACTGTCTGAAATCAAACACTGCATCGTATGTTCCTAAGAGTTCGACTTTTGGAAAGACATTTTGATTACATTCAATATCAACACATTTCTAGAAATTTGAAAACATTAACTGATTCCTTAGCGAATTATGTTTTAAACAGAAATTTCTAACACATGTAAAGACATATTTTCAATTCACATCACGTCATTGAATAGGATTGTGCTATTATCACCCAAAAATTTTCAAAACATCATTTTGTCAAGTTTGTTTTTTATCATGGGTCAAAATAGGGTCTAAAAGTCATTTTTAGTTTGGTTAAGGGTAGGTCATAGTTTTTATAAGTTTAAAGGTCATCATTTAAGTTCAAATAAAATCCTTCTAGGTCCATTCCATGATCAAAGATTCATATTTTTCATTTAAGGGTCATTCAATTAAGTTTCGGGCTAAATTTCTACAATTAGCTAGGAATCCACCATTTCATAGCACCACTAGTTCAAAAAAGATGAAATGTGCTACGAAAGCGCTACTACTTTCATAGCGCAATAGGAAGCAAAAACTCTATTTTCTCGTTTTAAGTATTCAACTTCCAAGGAGGTTTCTGAGCAACTAAAAATGCATTTAGGAAAAATAAAAGAGGTTTTTCTTCCCAACGGACCTGGCTACAAAAACCTCTCTCTATTTCCTCAAATTTATTAGGAGGTGGGAGAAATTGATAAATTAAAATGCACTTCGAAACTGTTGTTACAAAATGTCCTGTACATGATTGTTTAGCAATCAACTTCAAGTTCATTTTATGGCCAAATTCAAACGTATTTTGGAAAAATGAAAGAAATTTTTCTTCATCACTGCCTCTGCTACAATAACCTCTCTCACTTTTCTAATATGTGTTATCCATTGGGAGATACAAGGCTTTCTTTGAAGCCCTATTTTCAGAAACAAAGTTTTCCTGTTTTACACATTTTGTCAAATGCAGTTTCTGGACAGCCGGAGATGTGTTTCAAAAAAGAAGAAGAGGTTTTTATTAAATAAATCATGTAATACACAAACCTCCTCCATTTTATCAAAATGAAACAGGAATTAGGAGATATAGGCTTTGTCCAAAGACCTATTTTGCAGGAAAAAACTGGAAAAACCAATAGGCCAACCTATTGCAAATGAAGAAGGGACCTCAAGAAGGCTGGAATAACTTTGTTTTTCAAGTGATATGAAGAAATAAGGTTTATTTTCAGTTTTTGGCACATTCACACTTTACATTTTGGAAAAAATTGGACAAAACTTCTCACTCAACAGTTTCATAGCACACATAGTGCAAAATCAGTGAAAAGCACTACGAAACTACTATAGCATGATTTTTCACTCTTTCTCTTAAATTTTGGAAGGGAAAATATGTGTATGAAGACCTAAAATTGCTAGGAAATATGTTCTAAGTGATAATGAAGATAAATCTGAAAATAAGAAACCAAAATTTTGAAGATAAATGGTTAAAAAGTCTGCGCTACGAAAAGTGCTACGAAACTATGTTGTTTTCGTAGCGCAGGTTTGTTTTTGCTATTTTGGGAGTTCAAAGTTGATTTTGCACAACTGGCACTCATGAATGATTTTGGGAATATTTTATTTCAGTTCCTGACAGCAAATAGCTTCGAATTCATGGGTTCATGGTGGTTAAAGTGTCTCAAGAACAAAAAAAATCCTAAACCTAGAAAACAGGGGACAGTTTCCTAGTTTGTAGGAGATCAGCATTGAGGACATCAAGTGCTGGAGCTTATCATTTGGATTTGAAATTATGGATATATAGGTGGAAATTGATGTAATATAGCTTAGATAAGGTTGTTATAAGTATATTTAATGATTTTGAGTCCTATTTGTAATAGGACTGTTCACTAGGTTTGCAGCTGTCATTTTGTAATAAATACCATGTCTCATGGTTAGGCAAGGTGTCAAGAAGTAGGAATTCGATGTATCTAGATCAGGATAAGGTTATCCTATGATTTTAAATGATCTATAAAGAGGAAGAAGTCGAAATTCTAAGGGTTGGACATTTGTTAGCAAAAAGACTTTGTTTTCTGTAAGTGACTATTTTCATCCTAATACATAATTTCTACTTAGACAACTCAAGATTCATAAGGATTTCTTGTATGTTATTGTTCTGATGGCATATTTTCAATATTCTATTGCAGTGGTGTTTGCTTATGTTACTCAGAATTCATCAATGATGCTCTGACTTCCTTCATAGACAAGCTGATTATGTATTTCACTATTCTACATGTTTATTCCTTGACTTGAATTGTGATATGCCTTGACTTCCATGCTAGGTAGATTATCTTGGTTTTGCTGAAGCTATCATGACTCCATAAGCCCAATGTACACCTGATAATTCGATTTACAACTAGTTTACATCATTTATATATTTTTATCTCATATAGAGTTAGCCATCTACATATTTATCAAAAAATCATAAACCCTTAAGAGATCCCTCTCAAGTTGAGGAGGCTAAGCCTCAACCAAAATATTGGTTTGAAATAGTTTCACAAGATTGGTTTGATGAGTAGAATATCAGGTCTGATTTTGTGATAACATTTTGATGCGTCTACCGGGATTCTGAAGACTATACTTTTTCGAGATTTTGAAGCTGAACTTCTGAAGGTAGTAGGAGCTCAGGAAGATTTTCGAGGTTGCATCTACCTTGGTGATTCCACACATCAAATAATCAATTGGAAGGTGACTCCACTGCTTGAAGATCAGTAGCTTGATGAAGTTTCAGAATGAGTTCCATTGCAAGAATAAATTCCAAGTATGGCCCTATGAATCGGTCTCATATCCCTGGTTTTCCAAATCCTATGCCAAAGGTTGAATGGTTAACTGATCTTCCTACATTTAAAGATGAAAAGAAATACAATGCTTCTCTTCATTTGGTTAGATTCCATATGCATGTACACAGTCTTAAGGTTCAATTCCATGAAGATTGTCTCATGAAGATGTTTATGGCCACTTTGGAAGGAAAAGCACGGTCTTGGTATGAAAGCTTTCCAAATGGTTCATTATATTCTCTTGCTAATTTCCATGTTGCATTTTATGAGATGTATGAAGAGTGTCATCCCTCCTTATTGCTAGTCAAGGACTGTTGTAAACACTGTGTGAGTTTTATTGAATATTTGGAGAATTTTTATGAAGATGATGAGTTCATGGATGAGGAAATTTTAGAAGCCCTTCATGACAATCCCTTTCATCACCAAGAAGAAAGGATAGCCTCTTTCTTAAATGAAAATGAAACCCAACATGATTTTATTTATGAAAATTATGATACATCCTCTGAATTTGGTGAAAGGTTGCAGCAGACTTGTCAATCTTTTGATCATCAGGAGTATGAGAATCGTTGCAAACAACAAGAGGAAATACTGGAATATAGTTTCTATAACCCTCAAGTTAAGGAAGGTGTTGATTTTTCATGTCTTTACATATATCAGCCTACATCAAATAATGATCACACTAAGGAAAAAGTGGGTGAAAATTTTTCTTTATCCTTGTCTTCTAATCTAAAATCATTTGAGTGCAAGTCAGAAGATAAGATTCATTTTGTGGATGAAGTTGCAGAGAACATTGGAAAGGACATTCAAGTTTCAAAAGATAAAATTAAATCTCATAGTATTCATGATCAAGATCAGTCTTTTCAAATGATTTTAATGCAAGAACACAAAGAGGGGGTGTTGCTATCATTCTTCTTAGAGATTGAGGAAGAATACAATGTTTTTGTAAATTAGTTTGAAAAGCAGTTTGAAAACACACAACTGAAGTCTTATGTGGTTGATAAAAGCATGGATGAGTTGTCCAAAGTTGCAGAGTGTCATGAGGAGTATCAAACATATCATATCTTCTTTTATCTCATAGTTGAATATATGGAAGAGTTCTACAGTCGAAATTTCCAGTTATACTTTCATTTTGAAGATCAGTTACATCTCATGTTGCCTTGGTCATCTCAGTATCATGTTTACTTTTGGTTCAAGCACAGTCAAAAGATTCAAGTGTCAGATCAGATCAATGACTGGCTTCATTGGAAGTTTCATGTTCCTTGAGTTACACATGGAGATTCCAGCTAATAGGGTAGGTAGGAGTGTGTGAATAAGCTCAAAGTTGACTAAGCATATTTTCAGTAGGTACATATTTGGTTCTTTCTTAGTGATCATCAAGCTTGAGCCCAAGGTGAAGGCCATTAGAGCTTGAGGAGAAAGCTTGGAAATTTCAAAGTTTTTCTTTTTTGGTCAAGAAAAATGGATAGTAGCATAGGAACTACTTATTCTTAGTGTACCACATGGGCACACTATCCCAAGCGGAGCCACTGTTATGACCCAAAAATTTTCAAAACATCATTGTGTCAAGTTTGTTTTTGATCATGGGTCAAAATAGGATCTAAAAGTCATTTTTAGTTTGGTTAAGGGTAGGCCTTAGTTTTTATAAGTTTAAAGGTCATCATTTAAGTTCAAATAAAGTCCTTCCAGGTCCGTTCCATGATCAAAGATTCATATTTTCATTTAAGGTTCATTCAATTAAGTTTCGGGCCAAATTTCTGCAATTAGCCAGGAATCCACCATTTTGTATCGCCGCTAGTTCAAAAAAGAGGAAATGCACTACGAAAGCGTTGCTACTTTCGTAGCGCAATAGGAAGCAAAAACTCTGTTTTCTGGTTTTAAGTAGTCAACTTCCAAGGAGGTTTCTGAGTAACCCAAAATGAATTTAGGAAAACTGAAAGAGGTTTTTCTTCCTAATAGACCTAACTACCAACTCCTCTCTCTGTTTCCTCAAATTCATTAGGATGTGGGAGAAATTAATAAATTAAAATGCGTTATGAAACCGCTGTTACAAAATGTCCTGTACATGACTGTTTAGTAGTCAACGTCAAGTTCATTTTCTGGCCAAATGCAAAATTATTTTGGAAAATTAAAAGAGCTGTTTCTTCATCACAACCTCAACTAAAATAATCTCTCTCTCTTTTCTCATATGCGTTATCAATTCATAGATACATGGCTTTATTTGAAGCCCTATTTTCAGAAACAGATTTTTCTTGTTTTACACATTTTTGTCAGACGCAGTTTCTGGACAGCAAGAGATGTGTTTCAAAAAACCAAGAGAGGTTTTTATTTGAGACATCATGGAATACAAAAATTTCCTTCAATTTCTAAAAATACATCATGGAGTAGGAGATATAGGCTTTGTCCCAAGACCTATTTTTCAGGAAAAAACAAGAAAAACCAATAGGCCAACGTATTGCAAATGAAGAAGGGACCTCAAGAAGGCTAGAATAACTCTGTTTTTCAAGTGATATGACAAAATAAGGTCTATTTTCAGTTTTTTTCACATTCACACTTTAAATTTTGGAAAAAATTGGACAAAACTGCTCAGTCAGCAGTTTCGTAGTGCACATAGTGCAAAATCAGTGAAAAGTGCTACGAAACTGCTGTGGCATGCTTTTTCACTCTTTCTCTTAAATTTGGAAGGGAAAATATGTGTATGAAGACATGAAATCTCTATGGAAGCTATTCTAAGTGATAATTAAGATAAATGGTTAAAAATTCTACGCTACGAAAAGTTCTACGAAACTATGATGTTTTCGTAGCGCATGTTTGTTTTTTCTATTTTGGGAGTTCGAAGTTGATTTTTCACAACTGGCACTCATGAATGATTTTGGGTATATGTTATTTCAGTTCCTGACAGAAAATAGCTTCGAATTCATGGGTTCATGGTGGTTAAAGTGTCTCAAGAACACAAAAAATCCTAAACCTAGAAAATAGTTTCCTAGTTTGCAGGAGATCAGCATTGAGGACATTAAGTGCTGGAGCTTCTCATTTGGATTCAACCTTATGGAGATATAGGTGGAAAATGATGTAATCTAGCTTAGATAAGGTTTTTATAAGTAGAGTTAATGTGTTTGAGTCCTATTGTAATAGGACTGTTCACTAGGTTTGCAGCTGTCATTTTGTAATAAATACCATGTCTCATGGTTAGGCAAGGTGTCAAGAAGTAGGAATTCGATGTATCTAGATGAGGATGTGTTAGGGATATTCCCATCACTTTGAGGTCCATTAGAGGAGATATACGTATTGTATATTTCAGATCTGATCTGCACATTCTGAATACTTCATAAATTCTGAATATTTCTACAGATCTTCTTTCTTAGATCTCAGATCTACTACTTATCCTTGGTGTAATGCTCAAAACCCCAAGGGGATCTGAAAGAGGAGCCTTTCTTGTGCATGGATCTGTTATAGATTTGACTTTTTATGCACAGATATGCTCTAGATCTGACATGTAATCCACAATAGTTTTTAGCCTAATAAAATAATGTTGTCAAGGCAGTTTTAGTCCATTCATGTGGTTGCAACACCTCTTTTGAAGAGATTTATTCTGTTTATGTCTTGTATTTCCAGCTATGTATTTCATGAGCCTCATTATACAATTATCTTACTGTTGTAAATACTATTTAAGAACATTTTATTGGCCTCCTGCCCCTGCTATAAGTGAACTGCGTTATTTCCTTGTTGTATTATTCATACATTGCTACAGTCCCACTTTTGGGTATTTTCCAGTTGTACTAGGTGTGGGAGATCTGTTTAACCCACCTAGAAAGTTTTTTTTATATTCCCCTCTTGTATTTTGGTCTTAGATTATTAGATCTAAGGGATCCAATGGCTGATTTCATATTTTGTGGCAGCGATTTCTGAAAAATTCCTTTTTCATACATGCCTAGCTAGTAGTCCCAACTTTGGGATATTACAGTGGTATCAGAGAAAATATCTTTGCACAACCTGTGCTTTTCTTATTTAAGAGCCAATATGTCTTTTCATGGAAAGAAAATACCGATGAAGAAATGTGGTTACATTGAAGAAACAAAAGAAAAGGGTAAGATCCCTTTAACTGGAAGTTTGCAAAGAGAAGAGTTCTCTAAAACTCTTTCTCAAGCTTTGAATGAAATGAAAGAAGAAATCCAGGGAATGAAGAATGAAAGACAAGCAGATATTTTGAAAAGGTTTGCACATGAAGGAAGCCCCACTACTTCATATGATGGGTGTGAGCATTCAGCCACATCATCATATTTACAACGCTCTGTCAGCCACTTTTTCATGAAGAAGAGGAAGAAGAAAGGAGATGTTCCAAAGAGGGAGACTCTTGGTGATTATTTGGAGGAGTATGAGGCTCAATCTAAGGAGTTCAAAGATCACTTGAACTTCCAAGGGTTTCACAAGGTCAAGGAGGAAGGAAGAAGCAAGCAGCATGGTGTGAGTAGATTCTTCTTATCTACTTTTGATGGATCACCTAAATGTCCAGCTAGGGCTTGGGTGAAAAAGCTAGACACCTATATGCAACAACATTAAGTTTCAGAAAAGGAAGCGATCAAATTAGCAGTGCTGCATCTTGAGGGTAAGGCTTATGCTTCGTGTTTGTTTGAGTATTTTTCCTTAAAGAAAGCAAATACATATACCTATGCAAGGTTCATTAAAAGAGTAGTGGAAAGGTTTGATGAAGGATCTTATGAAACACCTTCTATCAAACCAAATCAAAAAAAAAAAATTCATGGATTGGAAGGGTCCTTAAATTTAGATCCATTTCAGGAACCCATTGAAGGGGATGGAAACTTGTATGATGTTTTGCCAAGGGAAAAGTTCCCATTGCATGAAGATCTTTCTTTTCAAGAGGAAGACATGGAGATTCCTCCTTCAAAAGAAGACCAAGATCTGAGGTCTCTTATTGATGATGAGGCATTTTCAAATATGGAAGAGAAGGCTGGAGATGATAACATAGCCATAACAAGAGCACCTCTAGGACCTCATGAAGAGGAAGATGGAGCACTTGCTCCAAGGAGAGAAACTCTTTCACTCTTGCAAGGAGTTCCAAATAATCTCACATATGGAGATTGTGGCACAATCCATGTGCAGCATGTGCCATCATCACAAAATGGTGAGATCTTGAAGATAGAAGAAGGAAAAGAGGAGGGAAAGCATCACATGATGAGGAGCATATACCCCTCTCTGTTTCAAAATTCTGATCTACAAATAAGGCAAGAGGATTTATGTAATGAAGGTAAGGACAAATCTGTCCACACACATACACATCCTGATCTATGCCTTGGTGTCTCTTTATATGGAGGCATTCCAGCAGGGAGACCTCCTGATAGGAGGAAAACTAATGTGTTCTCTCAACTATGGGTAGAATATACATACTTGGCTAAGGAAGGAGCCTTGGGAGAATCTAGCACAACACAGAGACTCTTTCATGGATTCAAAAGAGAGATACGTAATTTTCTGAATTGGACATTTCTATCTCCCACTCAGTTATTTGCGCTGAAAAATAAGAATTCAGAAGTCTATGATGGCATGGGCATGATGTCACATGGAAACTCCATATCTTTGGGGCAGCCAATGATTTTTTCATTCAAAAAAGATATTTCTGAACATGACAAGAGAATATCAACACTCTTGCATTCATGGGCTACATTGAGGAAGTTTTGGAAGACAAGGACTTTCCAAGGGGAGGTTGACTTCCATCTACTCCAATCTTGTCTTGAGCAAGATTAGTTGGAAAGGAGGCAGAAAAATAAATTTTATAGTACTCCAACATGTGGATTTGACATCATGCATGTCAAAGAGGAGAGCCATGCTATGACAGGGGTTGCATTTCAGATTTCTATAGTGCTGTCATTGTTGCAGAACCAAGATCCTTATTGGGATTCCCAACTTTTGATGGAATATTTTGAGGACCTTTTCACATGTAATGTTCTTGATGGGCAAGTGATGGATGGGAGGTATAAAGTAGTTGACATAGTCATTTATTCCCATGATCAGATCTATTTAGCTAGAGACTCCAAGCTCAAGGAGAAACTACTTAATGCAGCCTATGAGATCCTGCTTTCAAAACCCACTGGTTTCATTAGAGCATATCATACTATCTTAGATGGATTCATGTGGGAGAAATTCAAAGAGGAGATGCACTCTCATATGAAGAAGAGCATGGATCATTTGCTGGTTGAGCAGGAACATAGCTCTTGGAAAGAGTTATCATTACCACCTCTTTATTCATTTAGTGTGAAAAGGTGCTCATCGATGAGCCACTTTGCTGATTTAAAACAAGTGTATGATAAACATTGTATTGTTAGACATCATGATATATTTATGATATACTTGCATTTCCTTAACACTCATGTGCAGGTCTTGGCTCCAAGAGGGGGCACCTTTCCTTATGGGCTTCATGAGCCACTTTGGGCCATGAATAATGGTGATGTTTGCCATTCCTTGGGAGATCTTAGAGAGATGATGTACTCTTCATGGTGTGATTCATTAACACCAACTATCATACACCTTATCCAAGCATGCAAGAAGGATGGGGCAACAAACAAGTGTTGGGAAGAACACTTGTCATATCATATCCTATGGCAGTTAGGAATAAAACTGCGTTGGTTGCACTTGAGGGACCACTTTTCTTCTCCTTTATTGCATATGGAAGCTAGCATGACTCTAATTATGATTCCATATGCTTAAAATGTTCTTATATTTTTTGAGGACATGGTTGGAGGAGAGACACATTGGTGGGATGTGTCCTTGGGGAAAGAAATTTCCTACATTTTTTGCACTACATGTTCTAAGGGGAGCATGGGAAACTATATGGCCACTATAGTAGATCACTTGTTTCTTTATGGGGTGGACCATATGATTGATTGGAGCACTTGGGGCATGCCTCTCATGAGCCATTGGGAGGAGCTTTACCATGAATTACCAAGCTGAGAGGTGATTCATTTCATTTGGATGATAGCATGGAGGTGGGAGTCCTTCATTGATGATGAAATCACCCATTATTGTCATCACTTCTATCTTGAGGAGGCTATTGATCAGCAAGGAGGTTTCCATATATACACTCATTTCTTTCATGATGAGAGCCATTTGGTTTATTCACCAAAGGCAAACTTGCACACTTGGGAGGAACCAATGGGAGACAGAATTATTGCAGAAAATCTAAAGCAATGGCGGAGACTGTTGAATAAGGAAGCCACAAGAAGAGGAGGGGAGATTTTGCAGCACCCTTGCAATTGCTTGAGGACAAGCAACATTTGGGAGGGGAAGACTGTAATATTCCTAAATTAGCATGTAGCTAATAGGGATATTATTTTTTACTTTAAAAATATAGTTAGATGAATTAATGTGCAAAGGAGGTTAATCAAACTCCTAATGAAGAATAAATCAATGCCAAATATGAAAAAGGATAAATCTTGCTATGTAAATAAGCACCCTTAGGTGTGAAAGGGGCTAATCATCTTGACTGGGTCAACTTTGACCAAATCTACAGCGTTGTATTGGAGGAGTGCTCATCAATAAGGCACAACGTAATTCTAGTTGAAGATATCTTGTGTGAAAGGGATGAGTCCATTGAAGGTGGTTTAGGGTTTTGCACAGTCTCATCTTATAAAAGGAAGGGAAAGGTAGCATGACGAGGTTGTTCAGGATATGATCTTTTGATATATTGTATGTTTAGACCATATAGCTTTCTTTGGTTGTTTAGCCTAGAATGAAAATGTTGTTTAGCATTGGAATTTCCTGTTTAGGAGTTCCTCCTCTTCCCATTGAGTAGCTCTTGGGAGAGTTTGTATTGAAAATTCCACTATCTAGCTTGAAGGCCAAGCTTGTCCTTTCAATTACAACTCAGATCCTATTGAGGGTATGGTTGTCTTTGCAAGCTGCAGCAAGTGGAGATTAGATCTATTCAGATCTAAGACATTTCAATGCTCTTTTTCAGTGGAGGAGTCCTCTTCTCAAGTGTATTGGAGTGAAGGAGCTTTAATTCTTGATCTTGGCATGTGGCCAGCTGATATCTATACCCTATAGCACATTTTCCACTCTAGATCTATGTTATTCTTGTAGGAGTTGTTGCAGGGAGTTTGGGTGCACTATTTGGAGAGCTGGTTTCTGAGTGTTGGGGATCTGCCCATCACTTTGAGATCGATTAGAGGAGATATACATATTGTATATTTTAGATCTGATCTGCACATTCTGAATACTTCAAAATTTCTGAATATTTCTACAGATCTGCTTTCTTAGATCTCAGATCTACTGCTTATCCTTGGTGTAATGCTCAAAACCCCAAGGGGATCTGAAAGAGGAGCCTTTCTTATGCATGGATCTATTATATATCTAAATTTTTATGCTCAAATATGCTCTATATCTGACATGTAATCCACAGCAGTTTGCAGCCTAATGAAATAATGCTTTCAAGGCAGTTTCAGTCCATTCATGTGGTTGCAACACCTCTTTTGAGGAGATTTCTTCTGTTTATGTCTTGTATTTCCAGCTATGTATTTCATGAGCCTCATTATACAATTATCTTGCTGTTGTAAATATATTGAAGAAAATTTTATTGGCCTCCTGCCCCTGCTATAAGTAAACTGCATTATTTCCTTGCTGTATTATTCATACATTGTTGTAGTCCCACTTTTGGGTATTTTCCAGCTGTACTAGGTGTGGGAGATCTGTTTAACCCACCTAGAAAGATTTGTTTCTATTCCCCTCTTGGATTTGGGTCTTAGATTATCATATCTAAGGGATCCAAGGGCTGATTTCATATTCTGTAGCAGCCATTTCTAAAAAATGTGTTCTTTAGACATGCCCATGGGGGGGGCGGCAGCGCTTTTCGGAGCCCCCCCCTGTCGGGGGTTCGGGGCCAGCGCCCCCGAAGCTAAAAATAGATGTAAAATTGCCTTGTAAAAGTATAGTAATTTCTAGTCAATCTAGGCCGTTCATTAGGCAAATGATCTGAGGGTAGAAGTTATATTTAGATTAGGGTTTTTTGCCCTAGAAGGCAACCCCCTTGCATATATGAGGGCATTGTATTGCGGCTGTGTAGTATGAGTGTATTCTCGGAGCGAGAAACAGAGAGGGAGACTGTGAGAGAGAACAGAGGATATTACAGTGGATCTGCTATAGGTTTTGTCTCTTCATTTTTGCTGGATAATAGAAAGGAAGGACTGGCTGTTCGGGGTGGACGTAGCCCAAACTGGGTGAACCACGTATATCTGTGTCTCTCTGGTTTTATGTGTTTTGTGTGCTTGTATTTTCCGCATATTTTATGTGTTTCATTGCTCTGTAATATTTAATTTTCTAACACCTAGCAAGAAGACCCAATTTTGGGATATTACATATTTTTAATCCATTTGATGGTTTTCCGAACAAATTTTACAGCTGATACAGTGAGTTTAGCATGCAAACTTATTCAAGAATGATTTGACCACAAAGCATACTTTTATCCTTCTTTTTTGAGCTTTGATAAAAATGAAAAAGGAATTGAAGTGCACTTTTATCTCTTTTTTGAGCTTCGATAACTACGAAAAAGGAACCCCCTGGAGTCTTCTTTTAGCTCTTTTCAGACTCTGATAATGTGAAAATATAGTCGAGAACTTGTCTTTTCGAGCTCGTAAAATTAAATGAAACGACATCTACTTAGTATGAGTTTAACCCTTTTCTAGACTGTGTTAGATTATTTACGAAAAAGGAAAACCTTAGTTGAACATTGCTAAGAAGTTTTCTCAGGTATAATTTTACACTTTTTCGGACTTGAGTGACAAATATATGAAAAAGGACTCATGGAGTTTTATTTTTTCATCTTTTTCAAACTCTCTAAACATGAAAAAGGACTGGGTTTTCATTGTCGTTAGACTCGTTAAAACATAAAATAGCAACAGACTTGTTGATCATGGAAAGATCGAGTTTCATTATCACTATACTCGTTAAATCATTAAATAGTGATGGATTCACTCGAAGGGTCGAAATATAGATCAAGCATATGTTACCCTCCTCAAGATTGTTAAAAAATAAAGAGGTGTTGTTTAGCAATGACTGGGGAAAATTTGGGAAAAAGAACATAACACTTTATGGGAGCAATTTTCTCTTTAACATCACACTTTCACTCCATCATCGTGACTTTTGGGTTGGGCAATATTCTTGACGGTTCATCATACCTATGGTTCATCATATCATCACTTCGGTTTTGGGTCAATGTTGCCAACTCATTACAATGTCACCAATATGTTCAAGAGAATTCATCCAGTAATTCCTCATGTTTCTGCAATACTCATAAACCTTCATTTCCATGACAGTCATCCATGAACATTCTTATATCAAGTCACACTTTGTCTCTGAAATCATTACTCCCATTTTGTGATAAAGTTGCTTCTTGTCGACATTAGTTCAACATCCATGAAGTTTACATAGAAACATCTTCCAGTACCTTGGGGCTTGCTAGATCATCGACAAGTTTCTTGCTTCTAGACCTTTGACTAAAAGATTTTGTTTGGCATTCGACATCAAATCATCTATGTAGAAATTTGCTGAATAATGAACTTATTCAATGGAGATTAACCCGATTACACATCAATTTCGAATTGCATGTATAACACATAACCTTCTTCTACAATTAATTGTCACATGCGGAAAGAATAGAAGCGATCGCACATCAAATCATTCACACATTAACTCAGTATGTATGGGGAAAGCCTATAGCTGAAAACCCCACAGCTATTGTGTATATTATAATGGAGAAATCATGTAACAAAACCAGTACAATACTCCTCACAAGTACTCAGTACTTTCTCATAAAGTTACACACAATCTAGCTCAGTTTTGAACAGGTTACTGGTTCAAAACTCACCGCCAATTGCCTTGCCTCTATTGCGCAATCTAGGCCTGTCTATATAGAGATCCAAGGTTCAAATCTCCTTGGCTTGACAGCGCAATCATCATGGGAAATTCCTCCAAGTGTGGTGCAAATCTCATGCACAACTGATGTCGCAACTGATAGTTGTACTCACCCTTTCATCTACCTCTTTCACTGGTCTCCACTGAAATGTCCATGCACTGTAGTGAACTGATGTGTTCTTGAGTTGAATAATGAGTTACTAATTAATGAATTAAATAATATTTAATTCACTCCACTCATAGCTAATTGATTAGCTAGTTAAACTAATATCAACCAGTTCAACTAAAATAAACAGAACACAACTCCACTAGTTGTCTCATTAACTCCACCAAACTTCTGCCACTGAAGTCTAACTGAAGTCAACCATGCATGAGCTCACCAAACCCTAGGAATAGCGTAATTCCTCTGTCAAATGCATGAGCCACTTCCAAGGCTCGAACTGAAGTGCGCCAAGAGAGTAAACTGAAGTTTAGAGTCCAAATATTATTAAGGGTAAATAATATTTGATTGTTCTATTTTTAGCCCGGTAGTCTAAAAATAGAAACCACTTGAGGTCTAAAAATAGAGGTCCATCTATGTTTACCAAAATGACCAATACTCCAAGAATAACATACTGCAACCCCTGGACCATGCTCCATATGTCTAAAAATAGACATAGTCTAAAAATAGACATAGTCTAAAAATAGACTTTGCGCCAAAAATAGCCTGGGGGCCCACTTGGTGAAGGCGACTTCATTTCACCAAGCTCCATCATCTTGCTGCAATCTCAACACTCCCTCTCAGCAAGATATAGATTATCTGCAACCCCTATCCTGCCTCTGTGGAATTTGAACTTGCTCCTGGTGAGCGCCTTCGTCAGGATGTCGGCATCCTGATCCTCCGTGGGAACATATGAAAGCATCATGATTCTCCACTGAACACAATCTCTGATATGATGGTACCTGATGTCGATGTGTTTGGACCTATCATGAAACACTGGATTAGCGGAGAGCTTGATGCAGCTCTGGTTATCACAGTAAATCATTGTAGGCTCCAAATGCAACCCAAACAATCCAACGAGGATCTTCCTCATCTAAATAGCCTCGTATGCAGCCAAGCTAGCTGCCATATACTCAGCCTCTGCTAAACTGAGTGCCACGGATCTCTGCTTCCTGTTGTACCAGGAAACTGCTGTCGACCCAATGCTGAAAATTCCTCCTGAAGTTCTCTTCCGATCCGTTGGGCTCCCTGCCCAATCTGCATCAGTGAAGCCAGAAAGCTTCGCTCCATCCTCCTGTCTGTACCATAGACCATATCCCGATGTGCCACTAATATAGCGCAATACATGCTTGCCTGCCTTCCAAAAGAGCTTGGTAGGCTTAACCATAGCTTGCGAAAGCTGGTTAATTGCATAGCATATATCGGGTCGTGTATTGACCAGATACATAAGCGACCCCACCAACTGTCGATAGACAGTGGCATCCACTACCTCCACTGAAGTAGCATCCTCCTTCCTCCAACCACCGGGAAGAGGAGTGTCAACAGGCTTGCAGCCTTGCATGTTGAACCTCTCCAGAATCTCCCGGGCATACTTGCCCTGAGAAACAAACAATCCTCCACTGCGCTGCCAAATCTCCAATCCCAAGAAATAATGAAGGATGCCCAGGTCCTTCATCTCAAACTCTCGTGCAAGATCCTCCTTGCATGAAAGTATCAACTGCTCATCGCCAGTCAAAATCAGATCATCTACATACAGTACGATGATCAACAGCTCCCCCTCCACCACAATCTGGTACAGGTTTGGATCCGCCTCACTCTTGGAGAATCCAAGCCCGGTGAAGTAGCTGTCTATCCGAGTGTACCAAGCACGAGGTGCTTGCTTCGGCCCGTACAGTGCTCTCTTGAGTCGGCACACATGCGACTCACTGCTGAAGATCTCAAAACCTTCAGGCTGCTCTATGTACACCTCCTCCTCAATAACTCCATTGAGGAACGCAGTCTTCACATCCATCTGATGAATGTGCCACCCCATCTGCGTTGAGAGAGAAAGGATCGTCCGTATGGAAGAGTACCTTGCGACAGGTGCAAAGGTCTCCTCATAGTCAATCCCCTCGATCTGTGAAAAGCCACGGGCGAAAAATCTCACCTTGTACTTCTCCACACTCCCGTCAGCCGCCTGCTTCACCTTGTAGATCCATCGCGAACCCACCACTGATTTTCCCACCGGTCTTGGGACAATCTCCCATGCACTGTTCCTGACGATAGAATCATATTCTTCGATCATGGCATCAACCCATGCGGGTTCCTCCACAGCTTCCTCAAAAGAGGATGGCTCCGTCACAACACATTGACTCACAAGAGCCATGTATCCAGTGTACCGATCCGGTGATTGTCTCTGTCTGCGCTGTGCTATAGGTGGTCCTACAACCTTCTCTGCATCCCGAGCCAGTCGCTCAGCTTCTGTAGTGCACATGCGCCCTCTGATGGTTGGCGCTGCATGGGTGGTTTCTTCCACCTCCTAAACTTCCTCTTGTGGCTGATCCACATCCGGAAGCTCCTCCTTAGGAACTAACAGCTCCTCCTCTGCATGCAAGTGTAGCTCCCTCTCAAGCGAACACTGCATGGCTTTCTCCTCCTGAAATTTTATATCCCGTCGCACAACAGTCTTTCGACTGTCTGACAAATATACCCGGTAGTTGTGAGGTGTATCGGTGTACCCCAGAAATATTCCAACCTCAGCAGTTGGATCCAGCTTCCTTCTCGCATCCTTCGTCACATGCATGTAGACAGGAGAACCAAAAATCCGCAAATGGGAAATATCAGGCCTCTTGCCATAATAAGCCTCCTCCGGTGTACTCATGCCAAGAACCTTGTGAGGACAACGGTTCTGCACATACACTGCTGTATTGCATGCCTCAGCCCACAAGTGAAGGGGTAGGCCCTGATCATGCAACATCGCCCGTGCAGCACCCACGATCATTCTGTTCTTCCGCTCAGCCACCCCGTTCTGCTGTGGGTTATGGGGTGTGATGAGCTCTCTCCGAATCCCTTCTGCGCTGCAGAACTCCTTGAATTCAGCCAAGATGAATTCACCACCGTTATCACTCCTTAGAGCAATCACCTTCTTCCCCGACTTCTTCTCGACCAGTGCTTTAAACTCACAGAACTTTGCGAATGTATCGCTCTTCTTCTGCATGAAGAAGATCCAGCACTTTCAAGAGAAATCATCAACAAAGATCATGTAATACTTGTGCTTTGCTGTCGAAGCAACTGAGAAAGGACCACACACGTCTGTGTGAACTCTCTCAAGGATTGTCGTGGCGTGACTATCCTTCTCTTGAAAGTTTTCTTTCACATACTTCCCTAAAGTACACCCCTTGCACTGATTTGACTGCACAAGGGTGCCCTTAGGAAGCCCAGTATAAATCGGCTGCAGGATCTTCAAAGCTCCATGGTGAAGGTGGCCCAATCTCCTGTGCCACAGTTTGCCCTCATCATCCTGGCTCACCACTTCTCCCGCTTTGCATGCCATAGCTGTGCAGCCATCTACTTGCAACTGATAAAGGTTCTTGGTCCGAACCCCTATCTTCTCGGTCTCTCCAGTAGTCTTACTACGCAGGAAGGATTTTCCTTCGTTGAAGACCACATCATACCCCTTATCTTCCAACATCACTACTGAAATCAGTTTCTTCTTCAATCCAGGCACATGCATGACCTCCTTCAACACAAAGGGTTTACCAGACTCCCTCTGAAAGGATATGGTACTGATACCAGTTGCACTGTATCTACCATCATCGCCCATCTCGATGTGCACACCCAGATCTTTGTCCTCCAGATCTGAGAACAAATCCCGATCTCCCGTCATATGAAATGACGCACCGCTGTCCAAGAACCACACCGATCCCATCACACTTGAAACCAAGCATGAGATCAGTGAAAATTCAAGCTCGAACTGTGAAGCCAAAGCTTCTCCATCTGCAGATCTTCCCGCTTGCTTGTTCTTCTTCTTCTTTGGACAATTGGTAGCATAATGTCCGTGATCATGGCAGTGAAAACACTTCACTTTCGCCATATCTTGCTTCTTGCCCTTAGCTCCAAATGAGAATTTTTCTTACCCTTCCCCTTCTTTGCTTTGGCAACCAAAGCGCAATTTTCTTCATCAGCTCCCTTTGATGAAGATCCATCTCGAGTAGTCCTCCTTATCTCCTCCTGCATGAGATCCGCCCAAAGGCGCTCCCATCCCGGCAGCTTCTCTCGACCATTGACACTATCTTGATATGAGTGCCAAGCCTTTGGAAGACCAAGGAGAGCCAGGTCGACCATGACCTCATCTTCGACAGTCACCCCCACACTTCCCAGCTCATCTCTGCATTGAGTGAACTTCGTGAGGTATTTGGCGATACTGTCGCATTTCTCCATCTTGATGTTCCTAAGCTTATCTTTGAGCGCCAGCTTCCTTTGGTCGCTCTTACTCTGGAATAGATCCGTCAAAGCTTTCCACATTAAATATGGAGAAGCCTTTCCATGCAGGTTGGATACAATATGATCCTTGATGCCCTCCAACAGGATCCTTCGACATTTCGCCATCTTCTTTTGCCATGCTTCGACTTCAGCAGCATCAGTGGGCTTTGGAACATCCGTATCCACGAACTTCTTTAGTCCATTATCTTCTAATACTGCCTCCATGCGATCCATCCATGCAACATAATTCAAACTTCCTTCAAGAGCATATTCGAGTCGCAAACCGTTGAAAGACATTTTCAACTCCGGCACCAAGAAAAAAAAGCTGCTGCAAAATTCGAATTCCAAACTCCAAGCTCAATCGCTTCCAATCTACACTTGAGAACAAATTATTTCCAAATCAGAGATTGACTACAAGGGGCGTTTACCAGACCTTTCACTTTCCGAAGAAAGATGAATCCGGAGGCTTCCTGGCCCGTATGCAGACTCTGTCCGAGGAAATAAGTTTGCAATCACCGTAATAGATCTCGAAAATTAATATTCCTCTGATACCATGTATAAATTTGATGAATAATGAACTTATTCAATGGATATTAACCCGATTACACATCAATTTCGAATTGCATGCATAACACATAATCTCATCTACAATTAATTGTCATATGCGGAAAGAATAGAAACGATCGCACATCAAATCATTCACACATTAACTCAGTATGTATGGGGAAAGCCTATAGCTGAAAACCCCGCAGCTATATGTGTATATTATAATGGATAAATCATGTAACAAACTCAGTACAATACTCCTCAAAAGTACTCAATACTTTCTCATAAAGTCACACACAAACTAGCTCAGTTTTGAACAGGTTACTGGTTCAAAACTCACCACTAATTGCCTTGCCTCTATTGCGCAATCATGGCCTGTCTATATAGAGATCCAAGGTTAAAATCTCCTTGGCTTCACTACGCAATCATCATGGGAAATTCCTCCAAGTGTGGTGCAAATCTCATGCACAACTGATGTCGCAACTGATAGCTGTACTCACCCTTTCATCTACCTCTTTCACTGGTCTCCACTGAACTGTCCATGCACTATAGTGAACTGATGTGTTCTTGAGTTGAATAATGAGTTACTAATTAATGAACTAAATAATATTTAATTCACTCCACTCATAACTAATTGATTAGCTAGTTAAACTAATATCAACCAGTTCAACTAAAATAAACAGAACACAACTCCACTAGCTGTCTCATTAACTCCACCAAACTTCTGCCACTGAAGTCTAACTGAAGTCAACCATGCATGAGCTCACCAAACCCTAGGAATAGCGTAATTCCTCTGTCAGATGCATGAGCCACTTCCAAGGCTCGAACTGAAGTGCGCCAAGAGAGTAAACTGAAGTTTAGAGTACAAATATTATTAAGGGTAAATAATATTTGACTGTTCTATTTTTAGCCCGGTAGTCTAAAAATAGAAACCACTTGAGGTCTAAAAATAGAGGTCCATCTATGTTTACCAACATGACCAATACTCCAAGAATAACATACTGCAACCCCTGGACCATTCTCCATATGTCTAAAAATAGACATAGTCTAAAAATAGACTTTGCGCCAAAAATAGCCTGCGGGCCCACTTGGTGAAGGCGACTTAATTTCACCAAGCTCCATCATCTTGCTGCAATCTCAAAAATCTATTCATGCTTTGCAAATTGTACTGAAATACCTTTAGAGCCATTAATATTAATAGTGGTTTTATCACGTATGTTAACAACTAACATCATTGGCTGATAATCAGATGATGTCTTCCCATTTTTGAATTCAAATCATATATTCGCATGGTTAGACTTGTAGCTGAACGATCAAGTGAATGAGATAAGAAGACCCCAGATCTAGTTTCATCCATCCAGGCTGCGATTTTAGGATTGTTGTACACATCATCTGTACGATGGCTTTACATACAGATTGTCATCCGAGAATGGGCCTATATATGTAGGCATGTACATATCGAGCAACATTCCAATGTAGACTAATTTCTAAATTATGTACATGTTATGATAGTTTATGTGTTGAGCATGGGTATGCCTCCCTCAGTAATTCAAGATCAAGATGATAATATGATGCAGGTCACCATCCACTTCAAATACTACTCATCACATTGTAAAGCATCTCATCCAAATACTATTATTACTTTGACTTCATGCTTTAGGGGGCAATTGTTATAGGTCGATTTGGGCATCAACCCCCAAGACCTGGTCAAATTGGGCATCATCTCCCAGGACCAATGAATAGGGTCTATCATCCCCTTAATTTTAGTTGCTTTATGCCCTAAGTGAATACATTCCATTCATGGCTTAAATAGTAATATTTCAAAGGTTTGAATTATATATAATATGACGCACTGACTCACCAAAACTCCTCTACAAGGGACTAACTCTGTTGCAGTGCCAATACCTCCATGCAAGGGTGCATTGCAGTGCACTTCCCGACACTCATGTGTGCATTGGTGACCTGGGAGAAAAATCATAATTTTTCGAGGAATCTCCACATGGCCAGTGCCTTCTAGAAGAGTCCATAGGTGTCATACTTTGAATCCAAGTGTCCATCCACAAGCTCTAAACTTGGAAACATTTCTTGCATATTATTAGAAAGCTATTCAATGAGAAAATACCATCAGTTTCCCTATAGATTGAGCATTCATCTAAGTGTTAGGGAGGAAGAATTTTGTGCAAAGTTATGCTATTTTATTCTCATTTGATAAGAGATTCGAAGTATTGATATGCTGCTGAGATGATGCTGGATGTGATCAGGGTAGAATGAAGTTGGAGCAAGTTGACGACAAATCAATCCATTGGTTGTAATATTCTCCTCCTACTCTATTAATAAATATATACGTTCATTTTCTCAATACATATGTCTATATATTATGAAATGTATTCTTGATGATGTATGTATTCTCAGATCTAATCGGTTTGATTTGATTAAGATAAGTAGATACTTGTATATTGTATGTTGTTTTCTATTCTTTATTTTTATTGCGGGAATCAATCTAGCGGCTTGAGTTGGATTGATAGCAATGGAAACAACTCCAGAAGGAGAAGGAGAGCGAAAGTATCACATGTAGTCTTCTTTCCCTTTCTATATATATATTTGTTTTATGGAAAATAGTAGTTGTCTTTCTTTTGTTTTTCTGAGTGAAGGAACACCACACTCAGGGAATTTAGTTTATCCATAGATTAAAATTTTGTATAATGGTCAGAGTTTTGAGTTGTGGAAGCTCAATATGGAGGATATGCTAGTGAAATATCAGTGGATCATGGTAGATCCAAGTTCTAAACCAACGACAATGTCAGATGAAGACTGGAAGAAGTTGGATCGGAAGGCAAAGAGCACAATACGGTTGTGTGTCTTAGATTTGGTATTCTTGAATGTATCTGGGGAAGATACAACGAAGCCTTTATGGGAAAATCTATGGACTTTGTACCAATATAAGTATTTGTTAAATAAATTGTTCATGCGGAAAAAGATGTATAACCTGAGGATGAAGGATGGAGACTCAGTGACAGAGAATTTGAACACCTTCAATATTGTGGTAAGTTAGTTGTCATATGTTGATATTAAAATCTGAGATGAAGATAATTGCATTAGTTTTTTGTGTTCTCTACAAGATTCGTGGGACAGTCTGGTTATTGCAAAAGGTAGCAATACAACTACCTTGAATTTTGATTAATTGTCTCAGCCTTGTTGTCGGAGGAAATGAGATGGAGAAATATGGAGGGCCAAAATGGATATGCCTTATCTATACGAGGAAGGTCGCATAACATAAACAAAAATAAGTTTTCGAGTGGGAGATCTAAATCTAGAGGGAGATCTAAATCTCCACGAAATTTTGTAAAGGTATGCTAGAAATGCGAAAGAAAGGGCACTACAAAAAGGACTGCAAATCTAAAGCTCCTGAGAAAGGAAAGGGATATGATGATTCTCCTTCTGCAAAGGCAAAAACCACTTCAGATGAAGGTGGGGATTTTTATTTGACTTCTTCTTCATATACACATGTAGATCATGAGGCATGGTTGATTGACTCAGGTGTATCCTTTCACTTCACTCCCCATAGGGAGTGGTTCTATGAGTATGAGAAGTATGATGGTGGTGATGTCTTCTTAGGGGATGATAGGAAGGACAAAATCATTGGATGTGGAAAATTCATGCTGAAGTTGCAAGGTGGAAGGATTAGAACACTTACTGGTGTTTTACAAATTCCTGCATTGGCCATAAATTTGAATTTTGTAAGCAAGATGGATGATGCAGTTGTAAAAAAAGTGTTTGAGAAAGATACTGCAAGATGGTTCGGGGAGCACTAGTATTAATGTGGAGAGTTCAGATTGGAACTATGTACAAGCTTCAAGGTAGCACTGTTATTGATGGGTGCAATAGGTATGTGGTTCCTAAAAGTGGAGCAGAAGGCCTAGTGGTCTTTAGAGAAAATACCATGTTATGGCATCAAAAGCTTGGACATATTGGAGAGAAGGGAATTTAGATACTGCATGGTAATGGTATGATAGAATGTATGTCTAATTTCTCTCTAGATTTCAATTTTTTTGAACATTGTGTATATGGGAAGCATAATTGGGTGAGTTTTCCTTTTGGTGCTAAGAGGGCGAACAAGATATTAGAGCTTGTGCACAGTGATGTGTTTGAACTTGTGTCAGTTCCATCACTGGGAAAGTCTGTGTACTATGTTTCATTCATAGATGACTTCTCAAGGAATACATGAATATATTTCTTGAGGAAGAAATCTAAATTCTTTGACAAATTTAAAGAATTTAAGGCTCTGGTGTAAAACCAGACAGAGAAGAAGATAAAGATGCTGAGGACAAATAATGGTGGAGAGTTTTGAAAGAAGGAATTTGAAGAATTTTGTAAGAAGTGTGGTATAGCATGACAAAAGACTAATCGATACACACCTCAGAAAAACAGAGTTTCAGAAAGAATGAATAGAACGCTGATGGAAAAGGCAAGAATCATGCTTATTGGTACCGGGTTAGGACATGAATTCTGGGCAGAGGTAGTGGAGACTAAATGTTACCTAGTTAACATATCACCTTCATTAGGATTGGAGGATAAGAATCCACATGAGGTATGGACTAGTAAGAAACCCTCTCTTTCACATCTGAGGGTATTTGGATGTGATGCATATGTACATGTTCCGAAGGAGAAAAGGACCAAGTTGGATAATAAATATGAAAGATGCATATTTATTGGGTATAATGATGGTTTAAAAGGTTACAAGATTTGGAACCCAGAAACAAGGAAGGTAGTGTATAATTGAGATGTGGTGTTTAGAGAGGTGAAAAATGTTGTTAAACATGAAGTCCTACTGAAGGAACCTGAGAAGATAGAGTTTGAGATAAAGGAGGATGAATCAGACTCTACCACAGAAGAAGATTCAGAAGAGGAAGAACCACAAACTCCAGCTGTGAGAATATCAGTTCAAGAAAGAAGACAGCCAAAAAGGTATATTCCATCTACTTTCTATTCAAATTTTTCTTTAACTATCAGTGATGATGATCCCAAAACTATCAAGGAGGCAGTGGATTCAGAGGATGGAAAAATCTGAAAGGAGGCCATGGTTGATGAAATGGAATCCTTGCACAAAATTGAGGCATGGGATTTGGTGGAGTTGTCGGCTGGAAGGAAGCCCATCGGGAGAAAGTAGGTTTTTAAGAAGAAGTTGAATGTAAAAGGCAAGGTGGAGAAATAAAAAGTTTGGTTGGTAGCAAAAGGTTATTCCCAGATGCCGGGAATTGATTCTGGTGATATTTTTTCTCTTGTTTCCAAGGTTACTTCTATTAGATCACTTTTATCTATTGTTGTTGCATTTTATTTTGAGGTAGAACAAATGGATGTGAAGATAAAATTTCTTCATGGGGATATAGAAGAGGAGATCTACATGAAGCAACCTGAGGGCTTTGCGGTGAAGGGTAAGAAAGAACTGGTATGTAGGTTAAAAAATATTTGTATGGGTTAAAACAGTCAACAAGGATGTGGTATCATAAATTTGATACCTATATACGGGACCTTGGCTTCACCAGAAGCAAAGAGGATCACTGTGTTTTTTTAAACCAATTGGTGACCGTGTTATTTATATGGTATTATATGTGGATGATATATTTCTGATTGGAAATGACAAAGAAATTATACAAGATTTGAAGACCCAATTGTTCTCCAAATTTGACATGAAGGATATTGGTTTTTCCAACTATATTTTGGGCATGGAAATTAAGAGAGATCGGGAAAAGAGAAAGCTCTAATTAAACTAAAGGAATTATGTCAAGACAATATTGCAGAGGTTCAATATGTAGGATAGTAAACTCGTGAAGGTTCTTATTCTTGTAGGTGTAAAGCTATCTGCTGAATAGTGTCCCAAGACACAAGAAAAAGAGGAGGATATGTCACGTGTTCCATTTGCAAGTACAATGGGTAGCCTAATCTATGCAATGGTCTGTACTAGACCATACATTGCACAATAAGTGGGAGTATTGAGCAGGTTTATGTCAAAACCAAGAAAGGAGCATTGGACAACAGTGAAGCAGGTTTTCAGATATTTTAATGGCACTAGTGATTATGGTTTATGCTACCAAGGAAGACCGGGATTGGACGGATTTTTTGAAATCCATGGTTTTGTTGATGTAGACTGGGGTAGAGATATAGACCAAAGAAGATCTACAAGTGGGTATGTTTTTAGCCTATTTGGAGGTGCAGTGAGTTGGATGAGTAAAATACAGTCTATAGTGGCTCTTTCAACTACAGAGGTGGAATACATGGCAGCCACTCATGCAAGCAAGGAAGTGTAGAAATTAGTATACACTACGCATGCATACATCCAGATTCCCCTGATCTCACAATATTTAACTTCTTGCAAAATACAAAATCATTCCACTGTTAATCTTTTGCGGAAAATTAATTGCAAACACATGTGAAGCATAAATAAAAACAAACACACATAACACAGTTGTTTAATGTGAAATCCCGAAGCTGAAAACCCCAACTATCATATATTATGTATCATGGAGATCATGTAACAATCTCATACAAAGCTTATTACATCAAGCTCTTAGTACAATACAATCGTCACACACTAACATAGAAGAAATCTACAAATCCATGCACCGATCTCTGCCTTCCTGCTAGCTTGCCTCCACTGCACAATCCTTGCTAAAGAATAGCTCTAAATGAATTCAAATTACCCTTTCCTTGACTCCGCAATCCTCATTGGCAACTCCAATGTGTGTGTGGTGCAATCAATGCATCACTATAGTCACAACAGATAGTCCATCTTGCCCTTTCACCTATCTCTCCACTGGGTCTCCACTGGAACTGACATGCACTGTAGTTAATTGTTGTATTGTTCAGTTGACTAATGAGTTATTATTTTTGAATTAATTAACTATTTAATTCACTCCACTCTCACTAGTGTATCATTTAGTTAGACTAGATACAACTAGCTCAACTGAGTCTAACTGAGTTAATCTGAATACAACTCCATGAAATACTCTTCCAAATCTGTCATAATTTTAACACTTCAGTTCTAATTGAGTCCTCCATGCATGAACCACTAATACACCCTAGTAATTGCATAATTCCTTCAGCCCACTAATTTTCCAAATCTGTGCACTGAAATTAAGTGCTCCAAGAGAATAAGTTGTTGTTTATTGTTGGATTATTATTAAGAGCTAATAAAAATCGACACTTCTATTTTTAGATCGATGATCTATAATTAGACTTCGCCCAATATTCTAAAAATAGAATTTCATCTATTTTTCCAACTTGACCAACCATCCACAAATAGCATCCTGCAACTTCTGAAATATGATCACCATGTCTAAAAATAGACATAGTCTAAAAATAGACTTGCACCAAAAATAGCCTGCGGGCCCACTTAGTGAGGGAAACTCTTTTCACTAAGTTCATTATCTTGTTGAATCTCAAAACTCCCTCTCAACAAGATAGGGATGATATTTCACCCTGATCCTACCTCTATGGTATTCAAATTTGCTCTTGGTGAGCACCTTCGATAGAATATCTGCATCCTGATCCTCTGTAGGAATATACTGAAGCAATATGATCTTTCGCTGCACACAATCTTTGATATGATGATACCAGATATTAATATGTTTAGATCTATCATAAAACACAGGATTAACCGAGAGTTTAATGAAACTCTTATTATCACAATGTATCACTATAGGATCTAAATGTGAACTGAACAAACCAACCAAGATCTTCCTCATCTAGATAGCCTGAACTGAGTGCCATGGATCTTTGTTTCCTGCTGTACCAAGAAACTGTCATAGATCCAATACTAAAAACCCCTCCTGATGTGCTCTTTCTGTCTATTAGGTTTCCTGCCAAATCTGCATCTGTGAAGCCATGCAACTTCACCTCATCCATCTGTCTATACCATAAACCATACTCGGATGTTCCCCTGAGATATCTCAAGACATGCTTGCCTGCCTTCCAAAAGAGCTTGGTAGGCTTAACCATTGCTTGTGAAAGTTGGTTCACCGCATAGCATATGTCCAGTATTGTATTAACTAAATACATTAGAAAACCCACCAACTGTCGATAAATAGTGGCATCCACTACCTCTATCGATGTAGCATCCTCTTTCCTCCAATTTCCCAGAAGAGGAGTGCCGATAGGCTTGTAGCCTTGCATGTGAAACTTTTCCAGTATCTCCCGGGCATACTTTCCTTGAGACACAAACAGTTCACCTTCTCGCTTCCATATTTCCAATCTAAGAAAATAATGAAGGAGGCCCAAATCCTTCATCTCAAACTCCTTTGCAAGATTTGCCTTGCATGAGTGTATCAACTGCTCATCTCCTGTTAGTATTAAATCATCAACATAAAGAACAATGATTAAAATCTTACCCTCCACCACAATTTGGAACAGTTTTTCATCCGCCTCACTCTTGGTGAAGCCAAGTCCAATGAAATAGCTGTCGATCCGAGTGTACCAAGCACGTGTTGAGATTGCAACAAGATGATGAGCTTAGTGGAAAGAAGTCGCCTTCACTAAGTAGGCCTGCAGGCTATTTTTGGCGCAAGTCTATTTTTAGACTATGTCTATTTTTAGACATGTCGATCATATTCTATGAGTTGCAGGATGCTATTTGTGGATGGTTGGTCAAGTTGGAAAAAATAGATGGACTTCTATTTTTAGACATATTAGGCGGAATCTATTTTTAGATTGCCAGTCTAAAAATAGATGTGTCGAATATTATTAGCTCTTAATAATATTTGGACTATAAACATTATCTTATTCTCTTGGAGCACTTCAGTTAAGTGCACAGATGTGGCACAGGAGCTGATAGAAGGAATTACGCTATTCTTGAGGGTTAAGTGGAGCTATTGCATGGATACTTTAGTTATAATTCATGTAATAGATTTTGGTGGAGTTATTGAGGTAGTTGGTGGAGTTGTGTTCAGTTTAACCGAGATAAACATAGTTGAGCTAGTTGTATCTAGTCTAACTGATTGATATAATAGTGAGAGTGGTGTTAATTAATTATTAATTAATTCAATAATTATTAACTCATTAATCAACTAAAGAATACATCAGTTAACTACAATGCATGGACAGTTTCAGTGGAGACCAGTGAAGAGGTAGGTGAAAGAGCAGTGTGACTATCAGTTGTGACTATAGTGTTGCATGATTTGCAACACACAGTGGTTGGAGATTCCAATGAGGATTGCATGAGCAAGGCTGTACCAATTCGACTTCAATCAGAGCCATTCTTTAGCAGTGATTGCGCAGTGGAGGCAGGCTATTAGGTGGCAGAGATTGGAGCATGTGATTTGCTAGATCGGACCTGTTTAGTGTGTAGCAATTGGAGATTATACTGAGAGCTTGTGAGGAGCTTTGTATAATGATTTTTACATGATCTCTATGACATATAATATACAGATAGTTGGGGGTTTTTAGCTTTAAGCTTTCCCATAAAATACTGTGTTCATATGTGTGAATGTTTATGGTTTTAATGTGCGCATGCGATTGTTTTTATTTCTGCAATTAATGATCAATGGTAGAAGAGATTCTGTATTCTGCATGAAGAAAAATAGTGTGTGATTAGGAGAATATTGGATATAACATATCAGTTATATATAATTTCTACATGGTATCAGAGCGATATTGATCATTGGGGCAATTGTAAAACATTGAAGCGGTTGAGTTTTGAGCTGGTGGAATTCGAATTTGCAGCAATGTTTTCTTGGTGTCGAAGTTGAGATGTCTTTCAATGGATTGCGATTGGAGTATGCCCTTGAGGGAAGCTTGAATTATATTGCATGGAAGGACAGGATGGAGGCGGTGCTGGATGACAATGGGTTGAAGGAGTTCATAGATGTAGAAATTCCAAACCCTGCTTCTAGCAATGCTATCGCACTTGACGCATGGCAAAAGAAGACAGCAAAGTGTCGAAGGATTCTATTGGAAGGTGTGAAGGATCACATAGTTTCAAGCCTTCATGGTAAAGTTTCTCCATTATTGATGTGGAAAGCTTTGACAGATTTATTCCAAAGCAAGAGTGACTAGAGGAAGTTGGCACTCAAGGATAAACTCAATAACATAAAAATGGAGAGAGGCGACAGTATACCCAAGTACCTCACAAAGTTTTTCCAGTGCAGGGATGAGATGGGAAGTGTGGGGGTGACTGTAGATGATGAGGACTAGGTGAGCTTGGCTCTCCTTGGGCTTTCGAAGAGTTGGCATTCCTATCAGGACTCTGTCAATGGCCGGGAGAAATTGTCAGGATGGGAGCGATTTTGGTCGGATCTTGTGCAAGAGGAGATAAGGCAAAGTACCAAGGACAGATCTTCATCAAAGAACTTAGATGAATAAAATTGCGCTTTGGCTACCAAAGCAAGGAATGGGAAGAGCAAGAAGAATGCTTCTCAATCTGGTGCAAAAGGCAAGAAGCAGGGCATGTCCAAGGTGAACTACTTTCACTGTCACCAACACGGACATTACGCCACTAATTTTCCATAGAATAAAAAAAATAAGCAGGCTGCTGGATCTGCAGCTAGAGAGGCCTTAGCCTCACAGTTTGAGCTGGATTTTTCACTGATTGCATGCTTGGTCTCAAGTATGATGGGTTCAGTGTTATTTCTTGAAAGTGGTGCGTATTTTCACATGACAGGAGAGAAATATTTGTTTACTGATCTGGATGAGAAATATCTTGGAGTGCACATCGAGAAGGGCATTTATGGTAGATACAGTGCGACCAGTATCAGTACCATTTGCTTTGAGAGGGAGTCTGGTAAACCCTTCGTATTGAAGGAAGTGATGCATGTTCCAGGATTGAAGAAGAATCTTATCTCTGCGGTGATGTTAGAAGACAAGGGATATGATGTTGTCTTTAGCGAGGGAAAGGCTTTCCTGAGCAGTAAGACAGCTGGTGAAACCCAGAGGATAGGGGTTTGAGTTAATAACCTTTATCAGTTGCAGGGAGATGGATGCGCAGGAATGGCAGGCAAGGTAGAAGGAGTGGTGAGCCGGGATGAGGGTGAGCTATGGCACAGGATATTGGGCCATCTTCACCATGGTGCTTTGAAAATTTTGCAGCAGATTTCTACCGAGCTTCCCAAAGGTACACTTGCGTAGTCAGATCAGTGCAAGGGATGTACTTTGGGAAAATTTATGAAAGCCACCTTTCATGAGAAGGATATTCACGCCACGATGATCCTTGAGAGAATTCACACAGATGTGTGTGGACCTTTCTCAGTAGCTTTGACAACAAAGCATAGGTACTATGTGATATTTGTTGATGATTTTTCTCTGAAGTGCTGGATCTTCTTCATGCAGAAGAAGAGCAAGACATACTCAAAGTTTTGTGAGTTCAAGGCACTAGTTGAGAAGGAATCAGGGAAGCAAGTGAAGGCTCTTAGGAGCTACAATGGCGGTGAATTCATCTCTGGCGAATTCAAATACTTTTGCAGCACATAAGGAATTCGAAGAGAGCTCATAGCGCCTCATAACCCACAGCAGGATGGGGTT
Organism: Pinus albicaulis; assembly: GCA_034641835.2. Classification (NCBI taxonomy): domain Eukaryota; kingdom Viridiplantae; phylum Streptophyta; class Pinopsida; order Pinales; family Pinaceae; genus Pinus; species Pinus albicaulis. Next base: position 392,805,278 of record CM076573.1, read on the forward strand.
GTTGAGCGAAATAATAGAACAATCGTGGGTGCTGCACGGGCGATGTTGCATGATCAGGGCCTTCCCATACACTTGTGGGCTGAGGCATGCAATACTGTGGTTTATGTGCAAAACTGTTGTCCTCACAGGATACTTGGCATGAGTACACCCGAGGAGGCGTTTTCTGGTAAGAAGCCTAATATTTCTCATTTGAGGATTTTTGGTTCACTTGTTTACATTCATGTGACTAAGGATGCCAGGAAGAATCTGGAGCTGACTGTAGAGGTTGGGATATTTGTGGGGTACACTGATACACCCCACAACTATCATGTATATTTGTCAGACAGTCACAAGACTATTGTGCGACGGGATATAAAATTTCATGAGGAGAAATCCATGAAGTGTTCGCTTGAGAGGGAGCCACACTTGCATGCAGATGAGGAGCTAATAGTTCCTAAGGATGAGCCTTAGGACGTGGATCAACCATAAGAGGAGGTTCATGAAGTGGAAGAGACCACTCATGCAGTGCCAACCATCAGAGGGCGGAAGTGCACTGCAGAAGCTGAGCAACTGATTCAGGATGCAAAGAAGATTGTAGGAGCACCTACATCACAGCGCAAATAGAGACAATAATCTGACCGGTACACTGGATACATGGCTCTTATGAGCAAGTGTATCGTGACAGAGCCATCCTCTTTCGAGGAAGCTGTGGAGGATCCCACATGGGTAGATGCCATGGTTGAAGAGTATGATTCGATTGTAAGAAATAGTGCATGGGAGATTGTCCCAAGGCTAGAAGGGAAATCAGTGGTAGGTTCAAGATGGATCTACAAAGTGAAGGAAGCAGCTGACGGGAGTGTGGAGAAGTACAATGCAAGATTTGTTGCCCAAGGCTTCTCACATATTGAGGGGATCGATTATGAGGAAACCTTTGCACCTGTTGCAAGGTATTCTTCCATATGGACGATTCTTGCTCTCTCAGTGTAGATGGGGTGGCACATTCATCAGATGGATGTGAAGACTACATTCCTCAATGGAGTGATTGAGGAGGAGGTGTGCATAGAGCAGCCCAAAGGTTTTGAGATCTTTTGCAGCGAGTCGCATGTGTGCAGGCTCAAAAGAGTGTTGTATGGGTTGAAACAAGCACCTCGTGCTTGGTACACACTGATAGACAATTATTTCACCAGACTTGGATTCTCCAAGAGTGAGGTGGATCTGAACCTATACCAGATTGTGGTGGAGGGTAAGTTGTTGATCATTGTACTTTATGTAGATGATTTGATTTTGACGGGTGATGAACAATTGATACTCTCATGCAAGGGTGATCTTACAAACGAGTTTGAGATGAAGGACTTTTGCCTCCTTCATTATTTCCCAGGATTGGAAATTTGGCAGTGGAAGGGTGGACTGTTTGTGTCTCAAGGCAAGCATGCCCGGGAGATATTAGAGAAGTTCAACATGCAAGGCTGCAAGCCTACCGACACCCCTCTTCCTGGTGGTTGGAGGAAAGAGGATGCTTCCTGTTGTGAGAGGTGTGGATCTCCCACTCATTGCAGCTTGATTGGTGGGTAAAACATGTATCCTAAATCCATGGCAAATGCTTTGACATATGCTACAGCTGATATATGGCACCACAACACAATTTAAGCCTACCAAGCTCTTTTGGAAGGCAGGCAAGCATGTATTGAGATATCTCAGAGGCACGTCAGGATATGGATTATGGTACAGACAATCGGATGAGGTGAAGCTGTGTGGCTTCACGGATACAGATTGGGCAGGGAGCCCAATGGATAGAAAGAGCACATCTGGAGGATTTTTAGTATTGGGTCGACAACAGTTTCTTGGCACAGCAGGAAGCAAAGATCTGTGGCACTCAGTTCAGCAGAGGCTGAGTATATGGCAGTGAGTTTGGCTGCATGCGAGGCTATATGGATGAGGAATATCCTGGTCAGGTTGTTCGGTTCACACTTAGATCCTACTTTGATATATTGTGATAATCAGAGTTGCATCAAACTCTTAGTTAATCCAGTATTTCATGATAGATCTAAACACATTGACATCCGGTATCATTATATCAGAGATTGTGTGCAGCGGAACATCATGTTACTTTCTTACATTCCTATGGAGAATCAGGATGCTGATATCTTCATGAAGGCGCTCACCAGGAGCAAATTCGAATACCACAGGGGCAGGATTGGGGTGGTAGATAATCCCTATATTGTTGAGAGGTAGTGTTGAGATTGCAACAAGTTGATGAGCTTAGTGGAAAGAAGTCGCCTTCACTAAGTGGGCCCGTAGGCTATTTTTGGCGCAAGTCTATTTTTAGACTATGTCTACTTTTAGACATGTCGATCATATTCTATGAGTTGCAGGATGCTATTTGTGCATGGTTGGTCAAGTTGGAAAAATAGATGGACTTCTATTTTTAGACATATTGGGCAGAATCTATTTTTAGATTGCTAGTCTAAAAATAGATATGTTGAATATTATTAGCTCTTAATAATATTTGGACTATACACATTATCTTATTCTCTTGGAGCACTTCAGTTAAGTGCATAGATGTGGCATAGGAGCTGGCAGAAGGAATTACACTATTCCTGAGGGTCAAGTTGAGCTATTTCATGGATACTTCAGTTAGAACTCATGTGACAGAGTTTGGTGTAGTTATTGAGGTAGTTGGTGGGGTTGTGTTCAGTTTAATTGAGTTAAACATAGTTGAGCTAGTTGTATCTAGTCCAACAGATTGATACACACTAGTAGAAGTGATGCTGGTCTATTTCTGTTAGATTATGAAAACTATATCATTAAATCTATTTAAAAACCACATCAATGCTCTCACGATTACATAGACGATTTAAAGTGGAAAGCCGGTGAGAATTGAGTGGAAAACGATATGTAATCTAGTAGGTTGTAATTTCATAGTGTTGCATGATTACCTTACGATTGGTTGAAATTCAATTATGATTCATTAGTAGACGACCAACGAGTTGAGTTCAATGGAGCCATTCTTCAGGTGATTGCGATGAAAAGAATTTATTGGGCTGAAGAATTGAGCGCGTTTGCTAGATGATTTCATAACATTATTTATGATTAATTTATCTTGAGAGCTTGTGAGGAGCTTTGTGCTATTATTGTTACATGAAATCTATCATTATAATATACAGATAGTTGGGGGTTTTCAGCTTTAAGCTTTCCCATAAAATATTGTGTTCATATGTGTGAATGCTTATGGTTTTAATGTGCGCATGCGATTGTTTTTATTTCCGCAATTAATGATCAATGGTAGAAGAGATTTTGTATTGTGCATGAAGAAAAATAGTGTGTGACCAGGAGAATCTCAGATATAACATATCAGTTATATATAATTTGTACATGGTATCAAAGCAATATTGATCATTGGAGCAATTGCAAAATATTGAAGCGATTGAGTTTTGAGCTGGTGGAATTCGAATTTGTAGCGGTGTTTTCTTGGTGTTGAAGTTGAGATGTCCTTCAACGGATTGAAATTGGAGTATTCCCTTGAGGGCAGCTCGAATTATATTGCATGGAAGGACAGGATGGAGGTGGTGCTGGATGACAATGGCTTAAGGAGTTCATAGATGTAGAAATTCCAAAACTTGCTTCTAGCTATGCTGTCGCACTTGACGCATGGTAAAAGAAGACAACAAAGTGTCGAAGGATTCTATTGGAAGGTGTGAAGGATCACATAGTGTCCAACCTTCATGGTAAAGCTTCTCCATTCTTAATGTGGAAAGCTTTTATAGATTTATTCCAGAGCAAGAGCGACTAGAGGAAGTTGACACTCAAGGATAAACTCAGGAACATAAAAATGGAGAAAGGCGATAGTATACCCAAGTACCTCACAAAGTTTGTTCAGTGCAGGGATGAGCTAGGAAGTGTGGGGGTGACTGTAGATGATGAGGACTTGGTGAGCTTGGATCTCCTTGGGCTTTTGAAGAGTTGGAATTCCTATTAGGACTCTGTCAATGGTCAGGAGAAATTGCCAGGATGGGAGCGACTTTGGTTGGATCTTGTGAAAGAGGATATAAGGCGAAGTAATAAGGACAGATCTTCATCAAAGAACTTAGATGAAGAAAATTTCACTTTGGTTGCCAAAGTAAGGAATGGGAAGAGCAAGAAGAATGCTTCTCAATCCGGTGCGAAAGGCAAGAAGCAGGACATGTCCAAGGTGAAGTGATGGATTATTTGTGTCTCAAGGCAAGTATGCCCGAGAGATACTGGAGAAGTTCAACATGCATGGCTGCAAGCCTATCAACACTCCTCTTCCTGGTGGATGGTGGAAAGAGGATGCTACATTGGCAGAGGTAGTGGATGCCACTGTTTACCAACAGTTGGTGGGGTCTCTTATGTATCTAGTCAATACACGACCTGACATATGCTACACTGTTAACCAGCTTTCACAAGCTATGGTTAAGCCTACCAAGATCTTTTGGAAGGTAGGAAAGCATGTATTGAGATATCTCAGAGGCACATTGGGATATGGATTATGGTACAGACAGTTGGATGAGGTGAAGTTGTGTGGCTTCACAGATGCAGATTGGGCAGGGAGCCCAACGGACAGAAAGAGCACATCTGGAGGGATTTTCAGTATCGGGTCGACAAAAGTTTCTTGGTACAGCAGCAAGTAGAGATCCGTGGCACTCATTTCAGTAGAGGCCGAGTATATTGTAGCAATTTTGGCTGCATGCGAGGTTATATGGATGAGGAAGATCCTGGTTGGGTTGTTCGGTTCACACTTAGATCTTACTTTGATATATTGTGATAATCAGAGTTGCATCAAAATCTCAGTTAATCCAGTATTTCATGATAGATCTAAACACACTGACATCTAGTATCATCATATCAGAGATTGTGTACAGGGGAAGATCATGTTACTTTCTTACATTCCTATGGAGGATCAAGATGTTGATATCTTGACGAAGGCGCTCACCAAGAGAAAATTAGAATACCACAGGGGAAAGATCGGGGTGGAAAATAATCCCTATCTTGTTGAGAGGGAGTGTTGAGATTGCAACAAGATGATGAGCTTAGTGGAAAGAAGTCACCTTCACTAAGTGGGCTCGCAGGTTATTTTTGGCGCAAGTCTATTTTTAGAATATGTCTATTTTTAGACATGTCGATCATATTCTATGAGTTGCAGGATGCTATTTGTGGATGGTTGGTCAAGTTTGAAAAATATATGGACTTCTATTTTTAGACATATTGGGCGGAATCTATTTTTAGATTGCCAGTCTAAAAATAGACATGTCGAATATTATTAGCTCTTAATAATATTTGGACTATAAACATTATCTTATTCTCTTGGAGCACTTCAGTAAAGTGCATAGATGTGGCACAAGAGCTGACAGAAGGAATTGCGCTATTCCTGAGGGTTGAGTGGAGCTATTGCATGGATACTTCAGTTAGAACTCATGTGATAGAGTTTGGTGGAGTTATTGAGGTAGTTGGTGGAGTTGTGTTTAGTTTAACTGAGTTAAACATAGTTGAGCTAGTTGTATCTAGTCCAACTGATTGATACACTTGTGAGAGTGGTGTGAATTAATTATTAATTAATTCACTAATTATTAACTCATTAATGAACTAATGAATACATCAGTTAACTACAGTGCATGGACAATTTCAGTGGAGACCAGTGAAGAGGTAGGTGAAAGAGCAGTGTGACTATCAGTTGTGACTATAGTGTTGCATTATTTGCAACACATAGTGGTTGGAGAAGCCAATGAGGATTGCGTGAGTAAGGCTAGACCAATTCAAGTTCAATCAGAGCCATTCTTTAGTAGTGATTACGTAGTAGAGGCGGGCTATCAGGTGGCAGAGATTGGAGCATGCGATTTGCTAGACCAGAACTGTTTAGTGTGTAGCAACTGGAGATTATACTGAGAGCTTGTGAGGAGCTTTGTATAATGATTGTTACATGATCTCTATGACATATAATATACAAATAGTTGGGGTTTTAAACTTTAAGCTTTCACATAAAATACTGTGTTCATATGTGTGAATGTTTATGGTTTTAATGTGCGCATGTGATTGTTTTTATTTCCGAAATTAATGATTAATGGTAGAAGAGATTCTGTATTGTGCATGAAGACAAATAGTTTGTGATCAGGAGAATCTCAGATATAACATATCTGTTATATATAATTTCTATAACAGGAGGTGCTTGTTTCAGCCCATACAACGCTCTTTTGAGCTTGCACACATGCGACTCACTGCTGAAGATCTCAAATCCTTCAAGCTGCTCAATGTACACCTCTTCCTCAATGATACCATTAAGGAACATAGTCTTCACATCCATCTAATGAATGTGCCAACCCATCTGCGCTGAGAGAGCAAGGATGGTCCTTATGGAAGAATACCGTGCGACATGTGCAAAGGTTTCTTCATAATCAATCCCCTCGATCTGTGAGAAGCCCCAGGCAACAACTCTTGCCTTATACTTATCAATGCTCCCATCAGCAACTTGCTTTACCTTGTACATCCATCTTGATCCTAGAACTAATTTTCCCACCGGCCTTGGAACAATCTCCCAAGCACTGTTTCTGACAATGGAGTCATACTCCTCCACCATGGCATCTACCCATGTGGACTCTTGCACTGCTTCTTCAAAAGAAGATGGCTCTGTCATGAGACACTTGCTCATAAGAGCCATGTATCTAGTAAATCAGTCAGGTGACTATCTCTATCTGCGCTGTGATGTAGGGACTCCTACATTCTGTGCTACATCAAGCTTCAGTCTCTCAGCTTCTGTGGTATGCTTTTTGCCTTGTCTGATGTTTGGTTCTTCATGAGTGGACTCCTCCACTCCATGAATCTCCTCCTGTGGCTAATCCACATATAGAGGCTCATCTTTGGGAACAAGAATTTCCTCCTCTACATGCAAGTGTAGCTCCCTCTCAAGCGACAAATTCATGGCTTTCACCTCATTGAATTTTATATCCCGTCACACCATAGCCATCCAACTGTCTGGAAAATACACATGATAATTGTGGGGTGTTTCTGTGTACCCCACAAATATCCCAACTTCTGTAGCTGGCTCTAGCTTCTTCCTAGCGTCATTTGTCAAATGAATGTAAGCAGATTAGCCAAAAAAATTCAAATGAGAAATATCAGGCTTCTTACCAGTAAAAGCTTCTTCAGGTGTATTCATGCCAAGTACTCTATGTGGACAACAGTTTTGCACATAAACCACAATGTTGCATGCTTTCGCCCACAAGTGCATCGATAGGCCCTGTTCATGCAGCATCGCTTGTGCAGCACCCATGATCGTTATGTTCTTCCTCTCCACGACCCCATTCTATTGTGGGTTATGAGGCACTATGAGTTCTCTTCGAATTCCTTCTTTGCTAAAAAAGTCTTTGAATTCGCCTGATATGTATTCACCACCATTATCACTCAGTAGAGCTTTCACTTGCTTCCCCAACTCCTTCTCCACCAATGCTATAAACTCACAGAACTTTGAGAATGTTTTTCTCTTCTTCTACATGAAGAAGATCCAACATATATGAGAATAGTCATCAACAAATATAACATAATACCTGTGTTTTGTTGTTGAAGCAACCGAGAAAGGTCCACACACATATGTGCGAATTCTCTCCAGGATCACTGAAGCATGGTTCTCCTTCTCATGAAAGGTGGTCTTCACAAACTTACCCATAGTACATCCCTTGCACTAATATGACTGTGCAAGAGTACCCTTGGGAAGTCTAGTAGAAATTTGCTACAAAATCTTCAAAGTGCCATGGTGAAGATGGCCCAATCTCTTGTGCCATAATTCGCCCTCATCCCGACTCACCACTTCTTCTGCTTTGCCCACCATTGCAGCATAGCCATATACCTCCATCTTGTAGATATTCTTAACTAAAATCCCTATCCTCTTGGTTTGAACCATTTTTTTATGTCGAAGGAAGGCTTTTCTCTCACTGAAAACAACATCATAACCTTTGTCTTCCAACATTGTGACTGAGACCAAGTTCTTCTTCAGACCTGGAACATGCATAAGATCCTTCAACAAGAATGGATTACCAGACTCCCTCTCAAAGGCAATGGTCCCAATTCCAGTCACACTATATCGACCATCGTTTCCCATCTCTATATGCATCTGGAGGTGCTTCTCCTCCAAGTCACTAAACAATAACTTGTCTCCCGCCATATGGAAAGACGCACCACTATCAAGATACCACACCGATCCCATATAGCTTGAAACTAAGCATGTGATCAAAGAGAAATAAAGTTTAAATTGTGAGGCTAAGGCCTCTTCAGCTGCAGCTCCAACAACCTTCTTGTTCTTCTTCTTCTGTGGGCAGTTAGTGGTGAAATGCCCATGTTCATGACAGTGAAAACACTTCACTTTGGACAAATCATGCTTCTTGCCTTTAGCTTCAGATTTTGAAGAAAATTTATTCCCGTTCCCTTTCCTTTATTTGGTAGCCAAAGTGAAATTCTCTTCATCTTCATTCTTTGATGAAGAGCCATCCCTGGTACCCCACCTTATCTCCTCCTGCACAAGATCTGACCAAAGTCGCTCCCATTCCGACAGTTTCTCCCATCCATTGAAAGAGTCTTAGTAGCTATGCCAACTCTTTGTAAGCCCAAGGAGAGCCAAGCTCACCAAGTCTTCATCATCAATAGTAACCCCCACACTTCCCAGTTCATCCTTGAAGGGAACAAACTTCGTGAGATATTTTTGAATACTGTCGCCCTTCTCCATTTTTATTTTTCTGAGCTTGTATTTAAGCACCAACTTCCTCTAGTTGCTTCTACTTTGGAAAAAATCTGTCAAAGCCTTCCACATTAAGAATGGAGTGGAATATGGTCCTTCACACCTTCTAATAGAATTCTTCTTGTCTTTGCTATCTTCTTTTTCCATGTGTCAAGTAATGCAACATTGCTAGATCCCGGCTTAGGAACATCGCTATCGATGAAATCCTTCAATCCATTATCCTCCAAGACTGCCTCAATCCTATCCTTCCAGGCTATTTAATTTGAGCTCCCATCAAGGGAATACTCCAATCACAACCCATTGAAAGACATTTCAATGTATACTCAACTTCTACACCAAGAATTTTCTGTAGCAAATTTGAATTGTCCACCAGCACACACTCAACAATTCTTCACAATTGTAATCTTCAAGAATTAACATTTCTCTGATACCATGTATAAATTAGTATACAGTATGCATGCATACATCCATATTCCCCTGATCTCACAATATTTAACTTCTTTCAAAATACATAATCATTCCACCGTTAATATTTTGTGAAAAAATAATTGCAAACACATGTGAAGCATAAATAAAAACAATCACACATAACACAGTTGTTTAACGGGAAAGCCTGAAGCTAAAAACCCCAAATATCACATATTATGTATCATGGAGATCATGTAATAATCTCATACAAAGCTTAGTACATAAATCTCTCAGTACAATACATTCGTCACACACTAACATAGAAGAAATCTGCGAATCCATGCACTGATCGCTTCCCTCCTGCTAGCTTGCCTCCATTGCGCAATCCTTGCTGAAGAATAGCTCTGAATGAATTTGAATTACCCTTGCCTTGACTGTGCAATCCTCATTGGCAACTCCAATGTGTGTGTGGTGCAATCAATGCCTCACTATAGTCACAACAAATAGTCCATCTTGCCCTTTCACCTATCTCTCCATTGGGTCTCCATTGGAATTGACATGCACTGTAGTTAACTAATGTATTGTTCAGTTGATTAATGAGTTATTTTTTTTGAATTAATTAAGTAATTAATTCAATCCACTCTCACTAGTGTATCATTCAGTCAGACTAGATACAACTAGCTCAACTGAGTCTAACTAAGTTAAACTGAATACAACTCCATGAACTACTCTTCCAACTCTGTCATAACTTTTCCACTTCAGTTATAACTGAATCCTCCATGCATGAACCACTAGTAAACCCTAGCAATTGCACAATTCCTTCAACCCACTGATTTTATAAATATGTGCACTGAAATTAAGTGCTCCAAGAGAATAAGTTGTTGTTTATTGTTGGATTATTATTAAGAGCTAATAATAATCGACACTTCTATTTTTAGATCGAAGATCTATAAATAGACTTCGCCCAATATTCTAAAAATAGAATTTCATCTATTTTTCCAACTTGACCAACCATCCACAAATAACACCCTGCAACTTCTGAAATATGTTCACCATGTATAAAAATAGAATTGCACCAAAAATAGCCCGCGGGCCCACTTAGTGAAGGCAACTCTTTTCACTAAGCTCATCATCTTGTTGAATCTCAATAGGAAGAAGTTTTTTTGCAAATATTGTCTTCAAGTATGGGGTTGGTGCAGCGAGCTATAAGGATAGACTGTGATTGCCAAAGTGAAATTTTCTTGGCTAAGAACCTTGCTTATCATTCAAAGACAAAGCACATTGATGTTCAATATCACTTTGTGAGAGATATGGTTGAGGATAAAAGGGTGTTCCTTGTTAAGTTAGACACTTTAAGGAATGTTGCAGATGCATTGATGAATTTTGTGAGCACTCAAAAGCTCTCTTGGTGTAGAGAAACAATGGGTGTTGTAGAGCTAGAATAATGACTAAGATCTCCTGTGGCCCCCTACAAAAAGTAAACAACAAGTGGGATAATGTTGGGTATATGTTATATTCTTTCCATGATTAGTTGCAAGGGTGAGGGGGTCACAGGGGGCGATAACCCCCCCTGTATGTTGCGCTAGGCGCAGCAGGCGGTGGGTAACCCCCTGTGCAGGGTCCGAGGCATCGCCCCAAGAAACGTTTTTTGGACCCTATTTTTCGGTGGGTGGACATGCCCATGATTTTGTGCATGGGTTTGCACATGGTCTTGGGGCATGATGGTTTTTGGCCCTTGGTATTTTGTAGATCCAGTCAAGGGAGCTGTGGTTATGTTCTAATCCAGGGTTAATGGATTAGGGTTTATGAATGATTCATCATGTATATATATGTGTGTTGTAACACTAAAAGGAACATAATGAAAAATAAAGTTGGTAGCCCCAATTTTGGATCTAGGGGAAAATATCTGTGTATATCTGTTTTATGTTTTATTCTCTTGCTATTTTTTATTTTCTGTTTTTAAGATTCCTTTGCAGATAATTTATGTACAGGGTTAAAACCTACAAAACCAATGTTGAATCTACTGAACCTGAGACAAAGGAGATCAAAAATGATAGGGAACTTACCTTTGTTGATATTTATAGAAGTGGAAGGAGGCCACATATGAGACCACTGAACAAACTCAGGTTAAATATCGAACATAAACAAAACTCTGAGCTAGCAGAGTAGGTCATATTGGAAAATGGGTAGCTATGTTAGGTTTGGCATTAATGTCAACTAGAGCCAATGGTGATCCATTGATATTTGCAGGCTTCTGTTAGAGAAGCATCATAGTAGCAGGCCTATTGAGAAGTCATAAAATGATGACTATGGTGGTAAGACACATAGAATTCCAAGCACAAGAAGAAGAGTCAAGAAGAAAAGCATGGTAGAGAGTTTTAAGTCACCTCAAAGGAAGTAAATGTGCTCCAAGCCTACATCAGACCCTACCCATTGGAAATTTCTCTAGAAGATCTTTCCAATGATATGCAGAAGTTCACAAATGTACTCCTGGATCAAAATATATGGTTTTTTGAAGTTCAAGGATTTGAAGCCTTGAGAAGGATGAAATTTCAGAGTAGGAGGAATATATGATATCGGAATATCGAAGGTTTGAGATATTGGAACATCAAAGCAGGAGACATATAAGATATCAAAACATCAGAGTAGTTCAACACATCAGAACCTCAGAGCACAGAGCTCATCAGAACCTTAGATCAAACCATCATATTAGAACATCGGGGAAAAAGGTTTATCAGATATCAGAATATCAGAGGTTCAAGATCTAAGAATATTGGGCTTTCTTAACAAAAGTGTTTTAAGAAGTTATGATATCCTGTTTTCCCGATAGTGTAAAAGCATCAAGAAATTCCAAGAAGAAATTAACATAGGATTCTGCTGCAAAACCAACGTCTGGTGTGTCCTCTTCTCTCTCCTATGACATGACACATGGTGGCATGAGATTAGTTTTGAGAATTTGTAGTTAAAATTCATGGCAACATGACTTGGCAGTATGACATGACACGTTCCAGGCAAATTCAATGTTATTGGGTGGCCTAGTGGGCCAAATATGGGTGACACGTGTCTCTACTAAGTATTTTCCACGTGGTGGGAAATGTCTTCATATTATAGATCAAAATATCTGAGGATGAGAACATCGTAACTTTTGTGCAATTTTTTTTTGGAATGTTACAATAAAATGGGCTTCCGATGTTTGTTTTGGAACATGGACATGAGATGTCAAAGAATCAAGGGACTAGAGTAGTTAACAAATTGAGTCAAGGATATAGGGAAATACAATGTCATATGTTACAATATTGTGTATCTCTGATGGAACAGAACAAGAATTTGAATAAGAGCGGATGGTTAGCAGCTTACGTTTGAATGCATTCTTTCAGAGTTGCTAGTTTTAGAGAAGAAGCCCTGCAACAATGCACCAAGGACGATATCTCATTTAATAGAACATTCTCATCCTGTGTACGCCTTTAAGAATTAAAGAAAAGAGGGAAGTAGAGTTTCCATTCCCATATATTTTCTAGCTCCGATGGGAAATAAACAAGCATGGGAAGTTCATGTAACGTGAACAGATAGACAGATTGTGAATTGAAGGCTTAACATGGTAAGGTACATTATGAGACTATAGATATTTCTAAAGCCCATTCCTATGAATGCACTCTATGGTAGAACTCATTGTGTAGATGAAAAGGAAACATAGTAAGTCATAGAAAGAAGCAGTTGAGTGATGTTTGTACCGATTATAGAAAGAGGATTGTGTAGTATGCAACAATGGAACTAAACTAGTGAAAGTCTCTATGTAAGTTAGAGAAAAATAGTATTGTTGAAATTTCTGAGTGGTGCGAGTTGTGGGAGCGTAGTGGTAGTGATGAGTGAGAGATCACAAAGTCCGAGCTGTGGATAAGCAATGAAGGATGAATTGTGAGGTAATAAAGTGGTGATTAGGAGAACATATGTTGAGTTGTGGGAGAAGAAAAAGAGGATGCATTGCGAGACAACATAGTGTTGATCACATGTTATGTTTAGCAGAGTACATAAGGTGCAGTCGTGCAAGACTAGAGGAGTCGATGTTTCAACAAAGGATCAATATTAGAATGCAATTATGTGACACAGTGGGTTGGTAATTATCTTATCTATAAATGCCTTCGGTTTGAGTTTGAAAATTTTATGAAATAGTAGAACATTGGAAACAACAAGTGATGGCCTGGATTCAAAGAGGTTGGTGCCTCTTGGAAAGTTGTTGCTTGCCATTATAAAAGGGTTGGTGCCTTTTGGAAAGTTGGTGCTTGCTATCCAAGGGGGTTGGTGCCTCTAGTGAGTGGGTGCTCACAAAAAAACTGATGTAATTAAGTGGGTTCTTAATTTACATCTTAAAATAACAAAAAATTGGTGGATTTTACCCTTTGGGTTTGCACGTGAAAAATACCTGTGTCAATTTGTGTGTGTGCTGATCTTGAGAATTGTTGATTGAAAATGCGAATTTCCATGTTGTAATGGTTATTTACTTATGAATGATTGCTCTCATAAATAACATATGGTAGAGGGTTGAAGTATGAATATATTCAAAAGGAAAATTTAAGTAATCATACAATTAATGATTTACCCCCCTATCAGTAATTCATTATTCCAACAATTGGTATCAGAGCTAGGTTCCTTCAGAAATAGTCTAAACACTGGAAGGTAGATCTATAAGGAATTATGTGAAGGAATGAGAACCAAGAGGCTTATTCAAGTAGAATACCATTCTTTGATGGGACAAACTTTTCCTTCTAGAAAGTAAGGATGGAAGCATATGTGATGTCGTTTTGTGTAGATGTGTGGACCTCAATACTAGTAGACTGTAATCTCCCTGATGTTCCTCCCACTGATTCAAATGGTAAGAAATTATATGGAAACAATAATAAAGCCATGAATGCTATTCTCTTTGGTCTTAGTCAATCAAAACTTGTAAAATTCATGCATTGTAAATCTGCTAAGGAGGTGTGGGTAAAGCTTACCCAGAGTTATGAAGGGGATGACAAGGTCAAGCAGATGAAATTACAAACCTTCTGAATGAGGTTTGAGAGCCTAAGAATGGGCAAAGATGAGAGTATTGTATAATATTTACTTAGGGACAATGAGGTAACCAATATGATCATAGGGTTAGGTGAAGAAGTCAATGAAGAAATGGATGTACAAAAAATATTAAGATCTCTACACATGAGATTTAATGCCAAAGTCTCAGCTATTGAAGAGATGGCTAATTTGAAATATCTCAAGATGTACCAATTGCATGGTAATATCACTACCTATGAGATGAGAGTTGGAAATGAGAAGTCAGAACCAAAGGAAGCAATGTTTAAAGTGTCCAAAAAGGGAAATGAACTCAAAAATCATCAAGAATGATCTAGTTGTGAATATGATAAGGAGTTGGCATATTTGGCTAGGAAACTAAAGCGTGGCTCAGGAAAATATAAATGGAAGTTTCCCTTTAAATTCTTTGATTGCGGTAGAGTGGGAAATTTTTCATCCAAATTCCCCTATAAATAAAGTACTAAAAATGACAATGATTAGAAACTGAGGAACAAATCACATAATAAATAGAAGAAATGATTCTACAAGAAAAAGGGTTTCTACTCTAAATAAGATAGCTTATCACCAGAATCAAATAGTGAGAAATATTTGGAGGATTATTCAGATAAGTATCTTCTTATGGCCCTTGGAACAAACTATAAGAAACAGAGTACTGTTGACTTTAAAGAGGAGGAAGAAGAAGGAGTAGTTGACCTTGAAGGTGAACTAATCAGTGCCCTTAATGAGTTAAAGAAAGCAAGGAAGAAGAATAAGTTGTTAAAGGAAAAAATGCAGCGTGCTGAAGAAGGAATGTAGAACTAAAATAATGAGGATTTTTCTTAACAAAAAGAAAAACTTGAAGAGGTTATTAATAACAAGAATAGCTTGTTCCTTCTTCTAGAAGAAAAACAAGTAGCATGTGAGAAATTGGAAGAAGAGAACAAGAAGTTAAGATAATAGTTGCTGAAGGTAAGAAAGGAAACAATCTAAATAACATGCAAGGACGAGTTTCCATCCTTAAAAGTTGAACTAAAAGAAGCAAATCAAAAGGAAGAATTAATTCAAGGTATAATTGGGAAGAGAACTACCAAAGTCTTGAGGCAGATATTGTCTCTCTAAGAATGGATCTAGAGGAAAGGAAGACTGAGAGAGGTCTAAATGAGAAGTTCGTTGATGGCACTAGAAAACTAGATCAGATTCTAAGCAGCCAAAGGCCCTTAGGAGTCATAAAAGGTCTAGGATACTGAGAGGAACATGATTCTTCCATGATGAATATGAAATTTAGGTCTGCAGGATTTGAACAATCACAGGGTTATGAAAAGAGGCATCGAGAGAAAGTCAATGAAAATAACAAGGTAGGAAGACAAATAGGAGATCATCGATGGAGAATTAATTGATCAACCAGGCGTCCAAGGTACTCTCATGCACAAACACATAATATTTTAAAAAATAGTCATGCCTATTTCTTTTATGGTCATTTTTATAAGTGTCATATCTTTGCACAAAAAGTTGTTGATTGTAGAATGATCAAAGTAGAAATATATGAAAATCATAGATATAATAAATATCAAAATTTTAAATCTCCAAACTCTTCTCTCAGAAATCAGAATGTATTCTCTCCATTTCTAAGTGAAGTAGAATGCTTCAAATGTAATAATTTTGGGCACAAAGCTAGTGAGTGCAGATGCAGGTTTGAATACTGGCCTAAGTCAAAAAATGGTAGACAAACAACTATACAAAAGGATAAGGGGAGCTGGAAATGAAAAAATGAAAATATCATGCAATGTGGAATTGCCTTATCAACTCATAATCAAGAAAACAAATGGTATGTGTAAATTGGTTGTTCCAAACATATGAATAGGGATAGAGGAAACAATTTCGCCTTTGGAAACAATGCTACAACAAGAATAAATGGTAAAACTATATTCAATCTTGATCCAAAGACAAAAGCACTAAATGTGCCATATGTAGAAGGTCTCAAGCACAATCTTCTTAGTGTTAGCCAAATGTGTGATAATGGCTACAATGTGACCTTTTGATTGAAATACTATGGGATTTGCAACATGAAAAATGGAAAACTAGTGGGATGGGAAATCATAACCTACAATAATGTATATGTGTTTGATGATTCTAGGGCCAACTGTTATTTAAGAAAAACAAGTGAAGCATGGTTGTGGCACAAGAAGTTAGGGCATATGAATTTTGACAATTTGGTAAAAGTCATAAATATGGGAGCAATGAAAGTACTACCAATATTTTCAAAGCCCAACAACTCAATCTATAATTCATGTCATTTTGGAAAAAAAAAACTAGGAAAAATTTCAAGACAAAAGAGTTTTCCTCATCCAAACCTTTGGAGCTCATTCACACAGACATCTATGGCCCAACTAGAGCAAATGCCTTAAATGGGGAAAGTTACTTCATGCTGCTCATTGATGATTTCAACAGAGCCACTTGGATTGTGCTTCTAGAAGAAAAATTAGAAGCATTCAAGCATTTCAAGAAGTTTAAGGCTCAAGTAGAAATTGAGAAATACTTAAAGATAAAATCATTAAGATCATACAGAGGAGGAGAGTACATCTCAGAAGAGTTTGAGGAATTTTGTGAAGAGAATGGAATAAAAAATCGACAACAAAATGGAGAGGTGGAGAGGAAGAACATTACAGTTTAGGAAATGGCCATAGAAATTTTGGATGAATAAGGCGTGTCAAGCACCTTCTAGGGAGAAGCAACACATGTGACAGTATATTTGTCCAACAGAACTCAACTCAGGCTTAATAGTAACAGAAATCCCTATGAATTGTGTGATGGGCCTTTAAATTAGACATAAATTAAGGCCCATCTAACATTTCTTAGGCACATAAATGCTATATTAAATATCTCATTCTACACTTAATAATGTTTTTTTAGCTTTGATATGTTCTTAGGAAGGTTTAAGGATAATTGCATATTTGTGCCTAATATTATTTATTTTTGAAGAATATTATGAGAATATTGGGCAGATTATGAAGATTTGGAGGAGGATATAATCTAGGGACTTGCTTCATACTATAGGAGGATCAATATTGGAGAATAAATGAACAAAATATCATGAAACTATTGATAATTATCGAGATCCAATGATTGAGAAAATCTAGGAATGTGTTCCTTATCATTTAATGTAGATTCCTAGTGTTGGGAACAAGATCCACTATTTGAGGGATTTTGGAGGGGAAAGCTTCCTCCTTTTGAAGATAATTATTTCTCATCATTTTTTATGACTAAAAATTTGAATTTGCCTCTAGGGGCATGTATTTGTTAGCCTTATTGTGGAGACAAATTGTTTTTCCAAGCTCCACTTTCATTTTTAGCAGGGATGTACTTGGATTGATTCAAATAATGAAGTTTAGTGCCATTTTTAGCTTCTAAAGCTTTTCTTCTTCCAAATGACTCTGAGTCTCCTTGGTTTTGGCCATCCCAAGAGCCTCAGATCCATCTTGCACAACTTCTTTATGTCCTTTGAATGTCTTTTTCACTTGTGTCTTTTGTTTATGCATTTACTGTTCATGATTATTTTGTTGTAGGTTATATTGGTTAAATGGTTGAAGTGAGTTGTTTTGTAGGTTATTTATGGAGTCGAAAGAATGATTCTTCCTTATAACAGATTTTACAAGTCATATTGATCATTGAACTACTTGGTTTGGGATACTAGTTGATGAATCTAGGATTTTTGGAAGTCCCTTTTAACAAGATAGTAATAATTTTCTGTTATTTTTTAGAACGTTTTAACAAGCTTCATTTGAGTTTATTTCAGTTGTATTAGGTCATAAAAATTTAGGTTAATAACAAAATTCACCCCATTTCATTTTCACTTGATTGGGTTAGGCATTTGATAGGTTAACTAACTCACTAGTTCTTGAATTTCTTGTTTTTAGACTAGTAATTTTTTGCTATTTGTTTACCACATGTTAACAAGTGTATTTTGGAGTGATTCCACTTGGAATGGATTCCTAATACATCCTACTTAATAAAAAAGTTTATCCCATCCAGTTTTCATTTGATTTACTGGGTCATTCAGTGAGTTACCTCCTCTTGTAGCATCTACAAGACTTCCTGTAGCACTCATATAGAACGTGTAAACTTGACCAGAGTTTCTTCCAAAGCTTGGCTTTTGTCTCTTATGCTTGAATCATGAAACCTAGGATCTAAATCCATGATTTAGGAAGAATAAACACCACTTAGTACATTTGTTCTTACAAAGTAGATTAGGCCTACTTATTTGAATTCATGATCTTATGATTTCAATTACAAATTGTTGATTAATTTATTTTCAATGTAACATTTCCATTTCTACAATTAGTTTAAGATTTGATTTCATGAAATTCACTCCATTACATCATATGAACTAAAGAAGGACACATTTTATGTTGCACATATAGTTTCGATGCCTCTTAAGTTTGTATGAACCCTGGGTTGATAATTAAAGTTGGTATCCATGGGAGTTGCAATACTGAGGATCATCACTTTTTGGCGTCATTGCTAGGAAGGTGTCAAAGTATGCATTGTTTTATTCCCTAGTTGATTCATTTATTTTCTTTATGCAAATACAAAAATAATTTCATTAGACATATTTCATTTCAAAAATAGAAAATTGCATTGCATTAGCATTATTATTCAAAACGAAAAAAAAAAATACTTCTCCAACACCAACCCCCCCCAACTTGATCACATGGTGTAGTAAGAGCCACATCACCGTCCAATTTTGCAGGTATAAGAATAAGAGATGGTAGAGAAGGTAGAATAAATGGATGGGGATCAGGACAATGAAGAAGATCCTCTTGGATTGCCCATGCAAGATACTATTGTCAGTGTGCATATGAAGAACATCCATCCATATTTCCTTCCCAACTTCCATGGTATGAGGTTAGAGGATCCAAAAACCTTTCTCTTTAAATTTGAAATTGTTTGTAGATCTTATGGTTACTTATTAAACACTAAAAAATTGATATTGTTTTTGGCAACATTGAAGGATAGAGCTCTTAAATGGTTCACGAGTTTAGGGACTAATTCAATAAGTTCATGGAATGATATGCAAAATATATTTCTAGAAATATATAGAGAACATGATCTTAAGGAATAAATATTTATAATGAATTGAAAAAAATATGGGAGCCTTAAGGATCTAATAGAGAGGTTTGTGTATAATATTAAGAAGTGAAAATTAAATCGTTTAGGATTTGACACACTAAAAACCATCTTTCTTAGAACAATTAGGGATGAGCATATTGATCTCCTTGATATCACAAGGAGAGGAGATGTATACCAATTATCATTTGAATAAACGTGTGAAACATGCAAGTGTATATCAAGAGGAAGGGAAAGAGTAAGTAAATCAGCATCAACATCAGTAAGTCAAGATGAACATGGAAATTTTCTTGATAACTTTAAAACAGAAATTCTTAGCAATCTAAGTGAACAAGTAGAAATGTTAAGAATGCAAAATGAGAAAAAAGATGTTGATATTTGTGCAGAATCATATGCTACTAAATCTTACCCATCATTACCAAGGTTGAAGGAATTGTACCAAGAAGACAGTGGAGCAAGTCAATCACCAAAGAAACTCTATTATGTAGCTCCAAGAGGCCCATGGAAACCTAGTCAACTTGGTATAGTTCAAGAACCTAATTCACAATTCCAATCTTATGCACATCCATCTCAAAGTAATTGGAACACACTCCCTCCTTGGCAACCTTGGCCATCTCAACCCCAAAACAAATATTGGTAACAAGGTTGGCAAGGACCTTGGGAAAAATCCACAATATCCTCAATATCCTCCATACCCAACTCATGTTATCCCTACCATCCACCTCCACCACAACCACTACCCCAACCACATCCATCTCAAAGATCCACTCCCACTCAACTACTTGTACCACCATTCAAAAACCACATAATGAAGTAGCTCAACCCACTTACAATGCTGAGGTACAATACTACCAAAACTATCCTCTTAATCTAAATGGTATCCATCTTAGATGCAAAAGAGTATTGAAAAAAAATGATTCTCTTGATGTCATTGAAGGACAACAATTAGAAAAAGAATATTCAAATAAGAAAACAAAAGAATCATGGGCCACACTTGATGAAGAGTGGACATCAAAATTAGAGATTGAAAAAGTTTCGTCATGTTTACCATCATATCCTCCATGTTTTCAAGAGAATAATCAACAAAAAGAGGAAGATTTGAATGTCATTGTAGAAGAGGATGAAAAAAAGTTTCAAATGTGCTAGTGGACTAGGGGCATCACCACCATATTGAAACATGATTCCAGACAATCATTAAGTTGCAGAAACAAACTATTCTTCAAAAATATTTGATATCATCTCACTCAAAGTAGTTTGTCTCTCGTATTCAGACACATGTCAAAGCATATCTTTCAATCCTACACATGATTCTATCTGTCATCTTAATATGCACATGTCTCCATTGGAAGTATTCCTATTCTTGAAAGAGATTTTGTTTCTTCAAGTAGAGTAGGATAGAAAAAATAAAAAAATAAAATGGAAAAATAGAAAAAAGAAAAGAATAAAATCTCAGGTGAAAACCTATTTTGAGGCACCTGAGATTGGCTCACTCATTGAAAACTTCCATGAGACAGACAATGGGTTAGGAAAAAAATAAAATAAGAGAAAAATAAAAGATCCAAGGTGAAAACCTCGTTTGAGGTGCCTAAGTAGACCTACTAGTTGAAAACCTCATTAAGGCATCTTGTAGGCATAAGCAAAAAAAAAATGAAAAATGAAAAGAACAAAATTATTTTCTCCATGTATCTCTCTCTAATGAATGCAAGTTCTCTCCAACCGTTGCAAGTAACAAAAACAATATGGCACCAAAAGAAAAAAGTTAGTAAAAAATATAGTCAAAGGAAGTCAAACTTGGAATTTCTCCTCTTTTTCTCAGATGCTACAAAAGGACCAAGATCATGCCAATCCATCACCCTCATCTATTTCCCACATCCACCCATCATTTCCAAGATTTTCTCATTCATTTTCTTCTCTTTCCTAAAATTCTATTGGAAGTTTTGTTTTTGCTACAGGAAGTCCAAAATACACAAAGAAAAATATTGTTTTTACTATTTCTTGAAAACCGTGCATCCATTGGCTGAGTTGCTTCATGGGGAGATGCATATAGATGATGGTAACATGATGAAGAAATTTCAACAAATTCAAGTGAATTTTTTTGAGAAACCGACCTCTGTCACCTACAATAATTTTTAGTTTTTCTTGATTTTGTGAAAATAATGGACAAGATGTTTTATATGGAGGTTCATAAGTATGATGGAAACATGATAAAAAAAATTCAGTTCAATCCAATCTACCGTTTGAGAGTTATGTATAAAAGGAGTTCCCTGCAAAAGACTATCCTGAAATGCTACAAGAACAATCTGAATTGCTTCAAAATCTCACCTACAAAGCTCTCCTCCATCCTTACATTCATAGAATATCATCTACATACCCATCACTCATATAACCATGTCTTTCCACCATCCTATGAGCTCAAAAATAAAAAATTTCACCCTCCCTGTGCTGCTACAGGAAGTTCCTGAGGTACTACATGAAATTACAATCAGCTACAAGCATAAGGGGAATTTTGAGGTCTAAAATGGGCCTCCTAAGAAAAATGTACAAAAAAAATAAACTTTATAACAACCAATAGGATTCAAGATGATGATGTCGACCATGGGGGATGATTTACCATTTTTTAAATAAAAGGGTAAAAATATTAAAAAATAATAAAATAATAAAACTACTTTTTCAAATCGTATTTTCAACTTATCTCCCAAAATTTTTACTCAAATTTCGATTGGGAGTACTCATTGGATGTGAAATTTAATTCCTCATCCAAGGAGTACCCATGTTGCATACTTTCGATGAACCTTGCTACATGAAAAATGAGAAATACATAAAAAAATGTGATTACAATAACGTTTTTCATGTATTTCTTATTTTTCGTGTAGTAGAACCCATCGAAAGTATGCAACATGGGTACTCCTTGGATGACGAATCAAATTTCGCATCCAACGAGTGCTCCCGCTCAAAATTTGAGTAAAAAATTTGCGAGATAAGTTGAAAATATGAGTTGAAAAAGTAGTTTTTTCATTTTTCCCTCTAAAATTTGATGATGTCATCAAATCTTATTTGATTCTTTCCTCTATTATTTTATAATTTCCTCAGGAGGCCCATTTTAGACCTCAAAATACCCCTAATGAGGGTGGATCGAAAGAAAAGAGCAGTCACCAAGGGCCCTGTGGTGTCAAAAGGTCCATGGGGAGAGTCTTTCCACCATTTCATACCACCCTCTCATCATTCCTCCATCTCAACCACAAAGATTTTTCACTCAAACCCTACACTCTATCACCTCTCGAAAAGGATTTTTCTGAAAAGAACACTTAATTCCTTCACTCCATTTGTCCAAGGCCACACCACATCCTCATCATCCTAGCATCATACTTCCATTACCCTAAAATCTCTACACACTATCCCTCACCACCCATGCAAATTTTGAGTCCAAAACAAGAAAAACAAATGACTACTATAGGAAGAAGCAACTTCTTGTAGCAAGCCCTGTGTAAACACCAGAAAGGTATTGAAGTTGTTTTTTTAATCATCCATGGAGATAGGGAAGACTTGTGAGGTGACTCTAAAGACATAAAGGGTACCCCAAGAAGGATTCTTCCCCAACAAACATATACTTGAAGACTCATCAAGGCACCTACACACACACAACAAAGTTATTAGTGAAGCATGTTTCAAGAGAAAAATTTCAGAGCAAAGCCAATGCATATAGCAATGACCATAAGAATAAGGCACCTCATGAAGCCAACATATCATCCATTACCTTTTTTCAAAATCAGAATGAAGCCATCAAAGGATCAACACATGAGAAAGATTCCTCTGACAACAAGATCATCAGTAGCATATTTAGAACCACCAAAGGTAGCTTCAATAATCATATCGGTAGACTCCACAACTACAACAACATCCTACATAGGAGAAAGACTCTCATGGTAAGGCACATGTATACAACTTTCTAACCTCGCCCTTCAAATATATTTTAGCTTAATAAAACATTAAAAGTGTGAGAAGGAAAGTTTTTTTATAGCCAAACTTAATAGTAGGAAGCCTCATTCTTATCTATCAAGTCACTTAACTTTTGTCCAAAGGAAAACCACATATGTGGGAGATAAATGAGATAAATTTGAAAAAATACTTAAGAAAGTGGGATGTTATCATGGACTTCAAAAATTAGTTGGGGTCCAACTCAGATAACTCAAATCATTTTGAGTTTATTTTGTAGGCACTTTAAAAAAGAGAAAAAAATTGAAAAAAAGAAAATTAATGAAAATAAATAAAAACAAAACAATAAAATGGTGGACCCACCACCTCTTGGCATGCAAGGAATAACTGCTACAAGATCTAGGTTGACTTATATAAGTGAAACAAAGATGCTATAGGGACAACATATGGTATAGGGAGTTGCTACAGGAAGAAAAAATTTGCTACATCAAGGAACAAACCTACTACAAGAGATAGATAGATTGCTATAGGAAGTTAACAAAGGGTTGAAAGAGAAAAAAAAAATTCTACTAGGGTGTTGGACAACGATTAATGAATTTCCAAAAGGTACAAAGAAACACAATAGAGCTACAAAGGATTTTCTACATGTAGTTTGGGCTGCATAATGGTAAATTATCCAAGGGTGAAAGGTATCCAAGTTAGTAGATTAGTTTCACATCATTCCTTTCTTTTTATTTAGGATATTCACCATCATTTCTCCCTAAATAAGAAGAAAGAGATATGTGTTAAGTGTTTTAAATTTTAGAATTTAATGAGCAAAGAGATTTCATATTGCTAGTCAAGGGTGTTCATACAAATTTGATGGATAGTATGATGTGCATGGCCAAGAATATGAATCAAAACCAAGGTGTTACCCTCAAAAATATAACCCATTACAGTTAAAGAATCACTTGAGAGAAAGAAGCATTTTGAATCTACATTAGGACTTCCTTGGGAAACTAAGATAGGGAATAAATGAAAATAGAAGAGTAGCAAGACGAGAAGTATGAGGAGAAACACATGGACCAACAAAAAAAGAATGAAATAGGCCAAAATACATGAATAACCACAGGGAAAGGAGGATGAATATGTTTCTTAGAGGGTGAGTGACAATTTCAGTAGGGGGTATGATGGGCCTCTAAATTAGACACAAATTAAGGCCCATCTAACCTTTCTTAGGAACATAAAGACTATATTAATATCTTCTTCTACAGTTAATAATGCTTTTTTTTGCTTCAATATTTTATTAGGAAGGTTTAGATATAATTTCATATTTGTGCCTATATTATTTATTTTTGACGAATATTGTGAGAATATTGGGCAGATTATGAAGATTTGGAGGATGATATAATCTAGGGACTTTCTCCCTACTACAGAAGGGTCATGATCAGAGAATAAATGAAAAAAATATCAGTAAATTCTTGAGAAATTCTTGAGCTCCAATGATTGAGAGAATCTAGGAATATGTTCCTTGTCATTTAATGCATATTCCCAATGTTAGGAACCATATCCACTATTTGAGGGATTTTGGAGGGAAAGCTTCCTCCTTTCAAGGAGAATGTTTCCTCATAATTTTGTGTAAGTACCAATTCAAATTTCCATCTAGGGGCATGTATTTTTTAGTCTTCTTGTGGAGAAAACTTATTTTTTCCAACTCCACTTTTATTTCTAGCATGGATGTACTTTGATTGATTCAAATAATGAAGTTTACTGCCATTTTTAGATTCTAATGATTGGTTTCTTCCATAGGACTCTGAATCTCCTTGGGCTTGGCCATCCCAGGAGCCTCGGATACCTCTTGCACAACTTCTTTATGTCATTTGAATGTATTTTTCACTTGAATCTCTTATTTATGCATTTACTATTCATGCTTCTTTTGTTGTAGGTTATATTGGTTAAAAGGTTGAAGCGAGTACTTTTTTTTTTCCAGGTTATTTACAAATTCCAAATAATTATGCATCCTTAGAATATATTTTACAAGTCATATTCATCATTGAGCTACTTGGATTGGTTTACTAGTTCATGAATCAATGATTTCTGGAAGTCCCTTTTAGCGAGATAGTGGTAATTTTCTGTTATTTTTTAGAACATGTTAGAAAGATTTATTTGAATTGATTCCACTTGGATTAGGTCACAAGGAAATTTAAGTTAATAAAAAAAATTAACCCATTTAATTTTCACTTGATTAGGTTAGGTATTTGATAGGTTAACTAGCTCAATAGTTCTTGAATTTTCAGTTTTTAGACTAGTAATTTTATGTTATTTTTTAGCACATGTTAACAAGGGCAATTTGGAGTGATTATAGTTGGAATGGAGTACTAAGAAATTATACTCAATAAATAAATAAATTAATTTAAAAAAAAAAAAAATCCCATCCAATTTTCATTTGATTTACTAGCTCATTCAGTGAGTTAACACCTCTTGTAGCTTCTATAGGACTTCATGTAGCACTCCTATAACATGTGTAAACTTGATGAGAGTTGCTCCCAAAGCTTGATTTTTGTCTCTTAGGATTGAATAGTGACCCATAGGATCTAAACCCATGATTTAGGAAGAATAAAAACCACTTAGGACATGCATTCTTACGAAGTATATTAGGCCTATTTATTTGAATTCATTCTCTTATAATTTCAATTACAAATGGTTGATTAATTTCTTTTCAAAGTAACATTTCTCTTTCTAAAATTATTTTAAGATTTGATTTCATGAAATTCACACCATTAACTTAGATCAACTAAAGAAGGACACATTTTATGTTGCACATATAGTGTTGATACCTCTTAAGTTTGTATGAACCCAAGGTTGATAATTAAAGTTGGTAGTCTTGGGAGTTGCAACATTCTTGTTGCAATATTGAGTCTCATCATTTTGGAAGGGAAGACTTGCATCAGTTAAAACTCTTAAGGTGCTTGGAAGAAAATTCTTCATCAAGATAAATGATAATAATCTTAGAAATTTTTATTCTCGTGTTGATGAGGGAATATTACTTGGGTACTATATTCAGAGCAAAGGATTTAAATGCTACAACAAGTGGAAAAAGACGATTGAGGATTGCATTGATGTGATAGTGGATGAGATGTGTGCAGAACCTAAATCCTTTAGAGCAGAGATAAACTCTGAGAATGAATCAAATTTAGAGATGGGGGTTTCAGACGAAGAAGAAACAGGATTAGATTGTGAACATGAGAAGTCAAACACAATCTCAAGGCCAAATAAACCCTCTAGGTATGTACAGAAAGAGCATCCTGAAAGACAAATATTGGGAGACCAAAGGCATGGTGTTCAAACCTAGAGGAAACTCATTAGCAATCCAATATGTGCAAATCTATCTCTACTATCACAGATTGCACCTAAGAGTCTCAATCAAGCTTGTGAGGACAAATTATGGTGTTAGCGCAAGGAGTCGCTCCTTGAACGCAAAAGGAGTAAGCCTTACACATCATAGTTCATTTCAAATTTAAAAGGTTTTTAGTGGTGGTATGGTTTCTTAAAGAGTTTGAAATTATTTTTTATCTTTTAGAAAATCATGCATTTGGCAAGTTGTGGTAAGTATAAATTGTATGGGTAAATTAGTAGTATAGGGAGCAAATTGTAAAAAATGAAAGGAGATAGATATCTTGTACTCAATCTGTTAGTATGAATCTTTTGTCGAAGTGTACGAAAAAAGACCACTTTAGCTATGCATAACTTATAGCCCTAACATCAAGTAAGGCTGCCAATATCTTCAGATCTGTGGTTAGTTGTTCAAAATAATTGCTGCAAACATACAGATCTATACATGAAAAGACATTAAGCAGTGAAAAGAAGATTTTTCTCCATGCATCCAATAGACAAGGCAAGAACCATATATTGAAAGAATTTTTTGTATTAAGGGGAACCTGGGAGGAAAACAAGAAGATGTATCCAATTCTCCTCAATGGGATGGGTTCTTGGAAGTCCTCAGCACTTCAGATCTATCATTTCTCTCTCTTGTTGGTGTAGAAAACCCAGACTAAGATTGAACTCAAAGGGAGCTCACACAGTTGGTATGAATCTTTTGTCGAAGTGTACGAAAAAAGACCACTTTAGCTACGCATAACTTGTAAGCCTAACATCGAGTAAAATTTCGCAATATCTTGAGATGCGGTTAGTTGTTCGAGATAATTACTGAAACATACGAATCTATGCATAGAAAGACATTAAGCAGTAAAAAGAAGGGTTTGCTCCATATATCCAATAGACAAGACAAGAACAATTTTTGAAAGAATTTTTTTGTATTAAGGGCACCTGGGAGGAAAACAAGAAGATGTTTCCAATTCTCCTCAATGGGATGGGTTCTTGGAAGTCCTCAGCACTTCAGATCTAGAATCTCTCTCTCTTGTTGGTGTAGAAAACCCAGACAAAGATAGAACTCAAAGGGAGCTCACATAGCAAATAATGAAGAATGTGACCAAGTGTATAGATCCAGAGTGATCTAATAGGTAACAAAAGGTGAAGAATGGTAGGAAAAACCCTCCTATTTATAACAAAATATTGGGTCATTCTAGATCTTGGTGCATGATTAAAATAATGTTAACCAAATCTAGATCCACCTTTTATGGAATATTTTATTATATTTGTTGGAGGGAAAAAGTATTTGACTTGGGTCAAATCCTTTTATTTGTCAATAATAAATAAATAAATGATTTATTTATCATTTTAAGGAAATGGCTGAAGGATAATCAAATAAATAATGATTTATTTAATTATTTGTGGGTGATTTGGTCATATTTAACAAGGAAAATTATCTAAATAAGATTTAAATAATTATTCCTAGAAAATAATAAGATAAATAAGGTTTTATCTAATTAATTTCTTTGTTTTGGGTTAAACATGACTAGGAATAATAATTAAATTATGGTTTAATTAATTATTCCATGAGGAAAATCAAACAAATATAGGTTTGTTTAATATTTCCCTTTGGGGTTTCCTTTCTAGACCATAAACAACCTAATAAATGTGTTTTATTAAGTTATTTCACATAGTGAAAGCAATTTTACTTAGGGTAAAATTGGTCTTACATGGTGTACTTGGGTCCATCTAATGAGAATAGGTTAGATGACCAAAAAATGGTGTAACAGATTGCCCCCCGGCGTGCGAGTGTTAGGAGCAAATCGTATGACCGAAGTATGTTGTAAGAACTCAATCACCAGACATCAAGAGGGAAGTCAGAGAGAGAAATGTAAGGTAGATTAGTGCGTTGAAGAACTAGATCCTGAGGAGACGAGACTCGCAGGTGCAACAAGTCTCAAGTGTATGATGTGGTACCAATGTGAAAGGTGGCGGGGGAGGTATACCTATGCCCGCCGAGACAATAGTACAAAGAATAAGGCGCCCGGAAAACCACATAATGCAATAATGGAACAAGTAGTGGCTAAAACATGAGCTAGAAAAAAATACAATGAAGGATCCCACATACATGCTGTGCCTGGGATAACAGCCAGGACTTATACAATAATATCTGAGTACATGAGATACAAATACAACCCACATGCCCCCTATACGTGGGGGAGGGCTCACAACATCTGACTGATACATGCAAATCAAAGAGGCGCTGCAAGCAGTTAAGGCCGACATCATCAAATATATGGAGCTGCATCGAAGGCTGCACTGGAGAGGTCATCCGGGCATGTGGGGGGCTACCTGCAGGGCCACCCCCTCATGAGGGTTGAGACATTTCACACACACCCAGGGATCACCAAAGGCTGCTGCTGCATCACTGAAACCATCAAGAATACGGATCTCGATCGTGCTGAAAGGAGCTGGAGAAGTAATCAAGTCGAAGGGTAATGAGAGATCCCTTCGCCTGATCCGAGGCACCGAACAAGTGTGGAAGCTGGAACCAAGGTATACCGCCCTCTAGACCTGTCTTCTAGAATGAAGAAGTTGATGTCGACAGAAGGAGGTCCGCCATAGGTGAGGCAATGAGAAATCCTCAGCGAAGGCACGAGATAAAAAAGTCGAGCGACGGACAGACTAATACCAATGATGATGATGATGGAATGGAGGGAACTAAGTAGTGAATGGACTACTTCCCTTGTTAGAGCATAAAGGGCATGAATGACAAGGCAGCAATTGATACAATATCATAAGGGATAGAGGACAGTGGGACTGAGGGCCATAAGGTGCGACACAAGAGAGAAACCAAGTAATGAAGGATGGACGATGATATTGGGGTACAAAGGGACTCGGGATAGACTCCATGAATGCGATGATGACTCAACTTGGATGCTCTAAACAAGGGCGACTCGATGGTGCTGCCACACAGTAAAGGTCCTATGGGGGACCATGAAAACATGAGTACAAGATGGTATCTCATGACGAATATCGACACGAACATGGATAAGTATGGGGGAAAAGTGGTGCCCCAATTACAAGTGTTGTAAGTGAGGAAATTAAATTTTGAGGAGAGGTGAAGTGACCCTTTGTGGACAAAATGGGTCCTATGGAAGTATCAAATCACAAAAAACTAACAGATACCCATTTGAGGGCTTAGCGAGAGCTTTCCAACGGTGTAGACGGTTTGTTAAATGGAGCTACAGTGTGGTCGCAGCAGGCGAAAGAAAAAACAAGGGTTCTCTTTTAATAAGGCATTATTCCCTCCAAATTCATTCATTTGCTAGTGTTGTTGTGGTGAAGGCATAGAGGAAAGGAGGCCCTAAATCTAGCGGTGAGCGTAGCGTACAAACCGACCGTTGGAATCAGGAGCTTTCAGTTGGAGGTAAGAGGCCTAACCTTACTCTTTCATTTTGATGGTTTGAAAGTTCAGTTTAGGGCCCAGAAGCTTAGAAACAGGCCCTCCTTCATCTTTACGGTTGGGTCGCACTTTTTGGGCCAAAAAGTGCGACCTAGGATGCAGGTTTCAGGGCAAAAACTGCGACCTGGCCCAGGATTAGGCAGAAAAGTGCGACCTGGAAGATGAGGGGGTGGTAATGCTGTTTTATGGCTGAGAGCTGGGTTTTTGTGTTTTGTTACAGTGTTCACGATATGTTTACTGATAAAGATGATGTTTTTGTACAGATCTGGTAGATATACGGGTCAACTGGAGAGAGAGGGGCCTTGGTACATTACGGTCAGAGATCCAGGTAGATCAGGGTGTCCGCCGTGTATTGGCCAGATTTGGGGTTCTAAAGTTCTTGGAGAACCCTATGATGAGGGCTGGGGAGCCCTTGTTGGCTCGGATTGTCAGTTATTGGGATCCAGATCATGAGGTCTTTATAGTGCAGGGGCACAGGATCGAACTGACAGTCCAGAATGTGTACTTTCTAACTGGTCTCCCACCACTGGGGATGGTGGGAAATACACAGCCAGTGTTACTGCGGGGGCAGCACATCATGGAGTTTGTGGAGCGACATTGTCGACCGGGGCTCCAAGTCAAAGGGACTCGGATCCTGATCGGAGACTTAGAGAGGTTAGAGACCTGGGCATTGGCCGCGGCGGTGTTGCGAATCTTGGGCAACCAGGTGTTCCATCATATCACTGGGGGGTAGATGATGATTGTGGAGAGTGTGTTGGGTGGGACCTACTTTGGGTGGGCCCAAATGATGTTGGTGGTGGTAAAACGACAGTTGTCGCTGTGCAAACGACAGGTGAACCACGATTGCGCGTATGGGACTTTGTTGTGCTCCTTCTTTTTTGAGAGGATCCTGACCTTACGGCCTTGTATACAGCTCCTAGATGGGGGCCCGAGAGAGCCCAGGATGCGCCAATGGGGGCGACTGCTGTGCAGGGGAGGAGAAGGGGCGGTCGGACGGGTGTATCGACCAGATTTTTTTGCCCACTGGGATCAGATTCCATTATACATAGACGACTATCCCTATAGTGGGATGAATTATTATGGGGATCCGAACCTGCCACTTCCGCCTGGTCGAGTATGGGGACCCGATGGTAAGTAGCAAGTAACTAGTTTTTTTTGGGCATGTTAAAGTTATTGAATAGTAGAGTGACTGATTCATATACTTTTGGTATGCAGATATAGCTTCGGTAAAACTGGCCGGATATATGGGACGACCGGCAGCATCGGGAGCTACAGGCCCGAGTGGATCGAGAGCGACGCATAGTGAGGATGTAGCCGCCCTCCTGGAGGACATCCATCGTAGATGCGAGAGGTTGTTGACCGGTGTGTCAGAGCACGGGTGGCAAGACTTAGACGACCAGTACGTCGAGATGTGTATTGGTCTATCCTCGGAATGGCGAGGTGTCATGCGGTTCACGGCGATGGCCGGCCAGGGGATACATGATCTACGAGCTGCAGGGGTAGAGCCATTGGCTCGGGATCCACCAGATAGTGATTAGGTGTGGGGCAGGTGGTGCCCCCTAGTATGTATGTAGGGGCAGGTGGTGCCCCCAGTTTTTAGTTTTGTGTAACATGCTATGGGCATGTGAACTGTATCAGAGTAGATGGACTCTAAAACATGTTTTGCGACACATATTATGGATATGCATCTTTGTGATTATTTTTGAGTTGTTGAATTTTATTGTATTGTATGGAATGCGTGTGATAAATGCCAATCTAGAACATGGTTTGCAATGCTATCTACATAGTGATTTTGTTCTCGAGGTACATGGTTGAAAGCTATGGTTTCAAATGCACGTATCAGGAGTTTCACTCGTAAATATCGTCTAAAGAGGATAGGATTATGCACACGATAAACACCATTTAGTTGCATGATAAGAAGTAGAGAATCTAAACGGACATGCAGGTGGAGGATGTGATGAGAGAGGGCATCAGCTAGGAGACCACGTACTGCATCGTACTCAGCCTGATTATTGGTGGCAGTACCAATGCAGACCCCGTTCGAGAGAACAAGGTCATGTAAAGGGGTAAAAATGGCCCAACCTGCCGAGGCTAGATTCCGGGAGTAAAAACTTGCACCATCGGCATAACCGACATAGGGTGTGGACGAGAGGTCCTGCGGGATATTATTACAAGACAACAAATGGGAGTAGGAGAAACAATGACAGCGGCGTGAGTGAATGGTAGACATCGAGCGGCACCTGCGGGAGGGAGGGCGATGGGCAGGATGGCTAGGACTCACATACGAACTAGAGGGCAGTATATGAGGGCTCGAGAAGGGATGGGGGAAACTCGGGCTGCGGAGGTCAACAGAGAGACAGGTGGTAAAGATGAGGTCACGAGAAGGGAGGCTCATATATGGATCGGCGAACAGATGGTCAAACGATGGTGGGCCCAAGGTGATGGCTGAAAGGGGATCAAGCGAAAGAACAGGAGAGGATTCAAGGGGAATGTCCTCCACCGGTCTCTCGGAAGATGAGAGGTAGAGGATGGGAGTAGTGGATTCCGACATCTGAACATCAGGGGGGGGAATGTCGATGGTCGCGGGGGGATCCTCGATCTGACCTGAAGCATACTGCACAAGGATGGGAGAGGCAGATTGATTTTGTTCAACCTCATACTCTCGAATGACCTATAAAGAGGCGCAGTAATGCGTCAGGTGAGGGCAGTGGTGGGAGTAATGGCCATGGACACTGCACAAAGCACAAGGTTTGTTGGTGCGAATAGTCTTAGGGTTCTTGGATGAGGATGAAACAGAGGTGTCAAGGGCCGCATCCTCAGGGAACGCGACTTTAACCATGGGTCGAATACAGGGCAACTCAGGACAAGCATGGGTGGCATGAACGATGACATCACACAAGGCGCAAGGCTTGGGAGGCGAGGGGGGAGCCGGGTCAGTCGGGGGGCTCTTGTTTTTGGGTGCCCCCTTGCAAGCTTTGCCTTTCTTGCCGGGAGCTGGCACGACAGGAGGAGGGTCCTGTGGTGGTGCTATGGGGGCAGATGCAACAGATGAAGCAAGGGGGACCGGTTGGACCGGGGTCAAAGCAAGATAAGGCTTGGGGTGACCAGGCGGGGTAGCGGTTGGAGGGTCGAGGTACCAGACAGGTATACCCAGGGTCAAGTTAGGGAGAGAGAGGGTGGCCATGACGGGGACCGAATAAGCTCCGGGAGGGGGAGCGAGGAAAGGTATTTGACCAGCGGGGTAATGACCAGGAGGGATGGCTCCGAGGTGATTGAGGCCTGGGGGAATGGATCCAGGAGGATAGAAGGGTTCAGGGATACCAACAGTAGGAGAGGGGCCAGGAGGGGGTCTAGCTGGAAAAGATGAATGGCTAGGAGCGGGTTGCGGTGGGCAAGGTTGAGGTTCAGGTTGCTGACTAGCCGTAGCGGGCTGCTTAAGGGCTGCCTGAGACGATTGCATCATGCAAACATTCGAGATGTTGGGATCAGAGATAGGAGGAGGAGGAAGACTAAGAAAGGTTCCGAGAAAAGAGGAGTCTTTGTAGATGCCGGGGGAAACACTGGTCAAGGAGTCGACGGTTTGCTTATTGGCTACAGAAGAGATGGTCGTCTCAGGGGAGGTCTGAGACTTTGGCTCATGATAAGTCAGCTGGTCAATGGTGACTATCTTTCCATTGTGGGGGAAAAACATCTTGTGAAAAACCGCAGAGGGGACAACGGACATGGCATAGGTGTAGCTTCGCCCCAAAAGAATGTTGTAATCTAGACATCACACAGGTGGATGCCCCCTCATCAATGATACACCGAGAAATGTTAGCGTTCCGAATTTTGACTGAGATTTGGAAAGTGACAGAAGCAGGAAGAGGAGGATGCTCTGACTGATGGGCGTCGAAAACAATCATAAGGTCATCAGCAGGATCTACAATGCCCATGGCGGATAGTAGAGCCTTCTTTTGGGAAGGGCATGAATGGAGAAGCTCCAATGTGGAAATGGCAGCAGGATACTACGCCAAATCATCTACTATGCTATATGACTGAGCAACTCGACCAGAAGCAGCATTTCGGCGTAATGGTCCCTTAGGAATCTTGGCATGAACCTCAACTTTGGGTTGAGGGATATGTAGAGGACCATTGGGCATTGAAAGAGGCTCTATAGAACCTGAAGAAGGAGACTTGGAGGGAGACTGAGTGGAAGGCTTGGGATACTGGCGAGACTGGGTTTGAAGATTAAGGTCGACGGTTGGAAAAGGATCAGAGTTCATCATGAGGATCTTGTAATCGGAGGAACCAGAAGGGGAAGGTTGAGTGGCTGCTTGTCCATCAGGTGGTTGGGCAGCCACGAATCCTTGCTGAGGGAAAGGATCGGTAAACACAGCCGGTTGAGTAGTGGCCAC
Source organism: Pinus albicaulis (assembly GCA_034641835.2). Lineage (NCBI taxonomy): Eukaryota > Viridiplantae > Streptophyta > Pinopsida > Pinales > Pinaceae > Pinus > Pinus albicaulis. Next base: position 392,839,716 of record CM076573.1, read on the forward strand.
ATTAGGGGGAGCGTGAGGGGAGGCATGTTGCCCTTGCAATGTGGCTTGAGACTCCCACATTTGCCGCATCTGTGGTAAAAGGGGACAATCGTGGGTGTAATGACCATAGACACCGCAACATGAACAAGGCTTACTTGTGCGAATAGGCCTGTCCGGCTTGGGCTGAGTGCCCTGTTGCTGGTTAGCAGTGCTAGAGTCACCACTTTGAGGATTGGGTCCACGAGTACCAAGGGCAGATTGATTTTGATTGCCTCTCCACCTTCTTTGAGAGGAAGGAGGATTAGTCGCGCCCTGCTGTGCAAATACTTGCCCTGGAGGGGGCTGTAGGTGCTGTTGCGGGGTTGGAGGAGGCAAGGGAGGTGGAAGTGCATATGATGGAGGAGCTGGCGCACCAGGCTGCGGATAAGGGTAATTGTTAGGTTGGGCAACATTGAGGTAAGCAGGAGGTTGGGAAAAAGGATGAGGCATGCCGTATCCTGGATACATGCTACCTGGAGGGGGAAAAGTGCTAGAGGTGCTGGCCCCTCCCCGAGGGAGACCATAGCCCATAGGAGGTTGAGCATACGGATGAGAAAGGGCTCCAATGATACCGTCGGCGGAATGAGATGCCCCCAGGGTGTTAGCGCCTCCAGGCCTGGGGAGGTCAGGAAGGACGGTATAAACATAACCAGACTGAGCATAGATCAGGTCATATTTCAAGGCTATTTGGAGGGCGGCTTCTTCGGTTTGAGGGAAATGGGAGGCGAAATCTTTGCCAATGGGAGCTAAGAGAGTGCGAAGGAACCAGTCCATATAAACCCGATCTTCGAAGGGGGGAGCTCGACATAAGCTTCGTCTTCGTCGCCATTCCTGAATATGAGTGGAAAGGCGGGTTGAAGAGGATTGACAAAAAGAGGTCAAAAGCTCGGTACTAGTGTCGTATCAGAGAGGGAGCTGGAAATAGGATAAAAAGGCTTGGGCAATGGTCGCAAAGGTGGTATGGGAAGAGGTGGTCTGGTCAACATACCATTTCGAAGCTTCGCCAGTAAGCGTGCGTTGGAACAACCGAAGGCGGATGGAGTCATTGGTAATAGAGTTGGAAGAACACCACATGTGGAAGGAATGGATGTGGTTGGTGGGAGCTTTGCCAGCCAGACCTTCAAACTTAGGGATGTCAGAAGGGAGCTTTGTCGGCATAGAAAGCCAACTAGCATCATGGCGGATAGGGTCATTGATCAACTGATTGAAATCGGGGAGGCTGAGGCCTGCCATGTAAGGGAGCAAGGGTGTAGCTGAGGTAGTTCCTGTGGCGGTTCCGCTAGTGGTAGGTCTGGCATTAGGGCCAGGATTACTGCTAGCGTTAGGCCCTGGACCAGACATAGTCAAGGTGACAGGGGGAGAATCAGAAGTAAAAGGAGAACCCGATGAATTAGGAGAGGAGTCGGAGTGCGGACTCGGAGGGGGACTGGCTCGACGACGACGGGACGGAGCAGGTCGACCGACCGGAAACTGAGGGTGAAGGCCAAGAATTCTCCAGGATGTGCACCTTGGGGGCGTAATGGTGACAATACAAACACGGAACAAGGGGAAGAAGAACAGGCAACAAGGGTACGGAGGTGTAGAATCAAGTGACTACAATGTCGAAACAAGGGCAGAAAAGGTGCAGTGTCAATTGATTTTCAATGTTTTTAGAGACTTTGCCTGGCGGTGGTAACCAGGCTCTTCTTCGCTTAGGGTGAGTGTGTGGCATGCGTTAATTTTAATTTTTAAACCCAGACGTTTTGAAAGAAAAAGAAAAAGTGTGCTGCGTAACTAAAAATAAATCTGCAGAGAACATTATATAATGCTGAAATGACAGAAAATTAACACCTAACAATGCATAAATCTAACCCAAGAAGGTAGGTCTCTCAAAAATAGTCTAAAAGAGGGAAAAAATCTAGTCTAAATGCACTAAAAGAGGCCAAAAGATCTAAGGTCGGGAGGGACAGGGATCTAAAGGAGAAAGCTGCTGAAAAGAGGTGCAGCACATAGCCAAGAGACAGAGGCAAGGTGGCTGTAGAAAGGGAGGAAATCAGCAAAAAGCAAAAGGGACAAGGAGGAGGCCCTAAAGGGAGTTCCAAAAAAAACAACAAGAGGTGATTTGAAAGGAAGAAGAGTTGATTTAAAAGGATATGAGAAAGAGGTATCAGATCTGGAAAAAGGAAGGCTGAAACTCTGAAAAACAGTCACCTGAAACAGCAAAAAATCTTCCACCAAAAGTGGAGGGTACTGAAACCCTAGGGGGCTATGTTCCCACTTAGATGAGAAAAACAGGGCAGAAACAGGTCTAAACAGGCTGAGACAGAGGCTAGGAAAACCTGACAGAAACTTCAGCAAAACCCAGAAAAATTGCAGAAAAATAGCAGAAAAATTGGCAGGTCCCAGGTTCTGACCTGTTTTCTGTGCAGGTCGCAGATAATGGGCTGAAAAGTGTGACCTAGATTCCAGGTCGTAGTTTTTGGGCTGAAAAGTCTGACCTCCAACTCTGGTTGTCTCGGCAGCAGATTTTCGCAAAAGTTGTCGTCTCAGTTGCGGCTGATGTCTGTCACCTGCGCAATAGGGCCAGAAACACGCGGAAGTTAGAAATTTTAATGTTTTAGGGTTTTATGAGTGAAAAATGACATAAAAATAGCAAAAACAAAAATCTGGAAAGAAACCCTAGGGTCTGAAGTAGCTGGTTATGCAGGAATATGAAAAACGACAGCGGTCGTAATTGAAAACCCGTGTGGAGTCGCCAGTTGTTAGTATGAATCTTTTGTCGAAGTGTATGAAAAAAGACCACTTTAGCTATGCATAACTTATAGCCCTAATAGCAAATAAGGCTGCCAATATCTTCAGATCTGCGGTTAGTTGTTCAAAATAATTGCTGCAAACATACAGATCTATACATGAAAAGACATTAAGCAGTGAAAAGAAGATTTTGCTCCATGCATCCAATAGACAAGGCAAGAACCATATATTGAAAGAATTTTTTGTATTAAGGGGCACCTGGGAGGAAAACAAGAAGATGTATCCAATTCTCCTCAATGGGATGGGTTCTTGGAAGTCCTCAGCACTTCAAATCTATCATTTCTCTCTCTTGTTGGTGTAGAAAACCCAGACTAAGATTGAACTCAAAGGGAGCTCACACAGCAAATAATGAAGAATGTGACCAAGTGTATAGATCCAGAGTGATCTAATAGGAAACAAAAGGTGAAGAATGGTAGGAAAAACCCTCCTATTTATAACAAAATATTGGGTCATTCTAGATCTTGGTGCATGATTAAAATAATGTTAACCAAATCTAGATCCACCTTTTTATGGAATATTTTATTATATTTGTTGGAGGGAAAAAGTATTTGACTTGGGTCAAATCCCTTTATTTGTCAATAATAAATAAATAAATGATTTATTTATCTTTTTAAGGAAGTGGTTGAAGGATAATCAAATAAATAATGATTTATTTAATTATTTGTGGGTGATTTGGTCATATTTAACAAGGAAAATTATCTAAATAAGATTTAAATAATTGTTCCTAGAAAATAATAAGATAAATAAGGGTTTATCTAATTAATTTCTTTGTTTTGGGTTAAACATGACTAGGAATAATAATTAAATTATGGTTTAATTAATTATTCCATGAGGAAAATCAAACAAATATAGGTTTGTTTAATATTTCCCTTTGGGGTTTCCTATCTATACCATAAACAACCTAATAAATGTGTTTTATTAAGTTATTTCACATAGTGAAAGCAATTTTACTTAGGGTAAAATTGGTCTTACATGGTGTACCTGGGTCCATCTAATGAGAATAGGTTAGATGACCAAAAAATGGTGTAACAAGGAGGAGAAGGCCACTGTCAAGGAAGCAGCCACAAGAACAACCAGATCAAGATCAATTGCTGACAACAATACAGACTTGGATAAGCTTGCTGAAGCTACAACCCACATGGAAGGAAGGTAAATTTTTTTTTTGATACAAACAACTTTTTTCTTATCAATCACAATTTTGAAGAGAAGCTTAGATGTCAAAGAATATAATTCTGCATAGGTTTTTCAACATTTTCTGAGCATTTTTTAAAAATAAACAGATTTCTACCGGAAATTTTGGTAGCTTTCCAATTTTTGCGCAGTTACAAGTTTTTACCAGAATTTTCGGTAGCGCCTATCTTAACTGAATTTAACACGTGTCAGCAAAGTTTCCGAGGCAGTTAAGGAAGGATACAGACTCATAACCAAATGGATATAAAAAGTGATGGTGAAAGGTAGTTATGAGGTTGTTGGAGGTCATATTAAAATAAGATACATGGTTATTTAAAGACCAAAGAAATAAGGAGACAAATCAATAGAAAAAGGGGCAGCATGACATCACACTCAGCAACTCATCCCAGATTTCTTCTCTTCTTTCTTCTACATATGTCCTTTCAATTAGATTTCAATGGGATATGTTTGAAATGTTTTATGACACCTATGTAATGATAGGATTAGTGTTTCCTTCCTTTTATAAGAGATGTAGTTGGTGCCTCTCTTTATATATATACCATTTGTAAATACCATTTCCAGGTTGGATGTTGGTCTACCTGAAGACTGAATGTAATAAAAATAATTTTTAATTCATGCTGGAGGATTTTGTGACTCAAGAACCATCTAATTTATGGCGTGTCTTATTTCTTTGTTAATTTCTTGTAAATTATGAGTTGCAACAACTAGTAAGGTGTGAGTGAGAAACTATTAAAGGATTTAATAGAAAATTATCTACTTTCTGTTTTCTGCAAATCATATGTGTTGTAGAACATGTCAATGAAGATTTCATAAAGGATTTGTGGAATAATTTATACATGCAATCTAATTTTGAATGTTGTTTACTTTGCATAAATAGAGTTTGTGTGAAGAGCCATCATTATAGTCGTGTGACTTATTTAGGATATGAATATTTCCTATAATAGGTACCAGCTATTCATCTTCTCCATTTGTTACACTTACTCCCTATAATACCAAATTACCCATACAATTTATACTTTCCACAACTTTCCAAATGCATGACATTTTTAAATAATATAAAAATCATTTCAAAATTATTTTAGAAGCCATCCCACCACTCAAACAACCTTTTAAAATTTGAAATCAACTATGATGTGTAAGGCTTACACCGTTTTCAGTCAAGGAGTGACTCCTTGTGCTAATGCATGGAACTGTTATATCTCTTGCCAGGAAGCTTGTAGATCTTGTACCAATTGCTTATTCTTGACTGTCAAATACTAAGTGTTTGATTTTGCTGCACCCGCGAAGGCCAAGTTGGCTTTGGAAATGGCATTTGGATTCATGTTGGTGTTCACCACTATCACCCTTTCTCTAATGAATGCAGTTGATAAATGATTATCTGGAAAATTATTTCTCCATGCTTTTACAATCCTCTTCTAGAGTTCATCATATGACAAGTTGTACACATCCATTACTACATAATCATCAAGAGGAATTATGTCCCCTTCCTCGCTCGGGGCTAACTCTATGGCTGGAGGTGGTGGATACTGAATAGTGACCTATGGTTTGGTGGGACCCTGGTCAACGTCTTCATCCTGCAACTCTAGTTCCAACTCCATATCTATAACTTCAATCAAGTCTTCAATATATTGATAAATCTCTTGATCCTGAATCTGGTTTTTCTCTCTCTATGTTATTGGTTGGTTTTATCCTTGCTCTTCAACTTGAATTATCATTGTTTCTTCAGCTATGGAAAATTTCCTTTCTTCTTCTTCCTACTTATTCTTCTCCTCCTTTTCTCCTATTCTTCCCCTAGTTCTTGTTCTCCTTTCTGCTTTCTCAATTATGCTTCCCGTGAGCTCTTATTTTCTCTCTTCCTCTGATATGCTCTTTGTATTTTCTGATTCCTTTTTTCTTCTATGCAATTCTCAACAATAAGAGGGAATGTATGCATGTGGTAAATTCGTATTACGATTTTCTAGCAGCCAACGATGAAACATAACGCTTGAGACTGTGCAATGTGCAGTTCAGCCTAGGAAGTTGACTGGGAGAGACTACGCATTACACAGTCTCAGCAGCCAAGAAAACAGATTGAGATTTGGATCTGCACAATGCATATTTGGGCCTACCTGTATTTTTCACTACGCAGTTCTAGAGGCCAAGCTCTTGGCTTGAGCCTTAGGATTGCGTAGTGCCCAAATGGGAAAAATGAAAATTGACTAAGGAAAGTGCGGATATTCCCAATAGAAGTGTGAAAATTTGCAGATCTGAGTGATTGAGTGGGCTTTATTGCATATTTGACTAAGTATGAATGAATTAGTATTGAATAAATGGGAAGAAAATAAAATTGGCATGGAGAGTCACTGCAAGAGCGACCATTAGTGCAAAAAACAAAGAAACTGATGTGACACTTGTGAAAGGAAAACAACAACTTGAAACAACACTTCTACAAGATAAAATAATTTAGTACAACAAAATGGATGAAGACCATCACTCACACAAGAAAAATGATAAAACGTGTCAGAAAAAGCGATAAAAGGCGATAAAAACGAAGCTCACTCGTAAAAGCAACGACGACTGCACCGAAGGTTCCTTTGATCTCCTTGGGAATGCTAGAGCTCCAAGATCGAATGTGGAAATGATCTCTAGGGGTGTCAATTAAATAGATTTGAGAAAATTATGGTTTATGATATGCATGCCTAAAATCAAGGAAAAAGCGTCACTTGGAGGAAGTTCCTAAAAATAGCAAATGTGGCTCCATCGGGATACTAAAAAAAGATCCCTATTTTTTAGGGATGCTTTTTTTCTTTTTGTATTGTATACTTTTTTGTTTTTGGAAAAACTTTCCATGCACACTGTCGGGAAAGATTGCGCAATCCTAGGGAACTGGGGCACATTCTAGCTTAGTGCACAACATAGCTTCTGAGCTTAGTGAGTGATTGCAAAGTTCTTGGGCTTAGTGTTGGGATGCCTTCTATGACTGCATATTTTCTGAGCTCAAGGCTGGCTACCAGTATGAATTGCACAATTTTAATCATCAATACTACTTGCCCTAAAGCATTGCGCATTTTCTAGAGGAAAGCCTAGAACTTTTGCAAGATCAAGTTAGGAGGTTAGTTTGTGACTTAGAAATATCATTTAAGTGTGAAAATAAATGAACATAAGCGCAAAAAAAAGATAGGTCTCAATCAAATCATGAATACTTGATAGCAGTGAAAGATAATCTCTTGTGAGTAGAAGGTTAGGCTCCAAAATATAAGCATAGGAAAAAATTTGGAGGGTGGTTGTAGCCACTACAACACTGTCGACACACTGGTAAAACTCTAGCTCTCTGAATGAATATTGTCTTGTGCAAACCAATCTAACCCTTCCGAAAGTATTGTTCAATTCATTGTTTACCAAAAATTCTTCACTCATTCTGAGTTAAAGACGTAGTCCCTTCCATCCTCTTTATTAGTGGTACACTAACCAAGCCAAGTCTAACTGATTTGTTGAGGAATATATAAATGCGCAAGTAAATAAATTTTCAAAGTATTAGTTTTCTTCTCTAGTGCTTCTTTGCTTCCAGAAGGCCTTGAAAATACCTTGATGGAGTCACTTCAGGAACAAAAACATTTCTCCATTTTCAGCGATCTTGGACAGTACCCCAACAGAGTTTCTTGCTTCACCTCTCTGTGCATGAAGCCTTTCTCTTCTTTCACCATTTATTTTTATTTTTTCATATTTTCCATTTTATGTTCAAAGAACTGTGCTTAGGAACTTATTTATTTCATGGGGCAGAAGAGGGATCCTGACTTTTTGAGAGCATAAGAGGTTATTCCTTCAAAGAAGGATGTTTATATACACCTATAACATGCTTTTTAAGGTTTTAATATTCTTCTTTCTCTACTTGACTTAGTTGATATGGATTAACCAAAAAGAGAAAAGACTGGATAGAGTAGGCGGTACTAGTTAAAATTCAAACATCTTGATTTCAATGTGATTTTCTCCAAAAAGGAATGCATTTTCCATCAAAGTATAATTGACTAAAAGAATGAAAGATACACACAAAGAGAGGAATAGAATGAAAACCAAGCGTTTATAGTAGCACAAATTCCTCTTGGATTTCACCATTCTTGGTTGGAATCCAAACATGGTCTCGTGTGAAAGTTATCCTATAGTTGAAAAGAAAACAAACAAAAGGGAATAGGCATAGTGGAAAGAAAAAAAAAGGAGAGAAAATCAAAGAAAACAACTAAGAAAATAAAAAATACTCCTACTCCTACCCTAAAGAGAGCATAAGTCAGACTTACGTGAAGTGATATTTCCAATGTAGCTACTGACGCATTGGCTAGCCTATGTAGGCAAGGGAATGCATGCTAAGAAACATATTCAAGCAAAATAGTAAATAACAAAGATAAGACAATACAAACCGGAACGTTTGAATTTTTAAAGTATGTGCAGAAAAATAAGAATGAAAAGCACATGAAAGACATTTTACTGTTGTATCATTGCGCTTCAACACATCGTGACTCGAAGACATGAAAAAAAAAATTTCGAACTGCGAAGGAAGATGAACATAAAGAAAGAAGAAAATTTTCACTTTGCAACAGTGATCGCCACATACGACTCCTCCAATGACTAAGAAATAGGATCGTGTAATACAGGTGGAGGATGTGAAAATTGTAAGACATGTTGATTTTCAATATGTGTGATAAAGTGACGAGGAGCCTCAAATGATTCAACACTATTCTGATCAGAAGTGGAACTAACCTCAAGACTACAAGAACTGACATAACCATCAACTTGGGTTGAAATGCCTTGACATCTTGGGGAAGTTCCAACTCATTATAAGGTAGATCATCAAATATCATTGTCTTTGATAAATCAAGAGCAGGGAAATAAGAATCATGACCAAATAAATTAATGAAAAGGTCACGACAACCACGATCAGAAAGTTACAGATCACAAACAGAGGCATCCTCATGATTTGACGAATCATAAAGAGTGGAAAATTGAGAACAATAATTTCACCCTCTAAATTTTCAAAAAGATGAGATGAGATATTGGGGAAATCAAGAATAGAAGATTTTTCCTCTCCACATCTAGATGAAAAATGGCATCCCATGTGTTATGGGAATGATCAGAAGTAGTAACAACATAAAAAAACTAAATTTTCACAAGATTCAACAAGAATGACATAATCGTGGAAAATATCAAGATGATGGAGAGGTGCAAAAGGAAAAAAATCATCCTTCGTCATAGATTATTGTTTAGCTATGGGCTCCCACACATAATTTTCGTAAATTATATTGTTGGTTGGTTGCTCAACACCAACTCCATCCAACACTTTATCCTCATGAACATCATAAGGGAGATTCGAAACAGGTGAACATAAAAACTAATAATCCATAGGATCATAGGGACCAAAGGATGGAGGGTGAGGAGATAACACTTCATCATAACCATCAGATTCACATTCCAAACCTGCGCTAAAATTGTAAGTATGTGGGGTGGGAGAAGATGGTGGTAGGTCAAAAAATGAATTCTCAATATCTCCGACGTCAACCCGTCAAACTAGAGTTTTGTTGATCAAAAGGGGACAGAGGGTCACTTGGAACAACAACCTTTTCCTTCACATATTTATAATCTCTAATACTAAGGTATGTTAGGATAGCTTCGAAAGATTCTAACTCGTGCAGATTTTTTGAAATGTGAACAAGATATAGGAATTTTTCTACTAAGAAATACCAATCAAATTTATCTTCAGGAAATTCGAAGAAAAAATAAATAAAACAATCATGAAAATCTTGGATGGAATCTTCTAGTACTTTTCACAAATTCAAAAGTTTTTGACACAGATATTTTTTATTGTACATGTCAAACGTGAAAGACAATTGTTGGAAAATATGTTCAAAAGAGTGTATGGAAGCATCAGGCAATGCATTACACCAATTTCATACGCGCCCTTCGAACGTGAGAATGAAAAACCTACAAACAACAACCTCACAATGGATGTTGTTTTTTGTGAAAAAATTAAGAAAACGTGTGGTATGCTCTAATAAGGTTGTTTCACCCTCACCATTGAATTTGAGATTTGAAAATTCATCAATGATTCTCGTCGATACTTTCATATTTGTGTTTCTGGAAAAACATGTCAGGGTTATGATTTGGGGAGAAGTTATTAGTTTAGTGAGGAAATTCATAAAAGACTTCAAGGGCTCAACTTGTCATTTGGCCATCCTTCTAGTGCCAGAAATGTTGTCGGTTTGGACCCACCAAAATTCAGGAGATCTCCTCAATATGAAGTCTCACCTAGACCTCACACTATTTGGAGTAGGAGTCCCAACATTGGGGTGATAATGATTTGCCTTGGTTTTCAAAACACATAGATTGTTGCATGGTGTCTTTGGTGTGAACAAGAGTGATGCATGAAGGTTCCAACACTCAAAGGGAAAAGGAAGTGCGCCCCTTATAAGCCTATAATAGAACGGAAAGTCAAGTGTGATGCATGAAGGTTCCAACACTCAAAGGGAAAAGGAAGTGCGCCCCTTATAAGCCTATAATAGAACGGAAAGTCAAGTGTGATGCATGAAGGTTCCAACACTCAAAGGGAAAAGGAATTGCGCCCCTTAGAAGCCTATAATAGTACGTAGCTTGGAAGGAACATGCTAGTAGAATTACATCATGCAAACTAACATGCGGAATAGTCCACAAGTTAAGGTGATGGATTAATACATCAACACACATCCAACAAGATTCGTACAAATGCAAACAAAATAGTTCATAAGCATATGTGTAATTTAAATGAAATGAATCGCAAATACAACAAGAGTAGTCCTACTATATTTACAATATATGCATGAAAGTGTGTCGGCTCTGAGTTTTATTAGAAGTGATAGTTCCAATCATGCATACACCATTGACAAACCACTTCCCCCAATAGTGGAACGTGAATTCAACAACACGTGCTCCTCCAAAAAAGTATACTCCCTCTACACTACATTGAAGCCAAGGCTCTCACAAAATTCCCAAGTTGTTTCTAAACCTAAGCCTAGTCAAAAGCTTGGCTCCCAAAATCCTATTACATGAGTTATGAGGATATACTTATAGAAAAGGGGGGTGACTCTTCACATGCCCTTTGTGACTCTTGGAATTCACTCATGACTTTTCAAATTCTTTAAAAAATGACTCATTACATTACATTATGACTCTTCACATTCCAATACGGACACTTGGAATTTCACTTTTACAAATAATATTACATTTTCCACTCATACCCATATGAGGAAAAATAGGGTACAAACAACTTGATAGCCTAACAAGACAAAACACTATGATGCTTGAGTTTGGGTGAACTCTAGCTCAAAAACTTCTACTTGATGCTTCTTAGTCACATATTGATGCCAAGCTCAATACTATGCGATGACATCCTCAAATTAAGTGATGGTTTATGGATGGATTTGGACTCTAGCCTCCATAGCATCCGAGTATAATGATTTTGAACTGGTCTTAAATTCTTTCTCAAGTAGGAGAAACATTATTCTAATCTGGACAGGGATGCCAATGTAGTTCTGCATGTTCTATTTTTTCAGCTCCAAACACTCCTTGGTGGAAATATGTTTCAGCTGCTCCAAGTACTCTTCGATATCCTTCCTGACTTGATTTTTGAGTTTAGATTTGGTGAGTGGGCCAACTGATGGGATCTTGTGGTTTCTCACCCTGAAATATAAACTCTTGTATAATCGTACATATGAGGCCTAAATATTTCCAATGAAAGAGGCGAGTTTCTTGTTTTTTTGGATCAACATCCGAACTCTCATTTTCTCTAGCTCTACATGTGGCTTCATTTTCTTCACCAAGGTAAGTGGTTCTCCCTTGTATCACATTGTCCATTCTTGTAGGACGATGATGGAAACTTGCACATTCTTAAGATTTTTGACAAATTATGTGCTTTGCTACTACAAGTAGACAACTACATTATGTGTAGTCATTATCTTCTCATAGAGGTCCCTCATGGTCTCTGCAAGTGTTGATACTTCACCAATTATAGTTGCTCTCATTTCCTCCATGTAGACCTGGGCGGAAGCTGCATTTTTTGTCGTTGCGTGGAGATTTTCTATCTCTATTCGGGAAGCTTGTAGGTTTTTCACCAACTTCTTATTATTGGTTGTCAAATACTAAGTGTTTTATCTCACTGCAACCATGAAGGCCAATTTGGCTTTGATAATGGTGTTTGGATTCCTGTTGGTGTCTGCCACTATCACCCTTTCTCTAATGAATGCAAGTGATGCATGATCATCTAGAAAATTTATTCTCCGTGCTTGTGGTGAGCCTTGGTATTGCACCAAGAGTGTTGCAACTCCTAGGGGTTTCCCTACTTTACTTTATCAACCTGAGGTTCATACAAAATTTGAGGTGACAGTGTTATATACATAGTAGATGCATTATGTTCATGTCATCCTCTTCTGCTTTATGAAAGGGTGCTACTTCTAGGGGTTCTTAGTGAATTTTGTCACACTTCAATGAAACTAAACTAAATTTCAGAAAGGAAATGATAGAAATAGAGCTAATTTAATGTGCAGGAAGGAAATGACTGTAGGAAACTAAATTAAATTTCTTAAAGGAAATGACAAGAATGAAACTAATTTAATTCAAATAAAACAAATATTAGAAATGAAACTAATTCTAAACCACACTTAACTTGGCCAAACGGCTAAATGCACTCTACTTATCCTATGATCTATCTATCATGCTTTTATCCATGCAACTAGGCTATCCATGACTTAATTCTAATTAAAAAGTGATGCCAGGATTCTGGGTTAAATTAGAATCCTAGCATATAAACACAAATTTCTTCAACCAACATGAAAATTCTCAATAATTCTTCACAAAAATCATAAAAATATTTAGCACAAAAAATCACATGAAGGAAAAAGCGCTGCATAATAAAAAAATACTGATATTATAACATAAAACCCTTTGGCCAAATATCACATTGGGCAGCCTCTTGCTCTTGGCCCTTCAAATCATCTCTTTGATTCTCTACACTCCTCACCTCACACTCCCCCTTTTCTCACCCTCATAAGCTACATATTTATACATAAAAATAATTTGTTCCACTACATAACTTTCTCCTCATAAATCTCAACTTAAAATATAATTTAGATTAATCTTATTTTGGACCCAACTAAGTCCTGTTTATGGAATTTCTCATCCCTAAATTAACTCCACTCATATCCTTATTTATTTAAGGGATATTTACAAAAAATCCTCACATTTATAATTTCTCTCCCAATTATTAAAACTAGACAATTTAATTAATAAAATAATTAAAATGTCTCACCCCCCTTATTAAATAATTGAATAATGAAAATTTGGCTTGGATGCTCCTGCATCAGACTCCCCAAGTAGAGAAGTTTCACTAGTATATTTTGCGGAAATTCCGACACTTGGTTCCGACACTTTTGACCAAATGTCGGAAATTTCCCCAAATTTTTTCAACTTTTTCAAATCTCACCCGAAACCGTCGCTATACCGACGTTTAGAGACAAGTGTCACAATACCGACACTTAGACAAAGTGTCGCAATTGCAACGTTTGGAGGAATCCGTCGAAATTGCGACAGTTTCGGCAATAGCGTCGGAATTACGACGACATAGAGGAAAGTGTCGCTATTGCGACGTTTGAGGAAATCATCGCTATTGCGAAAGTTCAGGCAAAGGTGTCGCTATTGCAATAGTTTCGGTAGAAACGTCGCTATTGTGATGGTTTGGGATAAGTGTCTCTCTTGTGACAGTTTGAGGATATCGTCACTATTGCAACAGTTCAGGCAAAGGTGTCGCTATTGCAACAGTATCGGCAGAAACGTCGCTATTGTGACGGTTTGGGCTAAGTGTTGCTCTTGCGACGATTTGGGTTATGTGTCGATTCTAATTCACTCTCTAACTGACTTTCGACATATGTCAACAATGATTTGATATTATTTGAATTAATTAGGTTCAGTTCAACATTATTGCTATAACATTTTTATGTGAGGTTGCAGGCCATGAAACTTCGACCATGTTAAGGATAAATTTTTTGGAACATCTAGTCCAAGCGTCAGATCTTTGTTCGTTATATTTTCAGAGATATGCTCTAAGGAAGTTAGGGTTTATGTATGCTCTAGAATTCTTTCTCAAATCATGGTCTGTTTGGTATTTTGGCTATCTTCTCATCTGGAAATTTTTAAGCTATGAAATCTTCATACATGGCCCGTTTGTTGTTTGCTACCTTGTGTCTCCTGGCGGCCGAGCATGCCGTGTGACACTGCACGACCAAGGGCACCCGGGTCGGGTCATTTTGTTCGGGGGGTCCATTTTCCGTTTGCTACCTTGTGTCGCCAGGCTCGCCGTGTCGCGTCATGTGACGTTGCACGACTAAGGGCGCCTAGGTCGGGCCGTTTCGTGCAAGGGCACCCGTGTCACATTTGCAAACTTGTGACCTCCCGAGTGCAAGCTTATGCACATTCGGGGAGCCCCTTTACAGTTTTATACCTTGTGCCTCCGTGCAGCCAGGCGTGCCGTGTCGCACCGTGTGACGCCACACCACCAAGGGCGCCCAGGTCTGGCCGTTTCGTCTAAGGGTGCCCGTTTCACATTTGCTAACTTGTGACCACTCGGGTGCCAGCTTGTGCATGTTCGGGTGACCCGTTTACTATTTTCTACCTTGTGCCTCTGTGCGGCCGAGCGCGCCGTGTGACGCCGCACGACCAAGGGTGCCTCGGTCTAGCCGTTTCGTGCGAGGGTGCCCGTGTCACATTTACTAACTTGTGACTGCCTGTGTGCTAGCTTGTGCACATTCGGGCCGCCCGTTTTCCATTTGCTACCTTGTTCCTCCATGCAGTCGGGTGCGCTGTGTTGCACTGTGTGACGCCGCATGACCAAGGGTGCCTGGGTCTGGCCGTTTTGTGCGGGGCGCCCGTGTAATATTTTCTAACTTGTGACCGCCTGGGTGCCTTGTGCACGTTCGGGTGGCCCATTTTCCATTTGCTACCTTGTTTTTATGGGCAGACGAGTGCGCCGTGTCGTGCCTTGTGACGCCGCACAACCAAGGGCACCTGGGTTAGGTCATTAAGTGTGAGGGCGCTCGTGTCATATTTGCTAACTTGTGACCGCTCGAGGGCCAGATTGTGCATGTTTGGGTGGCTCTTTTTCTATTTTCTACCATGTGCCTCCGTGCGGCCGGGCGCGCCGTGTCGTGCCATATGACACCGCATGACCAAGGGCGCCCGGGTCTGGCCGTTTCTTGTGAGGGTCCCCGTGTGACATTTGCTAACTTGTGACTACCTGGGTGCTAGCTTGTGCATGTTCAGGCGGCCCATTTACCATTTTCTACCTTGTGCCTCCATGCGGCTGAGCGTGCCGTGTGACACCACACGACCAAGGGCGCCCAGGTCTGGCCGTTTCGTGCGAGGGCGCCCATGTCACATCTGCTAACTTGTGACTACTCGGGTGCCAGCTTGTGCACGTTCGGGCGGCCAATTTGCTGTTTGCTATCTTGTGCCTCCATGCGGTCGGGCGCGCCATGTCGCATCATGTGATGCCGCACGACCAAGGGCGCCCGGGTCTAGTTGTTTCGTGCGAGGGCGCCCGTGTCAGATTTGCTAACTTGTGACCGCCCGGGTGCCATGTGCATGTTTGGGTGGCCCGTTTTCTATTTTCTCCCTTGTTCCTCTAGGCAGTCGGACGCGCCATGTCACACCTTGTGATGACACACAACCAAGGGCGCCCAGGTTGGGCCGTTACGTGTGAGAGTGCCCGTGTTAGATTTGCTAACTTCTGACTACCTGGGTGCCAACTTGTGCACATTCGGGCGGCTCATTTTTCGTTTGCTACCTTGTGCCTCCATGTGGCTGGGCGCACCTTGTTGTGCCATGTGATGCCGCATGACCAAGGGCGCCTGGGTCGGGCAGTTTCGTGCGAGGGCACCTATGTCAAATTTACTAACTTGTGACCGCCTGGGTGCCTTAATGTGCACATTCAAGTGGCCCATTTTCCGTTTGCTACCTTGTGTCTCCGTGCAGCCAGGCGCGTTATGTGACGTCGCACGACCAAGGGCACCCGTGTCAGATTTGCTAACTTGTGACCACCCGAGTGTCTTAATTTTCACATTCGGGTGGCCCGTTTGTCGTTTGCTACCTTGTTCCTCCGGGCAGGTGGGCACTCCGTGTCACGGTGTGTGATGCCTCACAACCAAGGGCACCTGGGTCGGGCCATTTCGTGCGAGGGTGCAAGTGTCAGATTTTCTAACTTGTGACCGCTTGGGTGCTAGCTTGTGCATGTTTGAGCGGCCCGTTTTTTGTTTGCTACCTTGTGCCTCCATGTGGCCAGGCGCGCCGTGTGACGGCGCATGACCAAGGGCGCCTAGGTTGGGTCGTTTCATTCGAGGGCACCCGTGTCACATTTGCTTACTTATGACCACTCAGGTGCCAGCTTGTGCACGTTCAGGCGCCCTGTTTACCATTTGCTACCTTGTGCCTCTATGCGGCCCGGCGCGTCGTGTCGCACCGTGTGACGCTGCACGACCAACGGCACCTCAGTCTGGCCGTTTCATGCGAGGGCGCCCGTGTCACATTTGCTAACTTGTGACCGCTTGGGTGCCAGCTTGTGCACGTTTGGGCGGCCCATTTTTCATTTGCTACCTTGTGCCTTCGTGCGGCAGGGCGCGTCGTGTCGCGACGTGTGACGCCGCACGACCAAGGGAACCCGAGTCTGGCCATTTCGTGCGAGGGCGCCTGTGTCATATTTGCTAACTTTTGATTACTTGGGTGCCTTGTGCACGTTCGGGCGGCTCATTTTCCGTTTTCTACCTTGTTCCTCTGGGCGGCCGGGCACGTCATATCGCGCCTTGTGACACCGCACGACCAAGGGCACCCGGGTCGAGTTGTTACATGCGAGGGCGTCCATGTCAGATTTTCTAACTTGTGACTGCCCAGGTGCCAACTTGTGCATGTTCAGGTGGCCCATTTTCCATTTTCTACCTTGTGCTTCCGTGCGGCCGGGCGCGCCATGTTGCGCCATGTGACGCTGCATGACAAAGGGCGTGTGGGTCGGGCCGTTTCGTGTGAAGGCACCCGTGTCAGATTTGCTAACTTGTGACTGTCCGGGTGCCTTGTACACATTCGGGTGGCCCGTTTGCCATTTGCTACCTTGTTCCTCTGGGCAGCCAGGTGCGCCGTGTCGCGCCTTGTGATGCAGCATGACCAAGGGCGCCCGGGTCGGGCCGTTCCGTACGAGGGTGCCCGTGTCAGATTTGCTAACTTGTGACTGCTCAGGTGCCAACTTTTGCACGTTCAGGCGGCCCATTTTTTGTTTGCTACCTTGTGCCTCCATGCGGTCGGGCACACCATGTCGCGCCATGTGACGCCACACGACCAAGGGCGCCTGGGTTGGGTCGTTTCGTGCGAGGGTACCCGTGTCACATTTGCTAAGTTGTGATTGCCTAGGTGCCTTGTGCACATTCGGGTGGCTCGTTTGCCATTTTCTCCATTGTGGCATCGTTCGGTCGGGCGCGGTGTTTAATACCGTGTGGGAGTCACCGTTAGATTGCGTTTGGGTCGGGCCATTTTGTAGGGTGCCGTATCATTTTTGCTATCGTGTGACCATCTCAATGCCTTGTACATTTGGGTAGCCCGTTTGCCGTTTAGTGCTCCCTTGTGGCATTGACGTTCGTTCGGGCAGGTTATGTGCGCTGTGTGAGGGGCAGGCAGACAGCGTTTTGGTTGGGTCATTTTCTTTGACCACCATATCAGTTTTACTAAGTTGTGACGGCCTCGTACCTTGTGCATTTCAGTCCATTTTTGCTCTTGTGCATGTTCGATTTAGGCCGTTTTTCTCGAGGGTGCCCATATCAAATTTGCTAAGTTGTGACTACCTAGGTGCCTTGTGCACGTTTGGGTGGCCCGTTTTCTATTTTCTCCCTTATGGGATATTCGTTCGGTCAGGTGCTTCGTGTCGCACCGTGTGAGGTCGCCCGACCTGGCGCGTTTGGGTCGGGCCATTTCGTTTGAGGGTGCCCGTATCAGTTTTTCTAAGTTGTGACTACTCAGGTGCCTTGTGAATGTTCAAGCGGCCCATTTGTTGTTTTCTCCCTTGTGGCATCGTTCGGTCAAGCGGGCCTTGTCGCGCCATGCGAGGTCACCCAACCGGGCGCGTTTGGGTCGGGCCGTTTCGTTCGAGGGCGCCCGTATCAGTTTTCATGCTAAGTTGTGACCGCCCGGGTGCCTTGTGCACCTTCAGGCGGCCCATTTTCCATTTTCTCCTGTGTGGCATTGTTCAGTCGGGCACGCCGTGTCACGCCGTGCGAGGTCACGAATCGGGCGCGTTCGGGTCAGGCCGTTTCATTCGAGGGCGCCTATATCAGTTTTCATGCTAATTTGTGACCGCCCGGGTGCCTTGTGCACCTTCGGGCAGCCCATTTTCCATTTTCTCCCTTGTGGCATTGTTCGGTCGAGCGCGCCGTGCGAGGTCGCCCAACTAGGCGCGTTCGGGTCAGGCCATTTCGTTCAAGGGCGCCTGTATCAGTTTTTCAAAGTTGTGACTGCCCGAGTGCCCTGTGCATGTTTAGGCGGCCCGTTTTTCATTTTCTCCCTTGTGGCATCATTCGATCAGGCGCACCATGTGAGGTCGCCCGAACGGGCGTGTTCGGGTCGGGCCGTTTCGTTCGAGGGCGCCCGTATTAGTTTTCATGCTAAGTTGTGACCTGGCTGAAGCCTCGACACTTTCAGAGCATCTGGAATCACCTCTCTCTTCCCCAATCTCCCTCCCTCTCTCTCTCTCTCTACTCTCTAATCCTCTCACAGCTATATCCCTCCCTCTATCCTTCTTTCTGCCCCCCTTCCATCTTTGTGTCACTATCTCCCTCTCTTACCCTTCTCTACCTCTCTCGCTCCTCTCCCTCTCTCTCTCTCTCAACTGATCCATTCCTTCTCTCCCCTTTCCTTCAGTTTATCTCCATCTCTCCCTTGTGACTCCCCTTTTCTCGCCACCTCTATCAATCTATGTCTTTATAATTATTCCTTCTCATATATATCTAGAGTTGCTCTATATCATGACATATTGGGACCTACGATTGGGTTAATTCCGCCTTGTTGGCAAGGTTAAAATGTGCACAAACAGAGACCAATGAAACTATCATCTTAACCCCTAACCCCTTAAACACTAATTCCCAACCACTAACCCATTTAACCCTCTAAACCTCTAGTAAACCCCTAAGTCATAAACCTCTAAACCCTTAACCCCTAACCCCTAAACCCTTAACCCCTAACCCACTGAACCCCCTAAACCCTAAACCTATAAACCCTTAACCCCTAACCCCTTAAACCTTAAACCATTAAACCCTTAACCCTAACCCCTTAAACCCTAAACCTATAAACCTTTAACCCCTAAAACCAAACCCCATTAGCCCCTAACTTCTAACCCCTAAAATCCTTAACTGCTAAATCCCCTAAAACCCTAATCCATTTAACCCCCTAGACCCTAAACATATAACCCCTTAACCCCTAACCCACTTAACCCCCTAAACCATAAACCTCTAAACCCCTAACCCATTTAACCCCCTAAACCCTACACCTATAACCCCTTAACCCCTAACCCATTTAAACCCCTAAACCCTAAACCTATAACCCCTTAACCCCTAACCCATTTAACCCCCTAAACCCTAAACCTCTAAATCCCTAACCCCTAACCCCCAATCCCCGGCTAAGCCCTCCAAATTTGAATTAGCTTTGAAGAAGTAATTGTTTTCTTACTTCTGTCTAATTCACTATATAATCAGATCATGAATGTGAGAAGGCTTCTGGTTGTAAGCATGGTTGTGGTATGTTGATGTTCAGACAAAAACTACAACTTGTAGCCCTTGATCTGCTAGGGGCTGGTTACCTTGATATTAACAGTGGTGTATTCATAATCCTTCTGAATAACCAATAAAGGGTCAAGGAAATTGACTGATATGTTGTCAAGTTTTATCTTATCCATCTCTGGGGAAAGCTTCTTTTCAGCTAACTCCACTGCTTTTGATCTCAATTTTTCCAATTTCTTCCTTCTCTCATATTATACCTGAGCCTTTGCCTTCTCTTCCCTTCTAATTCTGTAATAGTGTCATAGTGATGCCAACCAACTTCTTTGGAAATCCTTCCTAGCACACAATACTAGGTTATGAGGGTATCATGTGTTTGTGGGTAATGCCATTATTACCATGTGTTTGTAGACTAATTAGTAAATTTTAGGAAAAAATTGCAAAATTTCTAATGATGATAATTGATGGTAACTCATGTGATTATGACCAACTTGGAATAATGAGATGAACACAAAAAAAGTGCTAGCTAAATACTTCAGGTGGTTGAGTGGAAGTGTCACAACAAGTGTAAGAAATCAATAAGAAGAGACTGCTTATTTTAGAACATATGGAAGATGTTGGAATATTCATAACTTGGTACTCTAAGGGTATCCCTTGAATGAACAACTCTATGGAAAATGGTTGTGGAATCATAGAATTATCTCCATACACAAACATTATGAAAATTACTATAAGGTCTATTTAAGGATGATTCATATAACGAAGAAAATATTGGCAATCAACTAATGAAGTTGAATAATTATGGTAATAATGAAAGTAATTTTGAAGAAACCTATAAAGTATGATGAAATTAATTATTCTACCTAAAAATATTATATTTATTAATATTTTTTATTACTTATAAATAATAATTACAATGAAAAATTACAATGAATATTATAAGTAATGATTTTTACATCCAAAAATATTGATAAATTGTTTTTAAATAAAATAAAATAAGTTTATTTTGTAAAATATTACATCAGTTTACAATAAATATATAAAATAAATTATTCACTAATGTTTGAGTGGGAAATTGTCATATGATTTCATGTCATAGTTTCAATTTTTTCCTGCTCAGCTTGTTCGACCTTTTTCTCATGAACTCTGAGCATGGAAAACAACCTCTGTTCGGAACTCTTAGAATCGAATCGAAGAGAAGTCGATGTTTAGAATTGAAGAGAAGTTGATGTTCAAACAGCCTCTGTTTGGATAGATTTGGTAGATCGGTCTATCAAACCTTGTGATGGATTGTCGTTATCCATTAATTAAAGTGCTTAAAAGGCTTGTTAGAAGAAAATTACAGGTTACTCATAAGTGAATGTATGAATTTCTCAGTATATTGTTTATTTTTTCATTAAAAAAAATAGGGTATAGCACATGGGGTTTCCAAATTTCAATAACAAAAGCCAATAAAAACACCTGACCATGACAAAGATCTTGGTAGAAATATCGCTGAGGAAAAATGAATGTTCCCTAGTTGTTTGCAGCAGATGAGGAACATCACAGAGTTTTCTTGGAGCTATCTCCTCGTGTAAGTGTTTCAATCATTTCAAACTTTTTCTTCTATTTAAAATGAATATTTCACATTTTTTTATTCCAAGCGTGATACATCTATCTGGTGTATATTTTCCTCATTGAATTAGTAGATAATGAAGAGTGATACATCTACACACTTTCTCATGCTTTTTTTACTGGAAGAATGATAGATCTGTACACTTCTCAAGTTTGTTTACTAGCTGAATGATAGATCTGTATACCTTTTCTTCAATAGGTCAGTAAAGATAAGGGATAAGGATAAGGGATCTGTATACCTTTTCTTCACTATTTTCAAAATGATAGATCTATACACTTCTCAAGTTTTTTACTGTCAGAATGATAGTTCTGTATACCTTTTCTTCAATAGGTCAGTAAAGATAAGGGATAAGGATAAGGGATCTGTATACCTTTTCTTCACTATTTTCCAATTTTGTGTTGTGATGAACTGCCATCTTGTTGCAGCCAAAGATAGTTATTTAGGAGGAAGATTGTGAAGACTGGGGTTACCACATCTTATACTTCCTTGTATTCCTAGATTCATGTGGAGAAATTCAGTGTTACAAGTGAATGGAATGAAAGTACCACTATTGTGGCATCATTAATTTTAGGTAGACAAAGGTGTCTTGATTCATATTTTCAGTCCATTTCATAGAGCCAAACAATTGTATCTCATCAAATTCTTGTTAATATAGTGTTGGAGTTTATACCTGGGCGTACTTTTTCCCCAGTCACAAATTTAAAATGCCTATGTTAATTTATTGTTTGGATTCATTTTCATCATTTTTTCTGTTAATAATCTGTGGTTGGGGTTGATTTCTCATATGGTTTGTTGTAGCAATTCCATTGGCAAGGATATTTTCCACAACATTTTTCAAGAAACACACCATTCTGCCTGCTGCTATTCTGTTTCATCATTTATGGGCAAAGATTTATCCAAACTTCAAAGGATAACATAGCATGATCACAAATGACCCACGGGACAAATTTTTGGCATTTAGAACTTTATATTGCTTTATTTTATTGGTTTGTAAGTCATTTCAGCTTTTTTTCACATACAAGATATGCATACATACTGTGTAGAAATTTGTGCTAAAGAGGTGGCATATGAAGCCTTGGTCAAGACTCAAAATTATTTGGGAGTGAAATATAGATTGAGTGTTATGTATTGGATGAAAATGTAATCAAAATTATCTGAGACTGAAATATAGAATAGAAGTGTTATTTGTTAGATGAACCTGTAATATTCAATTTCTCTCTTATATTAATATGCCATTACCTGCTACCTATAATGGAACATGAACAAATGGATGAATGGCTAATTTTCCATACCTGTAAAAAAGTTAGTGAGGAATGTTGTGCTAAAAGAAGAAAGCTTAGGGAGCTTTAGTGAAAATCATCTAAAACTAAAGAAAATATTGGGACTGTCATGGTATAGAGTGAACATGTAATGCCATTCACTGCTACCTATAATGGCACTTGAACAAATAGATGAATGATGCTTGTCCATACCTGAAAACAAGTTAGTGAGGAATGTTGTGCTAAAAGGAGGAAGCTTAGGGAGCTATAGTGAAAATCATCTCAAAATAAAGTAAAGATCGCAAGTGTCATGGTACATAATGAACTTGTAAATGTGTAATCCCTTTGTGTAGCATGTAATATGCCATGTCCCGCCACCTATAATCTGCTTGAACACTTAGATGTATGAATATTTTCCATACCTGCAAAGCACACTCTGTATAGTTGCACTGAGCAGCTCCAATACATGCCAAGTTAGTCTATTTGAAAATTTTGAAAGGACTCATCCCTTTGATTTTCATGTGGTTGTCTTACTAATGTGTAAAGTTTATATGAATAAATCTATGAGATGGAAATCTAATTATAATTTATAACCCTTTCTTGTAGCTTTGTTCTAGCAATATAAACTATTTTAGATTGAATATAGACATAATAGAATGCAGTGACACTTACCATGAGTAAGCTTGCATATATGGATAGTACACTACAATCATTGATACCTATTATGAATTAACAGTTGTAATTTTCCTTAGCAAGTTATTTTTCATAGCTCATGCAAATTGTTTTGAGTGCACCAAAAAATTTAAAAGTTGTTGGTTTAGGACTTTGAAGGGTTTATATTGCAATCCATACCAGATAATTCCCGTCATAAATTTAAGAGTACAGTAAATCCCATAATTTTTTTGATCTAATGTGATAGAAAAGGAAAAATGGTTGGTTACCAAGTTGAGTTGATAGCCTCTGTGACCATAAAGTGAGCACAATGCAAAAAGAAATTGTCAGGCGTGGATAGGAAGGATATTAAATGTGTTAGGAGAGGGTGAATGGTCGGTTAACAGGTTGAGCTAACGACGTCATTGACCATAAGGCTAGCCCAATGAAAAAAAAAAATTGGCATTCTTGGATTTTAAAATCAAACAAATTTGTATAAGTATATTTCCTCGCAAAGGTGGAAAACACAATATAGTCCAGAAACCATCTAATTATAATGGAAAATCAGTAGTGGATGGCATGGGAGATGAGCTTAGAAATCTTCAATATAGGGGCAAGCTTGTGTATTCTCTACGAGGGAAGAATAGGTGAAATCATTGAAATTATAATACCCAGACAAACTTTTCTCCAGTTACTCTATATACCTTTAAGCTTTCAACACAGTGAAGTTATCATAGCTATGCAGAGTAAGAATATTCTACCCGGGGCAAACTGTGGTGATTTACTGGATAGAAGTGGGACCTCAAAAGTTTTCTTAGCTGGCTTATTGACATCCATTATTTTTATTGAGCTTCAGTCACATCATTAAAAGGATTAGAGACTAGAAACTGAGATATGGAACTCAAGGACAGCTGATATTGATTATGAATTAACAGTTGTAATTTAAAGCAATTCCAAAGGTAAATGCAAGTGCAATATATACATGGGTTTTTGTTTATGGCCATGAATATTATTATGGCGCCGGTATTCAGCATACTCCAGTTGGATGGACCATGGGCTATTTCATTTTTTTTTTTTTTAATTTAACCCGTCGTTGCTATACTGACGCTCTGTAAACGTCGGTCTTCTGACACCTTGTAAATGAATATGATAGCAAAAAAGTCGGTCTTGTGACGCTTTGAAAGCGTCAGTGTTGTGACACCTTAAAAGCATGGTTAGCAAATGTCGGTCTTGCGACGTCCTAGAAACTTTGGTTTTGTGATTCCTTGCAACAAAAACGTTGGTCTTGCAATGCTTTGATAACGTCAGTATTGCGACACCTTAAAAGCGTGGTTAGTAGAAACGTCGGTCTTGCGATGCTTTGAAAGCATCGGTATTTTGACACCTTAAAATCATGGTTAGCCATAGAGTATTGTGATGCTTCTAAAGCGTCGGTATTGCGACATTTTGAAAGCGTTGGTATTGCGACACTTTTTAAGCGTCAGTATTGCGATGCTTAGAAAGCATCGGTATTGCGACACATATGAAAACGTTGGAAGAGTGACGGTTTTTTGGAAACGTCGAAAAAAGTGTCGGTTTTGTGACACTTTGGCAAAGCGTCGGAATTGCAACGTAATGGCTAACCACATTTTGTCTGACCTCTAACTGTCGCTCTTGCGACGACTATGTGTCAGAGTAGCGACGAAGTGGCCGTCGGAAATTGGGCCAAATTTTCTAGTGTTTTCATAGACTCCTGTCTACAAGGTCCGTCACTTTTCTATAATAATGCGACAGCCACAAGTCTTGATGAGTTGATCCCTCCAGGATTCCATACTCTGTCTTGTCGCTGGTCCTTTGAAGTATCAACTCAATTTGATAACTCATCTTTCACTCTGTCGATTAGATTCCATCGGCTTCTCCAACATTTTATTTCACCAATTCCTCGGAGTAATACTTCTTTGTCGAATTCTTTTGTCTCCAACTAAGCTGAATACTCAACTTCTTGAAATAGAAAATAATCAAGAACTCCTTCTTGATTACCACTATAGTCTTGGATTTCTTTTATAGCAACAACCCTCTTGTCTGGTACTGTACCTGCATTCACCAAAAAATTGTTAGTTTTAAAAAGGTAATACCTGTTGGTCTCTTTTGATGCTTCAGGCATCAATATCTCATCATCAATTTTCTGGACTTCAATAGATTATGTTCCGAAATACTGGTTGCTTCCATATTCATCATGTTGATTCACTGTTTCCTTTATGTCCCTACGGACATAACTCCCTCGCTGCTTTTGATCTTCCATCTCAATGCCAAAAAACTTCTTCTCGATTTCTCTGATTTTGACATCATAACTCTTAATGTCGTTTTCTATCCCTATAGTTACATCATTATTTGAAAATTTATAACATTCATTCAACTCCATAAATGTTAAAAATATTTCATCCCTATCATACATAGTAATTGCAATTTCCTCTGGATCATGTTCTGCAAGTTTTTTTTCGCCATCAGGTTCCTTTAGCCACCGTTCCAAAAAATTGATTTTCATATGAAATATTTTCAGCACTTCATCACTACCTTTACTCTTCCTCTAGAAATCTTCCCGAGTTGTCCTGGTTTCAGCACCATTACATTGTAAACTTTCATCAACAATTTCATTAAAAAAATACATTTGTTTACCTCCTGTTAGGACCCTATAATGTATCTTTTTGACCATACATTTTGCTATCATTCCACTCTTTTCCAGTCCATATTTAAAGCCTATATTATCACTTTCATCCATTCTTCCAAAGGTATATAACATTCTTCTCTTTACTATATGTTTAATTTGTTTTACATTTAATTTTACATTACTTTCATATTTAATCATTAATCGAAAATATATAGTTGCTGAGAAAGTTTTAATACTGCAGTTAATCTATCATGGCTGTCTGAAGACCGCGTTGTTGAAACAATCAACATAGTACACAAATCCCATTGCTAAAACAGTCTGTGATTTGCGAATTTGAGGCAGTATTTCAGGCACGAAAGCAAGAAGAAAATACAAGTAGGGGAGCTGTTACACTGGCTGTAACAACTGCACCTCGAACCTAGACCATCGTAACCATTGTAACAACATTTTTCTATGGAAGAATGGAATGTCATATTTCAGTATAGAAGAACAGATCGGGATAAGAATAGGATATTCTATGATGTAACCAAGTGTGTAATAGATGTCTCCTCTTTAAAAAGAGGAGACATCAACATTAGAGGGGAGACTACAGAAGGTTTATTTTGAAAGAGACTTATAGAGAAGGAATAGGAATCCTTTGTAATATGTTACATTTGACAGATGAATAAAAGCTTGTTTTGAGAATTGCGTTTTAATTCCTTCTCCTGGGGAATCTTTTGAGAAGGAAAGGGCCCACCTTCTTCACAAGATTCACCCATTTATTTTTGTAGTGTGTTAATTGTTATTTTTATTTACGCCTTGTTAAATTATGTTTGCTAAAATAATTTATGCAGTATTGGAACTCTGTTATCTATTGCTGAAACTCTGTTTCCATTGATTGTTGCATTGTTTTCATATAATTAATTCCTAGGTAATCTCGGATTATTTTAATTGGTATTCTTGTTTACAGAATGATTTGTGAAGGTGTGGTAATCAGAAATAGGTGCTGAATATTCCTACTTGGGGAATAGGGTCATGTTCTCTGTTATAGAATAATTGGTCTTTTCTTCTGCAGATTGGTTTCCTTTCCTAGATTGTTGTCTTCTTAATGTAATCTAGGATTCTTTTGGTGATTGTCTGCAATAGAAAGATTGCCTTTGATGTAATTCAAGTAGAACTTCAGTTTTTTTGAAGCAAGGTGTGATTAGTGTAATTTTTACTAAAAATTTTCATTTTTGAGATTGAGCATATATAGTGTGGGATTTCCTTTGAAATAAAAATACTTCCCTAGGTTGACAATTTATGTAGCACTTGATTTTTTAAATTAATAAGAAATTAAAGTGACCAACATTTTGCTGCCATTGTCAGGGAAGGAAATTAAAGATTTCAAAAGCACTGATGTTTTTCTTTCAGATGTGAAGATTGCATGAGAGGACGTAGAGCCCATAAGAAAACTAACCCTATAGGTGGTAAGGGCAAAGGAAGGGGAGGAAGAAATACCTTTATTGACGAGATTGTATCAAAAGCTAAATCTTCTCAGAGGCTAAGCTCTCGAAAGCCAAAGCCTCAACATTCCCCTCAGTCGAACTATGAAACAGAAGAAATTGTGAACCCTGAAAACTTTGAGAAGCCAGCAGAAAGCGTTGAAGAACCAACAGAAAACGTTGAAGAGCTAGTAGAAACCATTGAAGAGCAAGCAGAAAAAGTTGAGGAACCAGTAGAAAACATTGAGGAGCCAGTAGAAAAAAATTAGGATCGAGAAAGTACGGTAGGAGATCAAGCAATGGAAGGGAACAGTGATGAATTCTTCGGAGGAGGACTAGTAGATCCTGAAGGAGAAGGAAAAGATCAGAATTCTCTCTCTACCTTGGGATTTCCTATTGGGGATCTTCCTAGAGGAGCAACTCCCATGAAGAATATCCCACTTTCAGCCTTACCTAACTTCCATGGTTTATCTTTTGAAGATCCTGATGAGTTTCTTTTCGAGTTTGATATATTATGCAGAAGTTATGATTACATTACTAATTCCCAAAAACTGAAGCTATTTCAAGCAACACTAAAAGGAAATGCACTAAGGTGGTTCATGAGTCTTGGAGGCCATGTAATCACAACATGGGAACAAATGAAACAGAAATTTCTGCTCAAATATCAATACTACTACTGGACTAGAGAAAAAAGGGAGGAACTATTTAAGATGGTACAAAAGGAGGATGAAAATCTGGAGGACTTTGTGGAAAGACTAAAATATAACCTGCAGAGATCCAATCATCCCAATGCAAGTAAAGATATTTTTAAAACAATATTACTGAAAGGTGTGAGGGATGACTGTCTAGAAATGCTAAATATGCTTGGTAAAGGGGACATATCTAAAGAATCATATGATGAAATTGTTAACCTCTGTAAAATATGAGCTGCAAGGAATAGATAAAATAGCAGGGATACCACATATTCAAGAGTTCAAAAATCAGCCAGTGGAGGAGCAACAAGAGCCGAAATAGGTAATTTACTTGAGGAATTTAAAATTGAAATGTTAAGTTATTTTTCTTCACAGATTGACACCTTGCAGGTTAAGAAGAAACAAGCTGAAGCAGAAGTAGCTTTGTCTATATTTTGTCCCAAATGCAAAGATAAACACCCACAAAGGGAATGCCCATTGGACAAGGTGCCAATTTTCACCCTTTGTGAGAAGGATCATGAAACACAATAATGCCCTTCTTTACTAAGAATAAAAGTAGGATTGAAACCAACCAAAGAAGAAGCCGAAGTAGTCTATCTACTGACACAGAGAAAGAAATGGCAACCACGAGGACAAGGTATGAACTCTAATATGCCATTTACATCTTCTAATCGTTGGAACAATTATCCTTCTTTTAGTCAAGAAAATTACCCTCCCTTTATCCAAATTCAATACCCGCCCTTCAATCAAATGAATTACCCACCCATGCAACAAACAAACCCTCCCTTTGTAGATCTTGCAATGTGGACTCCTTGGCCTCCACAACAAAAATCTTACTTTAACCAATGGAATCCGAATTGGAGGGGTCAACAACTCCCGTTTCCAAATAAATTTCCTCAATTTTAGCAACCAATTCCTCTACCATCAGGTGCTCCACCGAATAATCAAATGATGAGACCCCGGCTTCCTATACAACCAAATCCTAACCCCAATAATAAAGTTGTGCAAGTTATTGATATTCAGAACCAACCTATACTTCTTGTTTTCCCTGCACAATGTAATGACATTCATTTATGATCTGGGAAAATATTTGAACCCATTATCGATGATGTTACCTCTTTTGATTCCGATAAAGAAGAGACTGAAAAACGTGATTCACATAAAGAGGTACAACCACCCTCTAATAAGGGTGCTAAAATAGTAGAACCACCATTCCCTGAGCGTTTAGTTTTAACTAGAATGCCTGAGCCACCTGCTTTTAATCTTCTAAGGGAATTATAGAATCTGTATGTTAAAATTCCACTTTTACAAGCACTAAGAGATGTACCAATTTATTCCAAAACTATGAGAGATATTTGTGTTAAGAAACCCGGTAGGAAAGCTAAAGATCCCCTTACAATTCAAGTTTATGGGTGATCTATCTGCATTAATGTCTGGTAAAGCTCCTCTAGTTAAATATGGTGATCCTGGCCATCCTACTGTCACAATGAAAATCAGAAAAACAATAATCCCTCAAGTTCTGGTAAATTTAGGTGCTGCTATAAATATTATGACTCTTGAAACTTCACAACTATTACAGCTGAAAAAAGTAATTAGAGATACACCAACCATTCTAGAGTTAGCTGACCATTCTACAATAAAACCAGAAGGAGTTATTGAAGACCTAGTTACTTCAGTTGAATCCTGGAATTACCCAGCTGACTTTGTGGTGTTACAGACTAAAACAAAGTTGGGGGGACATCCTCTAATTCTGGGAAGGCCCTAGTTAGCCACAGCCGATGCCTTTATCAGCTGCAGATCTGGTTCAATGACAATTTCCAATGGATATGAAACTAAGCATCTTACTCTCTACCCTCACGCTACACCCCTGATTAATAATGATAATTTCGTATGGATGGACTATGATGATCATGCTATTCAACCTATTTTTAATATCAAACAAGATTTAAGCTTTAAAGATACCACTGAGGATGAGGTAATTAATAATTTTATTTGTGAACCCTCCTCTGTGATTCCAAAAACACATAATCAGCTAGCTGCACTTTTGAAATTAGATACCCAAGAAAATCTTAAATCTAAATATCTACCTCAAATATCAACCACCATCTCTTCTAAAAGTATAATAGTAGAAATCGAACCTGGCAAAACATTAAACATAAACCCCGACTTGACAGTTGCTAAAACACAGCAATTAATGAAGCCTCTGCTTGAAAATAAGGAAGCATTCGCATGGGAATATACAAATATGAAGGGAATCTCTCCTGAATTGTGTACTCACTGGATCTATATCAAGGAAGGTTGTCGACTAGTCTATCAACCCCAATGACGAATGAACCCTAATTTAAGAGAAATTTTCAAAGAGGAACTTAAAAAATTGCGTAATGCAGGGTTTATATATCCTATATCTGACAGTGAATGGGTTTCCCCATTGGTAATATTTCCTACGAAAAACGGGAAACAGAGAGTGTGTGTAGATTATAGAGCCTTAAATAAAGCCACTCAAAAAGATCACTTTCCTTTACCATTCATTGATCAGGTATTAGATAGATTGTATAAAGAAGAAATTCTTCTCCTTTTTAGATGGGTTTAGTGGGTATAATCAAATCAGAATTGCACCCCAAGACCAAGATAAGACTACTTTTACCAGTCATTGGGGAACTTTTTCCTATAGAGTTCCCCCATTTGGACTATGTAATGCACCAAAAACCTTTCAAAGAGTAGTTATAGGAATATTTTCTGACATGCTTAATGACTCTATGGAAATATTTATGGATGACTTTACCCCTTATGGTGTGTCTTTTGAAGATGCATTACAGAATCTTGAGAAAGTACTTAAATGATGTATACAAGCTCACCTCTCCTTAAGCACCGAAAAATGTCATATGATGATGAGTGAAGGAGTAATGCTTGGAAATTTTATTTCATCTCAAGGAATTCAGGTAGATCCATCCAAAATACAAGTCATTTAGGACCTTCCTATTCCTAAAACACAAACAGATGTGAGAAGTTTCTTAGGACATGCAGGATATTACAGGAGATTTATTAAAAAAAAAATCCAAAATAGCTTCTCCTTTGTTTGTGTTACTTGTTAAAAATGCCGAATTCAAGTGGACTAATCTTTGCCAGGAGGCCTTTGTAGAACTCAAGCATCAATTATCCACAGCTCCAATTTTGAGAGGACCTGATTGGGCACTTCCCTTTCATATATCTTCTGATGCTTTGGATACTACAATTGGAGCTGTCTTGGGACAAGAGGAAAACCATCTCCCTTATGCTATCTACTTCATTAGTAATAATATAACTCCTGTTGAGCTTAATTATACAGTTATCGAAAAGGAATTTTTTGCAGTCATTTATGCTATTAATAAATTTCGACATTACATTACTGGTTACTCTACTTTTTTCCATACTGACAACTCGGCTATCAAGTATTTAATGAAAAAATCTGTCACAAATGCTCGAGTCACCAGATGGTTATTTTTATTACAAGAGTTTGATATTACAATTGTAGATCAACCAGGTAAAGAAAATGTTGTTTCTGATTTCCTTTCTCGGTTAAAAGATGATGATAATACTCCAGTAGATGATTCCTTTCCTGATGAATATTTATTTAAAGTTTCTGCTCACTTGCCATGGTATGCAGACATTTCCAATTATCTGGTTGCCGGGAATTTACCATCACACCTATCACATCGAGAGAAAAGAAAAATCATTCAACAAAGTTCTCGGTATAGCTGGATAAGTGGGTGTCTTTTCTATATAGGACTTGATCATGAAATTCGAAGATTCATTAGCGAAGATGAGGTGTATGATATACTAAAATCTTTTCATGATGGCCCTTACAGAGGGCATTTTGCTGATAAGAGAACGGCACATAAAATCCTTAGGATGGGTTATTATTGGCCCTTACTCTTTAAATATGCAAAGAAATATTTCCAGGCTTGTGATAGCTGTCAGAGAATGGGTCAACCTAATCATAGAGATGAAATTCCATTAAACCCCTAGGTAATACTTGAACCATTTGAAAGATGGGCCTTAGACTTTATAGGACCCATTAATCCTCCATCCAACCAAAGAGTTTATATATTAGTCTGCACAGATTATATGACTAAATGGCTGGAGGCTAAAGCACTCCTTAGAGCTAATGAAGAAGTTGTCCTAGCTTTCCTATTTGAAGAAATATTTGTTAGATTTGGAATCCCTAGAGAGCTAGTTACAGATGGAGGACCTCCTTTCACTTCTCATGGTTTCAAAGCCACCCTTCAAAAATATCACATTAATCATAGAATGACTACACCATACGACCCCCAAGCCAATGGGTGGGTGGAGAGTACAAACAAAGTAATAGAAGCCATTCTAAAAAAAATAGTGAAGGAAAACTGGAAGGATTGGTCTCAAAGGCTCCCTGAAGCGCTATGGGCTTATAGAACTACCTGGAGAAATACTACAGGATTTTCTCCCTATGAATTGGTTTATGGTAAAAGTGTTGTTTTTCCTGTGGAATTTGAAATTAAAACCTTAAGAACTGCTTTAGCTGTTAACCTTGATTTGACTGATGCAAAGACGACTAGGTTGCAGCAGCTTCATGAATTGGATGAAAAAATATTATATTCCATTCATCAGAAAACTATGATCCAACAAAAAAGAACAAAATGGCATGATAAAATCATCAAGCATAGGCAGTTCCAAAAAGGTAATTGGGCTTTATTGTATGATTCTCAGTTTAAAAATTTTCAAGGGAAACTACGTACAATATGGCTGGGACCTTACGAAATAGATACTGTTTTTCCCAATGGAATAGTAAGGCTCCTAACAATTGATGACTCTAAAACACCACTATTAGTAAATGGTCATCGGCTTCGTCTGTACCAGCGCCCTATTTCCAAAGAAGATTTCAAGGCCACTTGCATGGTAGATGCACATTATCTCTTTTTAGAGGAGCCTTCTGCTCCTCATTTCATTTAATTTTTCTGAATTGTATTTTTAGCATTAGATTAGATTTCTTCAAGTAATAATCCCTGTCAAGGGCTGGCATGTTACAATTGCTGGCATGTTACAATTGATTATTTTGTAGATTCTTGATTCAAGAAAGGCTTGCCAAGAAAGGACAATTTCACCACAAGCAAATCCAAGCTTCATTTTGAGAAGCATTGCTCCCCTCACTTCAACTCATTCATAGTTCACTTCCCCATCTTCTAGTAAAATTTCATCATTCATTCCCTTCATTCATGTTTCCCTTTTCATGTCATTTTCCCTATTTTTCACATTGTTGAAACACCATACTTCAGCAAATACTTTCCCTATTTTTCACATTGTTGAAACACCATTCTTTAGCAAACATTTTTCCCATTTCCCCACTTCCAAAACACCACTCCTCAGCAACACTTTCCCTACTTTCCCATTGCTGAAACACCACTCTTCAGCAGCATTTCAACCAATTTTATGGTTGCTGAAACACCATTTCTTTCTCTAAAGATATGACTATGCAACATTTTTTTTCATGAAACCATATTCTTCGGTTCTTTCATTCTCACTTCTCTTATTTTTTATGCTACTCCTTTCCTTTCACTACCTTCTCCTATGATTAAAAAGACCTCTAATATAATCTCCATAATGTTTCAAAAAGCTTCTAAAGTTCTTCCATGACTATTGAGGTATTATAAGCAAGCACTATATTTTTCGAAGTACAAATCAAAGGTAAACATGAGGTATGTAAATTTTATATGTATGTACAATTAAACTATGGTTAAATGAGAAGATTTCACAAATCCCCATGCGTTTAAAGTCATTATTTCAGCCATATTTGGGGGGGGGGGAGGGAATATCGAAATTATATGCCATCATTTCACAACATGCCAATTACCGTCATATTTCTTACCCATTACCTTGCCTCTTCACCGTTATTCCATGTTCTCATTTGGAAAATTTACTCTATTAGAAGTGCGGTAACTTGGCTCTTTGAATGTGCATTTTACCAAAGCTGATTAACTATGGGAGGACCTGCTATTCGACACGAGCCCTACACGATAGCTTTGCTCGAATTATACCCAGAAGTGTATCATATTTTTCAGCAGGCAGGCTGGGTAGGATATTTTCAGAGGCTTCAAGAGTTTGATCCACAACAGGTCCTTGAATTTACATGAAATATTCAGAAAGATCATTCTACTATCTAGGGAGTGCGAATTCTAGTCTCAGAGGGTGACATAGCAAAGGTTTCAGGTCTTCCGGTCACTGACACTCGATGGTTTAGCCGAAAGCATATCATTCTGAATGCACAAAAGGATTTTCTTCTGCCAGGAGAACAAGTGGAGCCTAAAGGCCAGGGTGTCCAACTTAACTCTTTGCCACCTTCTTGGCCGAAAGTTGTTGAATTCGTCAAATATTACCTCACTTGTGAAGGTCGCTACCAGGTAGTCTACCGGCATGATTTTGTCTTGTTAAGTCATTTACGACACGGTCGACTGCTAAATATTCCTTATTATTTACTTGGGTGTCTTAGAAATATGTCACATTATTGCAGACAGATAAAATTCCCACTCCTTTCCCTCACCCATCACCATCTTGTTCAGCTACTGATTCAGAGGGGTTTTGCTCAACAAAACCCTCCCCTAAACAACCCACCCATAGACCCTTAGCAAGCTGCTGAAATTCCTTAAGAAGCTGTTGAGATTCCTCAAGAAGTTTCTAAAAATCCTCAAGAAAATCCTAAAAATCCCTACGAGCAGCAATCAGAGAACATCCCTAACCCTCCACCAATTCCATCCACAGAACCAACTAATCCAATTAACCCTTCTTCAAGTCCATCCCACAACTTAGTAGAATCATCTGATCCTACTTTCCATATTCCGAGTGATGATTCTCAAGCTGATACACCACCACCCTCTATTCGTAAAAGGAAAAGGTGAATCACAACTACCTTTCTACCAAAAAGATAAACAAGGGCCGCAACTAAAGTAGCCACCTCCTCTGATAGCCCTTCTCCACAGGAGAAACCCACTCATAAAAGGAAAAAGCAAACTATTTCTTTTTCTGCCTTTCTACCTAGGAGATGAATGAGGACATCAACTGAAGCAGCAACCATTTCTACTACCCCTGACCCTAAAACCATTTTGTTAAAATATCATACACCACCACCCTCCCAGACCCTGGAATCTTTACTCGTCTCACCTAGTGGCACTGAAACACAAGAACCAGATGCCCAGGGTACTGCGACATCATTTTCTACAGAACAAGTAGCTATCACACAAGAACCAACCACTCAGTTAGTAGCTGCCACACAAGAACTAGCTACAGCTGAAACACAAGAACCAGCTACTGATGTACAAGAATTAGATGCCCAGGATGCTACTCATTCAGTAGCTTCCACAAAGGAACCAGCTCTAGCTGCTACACAAGAACTAGCTACAGCTGAAACACAAGAACCAATTACTGAGACTACGACTGATACATAAAGTCCAGTCACTTTGGCTTCCCTTTTACAAGAAAATGAGTTTCTAAGATCATAATTGGAAAAATATAAGCAAGAATTGGTGGCGGAAAAGGAAGCCTATGACAAGGAGCTTAATTTGTATACCCTAGCTCAAGCAGCATCCATGGCAGACAAACATGCAGAAAATGATCAATATAAGGAATACATGTGCAGCCAATGTGGAAATATTTATCAGCAAGCGAGATATAAAATAATTCAAGTCCCAATGCCGAGAGCATCTACATCTTCTGCAGTCAAAGAGGAACACCCTACTGTTACACAAGAACCAGTATGGCCTTCAAAAGTTTTAGAAAAAGAAGCTAATTTACAAGTACCCCAGCCTACTGTATCTGTTAATCTAAAGTTCCTGTTGTTATTTCTACTCCGACTATACCTTAGCCTACCACTTGTAATGCTAAAACACAAACTGAACCATGGAATGAGCAGCAAATAATGAACAAATGGAAGAAAGAGTATGCCATTTTGCAAGATAAAATCTTGCAGCAGCACAAATTAGTTTGGCAGAATCATATATATTAAAAATGAGAGATCTTGGAGCAAAAACTCCAACAATCTAGGGCTCATAAGAAGCAGAATAAAGAGCTAAAACGCAAACTGCTCCCGATGTTTGAATTGGCACAAAAATTATTGGCTGCGAGGAAACCATCTCTAAATTACTCTCTATTCCTCATAGAATGCCTTTCTTTCTTTCAAATGAAAGCAATCAAAGATGGAAGACCCCATGAGGTGCTGACATCCGAACAGTTTGTGAAAACATTTGCAGAAGCCTCTACCAGTGATCAGTACTTACTGTGTGAATTGTATCTTCATCGTGAAGCCATCCCTGAAAACAGAAGCTATAATCTTAACCCTCTTGTTGGCGACATTCAGATCAGGGCATTTGTATCTTTCCTTGCTAATCATATTACATGGAAGACTATTTTTCTTGCAGTCAGGCATAATGAAGATAACCATCTTCTCTGGATACAGCCAGAACCATAGAAACATGCCATCTTTGTGGTAGAGTATTATCATGTTTTGAAGAAACTAGGGATGACTGAACACATACAGCAATTACGGGCTTCAGTACTCCAGGACTGTCAATATTTTATTAAGGCCAAAGAAACTACTACTTTAAGAGAAAATAACACGTTTTGGCAAAAATCTTCTAAGAAAAAGCAAGAGTATAATCCTTTCAGTCCTACTAATCTTGAACCTGCATTCTCTAGAGTACCCAACTACATCAAATGTGTCTAGAAATGTGCTGAAAAGTGGATAGGGTACCACTTCCATTTTCCTATTTTGTGGATGCCAACAGAGGAATATCATGCTCATCATAGGTTGGCCAATAAGGATGAAGTAGTAGCCTGTCAAAGATTGCAAAATGCGCAAGGATTCAGAGCCTTAACAGACAGCACCTTCCATAGCTACTGCCTAAGTAACTTGCATGCCAAAAGCAAGTATCCGGACTCTGATTCAGATTAAATTTTCCTGAGGACATCCAACCTTTTTAGTTGGGGGGGATGTTAGGACCCTATAAGGTATCTTTTTTACCATACATTTTGCTATCATTCCACTCTTTTCCAGTCCATATTTAAATCCTATATTATCACTTTCATCATTCTTCTAAAGGTATATAACATTCTTCTCTTTACTATATGTTTAATTTGTTTTACATGTAATT
The DNA here is from genome assembly GCA_034641835.2 of Pinus albicaulis. NCBI lineage: Eukaryota > Viridiplantae > Streptophyta > Pinopsida > Pinales > Pinaceae > Pinus > Pinus albicaulis. The sequence continues at coordinate 392,876,988 of CM076573.1, forward strand.
TTACATTATTTTCATATTTAATCATTAATCGAAAATATATAGTTGCTGAGACAGTTTGAAGACTGCAGTTAATCTATCATGGCTGTCTGAAGACCGCGTTGCTGAAACAGTAAACATAGTATGCAAATCCCGTTGCTGAAACGGTCTGTGATTTTCCATTTTGAGGCAGTATTTCAGGCACAAAAGCAACAAGAAAAGACAAGTAAGGGAGCTGTTACACTGGCTGTAACAACTGCACCTTCGACCTAGTACCATCGTAACCATTGTAACAGCATTTTACTATGGAAAAATAGAATGTCCTATTTTAGTATAGAAGAGACAGTTTGAAGACTGCAGTTAATCTATCATGGCTGTCTGAAGACCGCGTTGCTGAAACAGTAAACATAGTATGCAAATCCCGTTGCTGAAACGGTCTGTGATTTTCCATTTTGAGGCAGTATTTCAGGCACAAAAGCAACAAGAAAAGACAAGTAAGGGAGCTGTTACACTGGCTGTAACAACTGCACCTTCGACCTAGTACCATCGTAACCATTGTAACAGCATTTTACTATGGAAAAATAGAATGTCCTATTTTAGTATAGAAGATCAGGTTGGGATAAGAATAGGATATTCTATGATGTAACCAATTGTGTAATAGATGTCTCCTCTTTAAAAAGAGGAGACATCAACATTAGAGGGGAGACTACGGAAGGTTTATTTTTAAATTTGTTAGGGTCCCGTGATTTGGCTGATTGGCAAGCCAAATGACAGTGTAACATCAAACTAGTCTTTGGAGCCCAAGGACCTAGCCTTCCTGGACTCAGAGAGGGCTCTGTCTATTTGTGTAAGGGATATCTGTGTGTTTGCTTATTGTGTTCTGATTTTAGGCTAGTTATCAAGTAGGTTTTTGGTTTTGGTTTTTTAGGTTGTGAGGGATGAACTAATCAAAGACATAAGATAGGTAAAAAGATGTCGGATCAACTGGGCTATGGGGTCTAAAAGGTCAAAGAAGCTTTCAGATGGTGATACAAGGTTGTTGAAGGGCCGATTTGATTCGAGGTAAAATGGATCTTTGGGAAAAATGGGGTAAGATGGACATGAATTTTGTGAATAACAAAGGATTTCAAGAACAAATAGTTTAATAGCTGACATAAACATGGTAGGGCAAACCATTAATCATGAGAAATGTAACTTTAAGCTAATCAATGCATAGAAATAAACATTCAAGCCATGCATAGAGATATATAACTCTCTAACTTTAGGAAATGGCTATCAGACTTTGGAGAAATACACTTAAGACAGACAAACAACTCAAATCACTATGCCATAACACCTAAACACAGTACTTCAAGCTATTGGGCACTTTGAAAACAAGATTGCATAGTCTTAGGCAAAGGGCAAGATCAGAACAAGACCTCCTTGGTTCAACAAATGACAATCTAATCAGTCAAAGAGAAGTTTCATAGATGGAGCTATGGCTAGCCATGAGTAAGCAGGGCATACCGTAAATCATACTTAGCATGCATAAAAACATGAATGAAACAAGCAAACAATATTCTTAAGTTATTAAAGAGCAATCAAGAATTATTTAATGTGACTAAGAATGAAGAAAACATGGAAGCTATGAGGAAACAGGAAATTTGAGGTGCCTCCAAGGGCATGTCTCAAATTTGTTCTCTATTTTCCTATAGCAAGCAAGAACATGGATTTATGAATGAAAACTAAGAAACAAAACAGAGATAGAGACACTATACCATTCTACCAAGTCATGGAATCCAACAACAATCCTCTTTCATCATCCAAGAACATCCAAGAAACTATCCAAAAGAATGAGACAAGTATTTCTTCCAAAGCTTATATGACCATATATTGCTTCTATTCATCAAGTTCAGCCTTGTTTACAATGAAAGCCTTTGGAATATATAGGCCAAAGTGAGGAAAACCTCTTGGTTCAACTTGCAATCTCATTGGCCTATCCAAAATATCTGATTTTGTCCTTGAGGCTTTGCAAATCCCAAGGCACAAAATATCTAATAAAATATCTAAAAAATGCTAAAAAAGGGAAATATATTGACTTTTCATAACTTATCATGTACAAAAATAGCTAAACGCACATGAGGAAAAGTCAGTTTTGAAAGGTTCAATTTTTACAAAAATACTCAAAAAATACATCAACAAAAGGTCCCCTGACTTGCTGGCAACGTTTGGAGGCCTTCCCGATGTCGAAATAAGTCTCATGATAGCTCGTTGGGAAGCTATGAGTGTCTAATTTTTGAAAATTTTTATTTTTCTCCCAAATTACCATTGGAAGTCCTCCAAAAACAGACCTATGTGTAAAAACCCAAAAAATAAGCCTTGCTGATAAACGGGGCAGAGTGTAGAAAAAGCGAGTGTTTTTCGCCATTTTGGGGGAGCAAATGATCTTCAAATGTTCTAAAAATCACTGAGTATGTGCTCCTGAAATTATGGCATCTAATGATACCATTTTTAACCTTTGATGATGCATTGACATTGCTGGTCATTAACGCATTAAATTATCGACCAGGGAAACTCGTGAGCTTGTGATGGTGCCAGCAAAATATATGCAAGAGTAGGCAACTAACTCTATGTCTAACTAAATTATTTATGATTCAATATAATATGCAAGGGAAGAGGCTCCTAACTTAGGAGGTCCTGGTTTTCCTTCCCTACAGTATCATAGAGAAATCATTCATAAAACCAGAAACTTGAAATAAAGACAACTCTATGTCTAACTAAATTATTTATGATTCAATATAATATGCAAGGGAAGAGGCTCCTAACTTATGAGGTCCTGGTTGTCCTTCCCTACAGTATCATAGAGAAATCATTCATAAAACCAGAAACTTGAAATAAAGACAAGAGAATGAACTTTAATTGTTGTTCATATTCAAAGAGAGAGAAAGACTAACTTAGTCTTTTGATTGTCCTCTCATGTACTAATCCAAACTAAACTAAGATCCATTCATAAGCATAAGAAATGAAATGACTTGAAACATAAAAGCAAAAGAATGAATTTCAATTATCATAGAAATCAAATAGAGAGAGAGCCTAACTTAGACCCTTGGATGTCCTCTCACATGTTGATAAGATTCTAATTTAAAACTCATTCATCAATCACAAACAAATCCTTGAACATCTAAGCAATGAAATGAAACAAAATCTAATATGAAATAAAATGTTTCTCTCATCCTTTTAGAGTGAGCTCAATTCTCTTAAGAACAAGACAAATTATTCCATATACTACATTAAGGAAACTTATATCTAAAACTACATAAATTCCAAAAATTCATATTCTACATTAACACAATTTACATCTAAAACTACATAATGGAAATATATGAAAAATGAAGCTTTATTCTATTCCATCATCAATTGGATACAATGCTCTAAGAGTCCTCCCCCTTGGAATGGAGGAGGTACTCCTATTTATACAATGAGAGGAGTAACAAACTCATAATGATCATCCACTAATATCTCTAACCATCTAGACACATAACCCTATCCTCCATGATTTCCTCCATGATCTTTTCCATGAGGTTTATCTTCTTAACTTCGAATTTGATCATCCAAGGCCACATAAAGGTGTCTTGGAAACTTCCTTTGAGCCTACACATGTCAACAAACTCATGCTAATTGTTAGGCATAAGTATAAGCATATTATTTTCTAAGTTTTAGCCATAAATTCACTTTAAAATGTTAAGAATTAATAAACTTTGGAAAAACATAGTTATGACGCAATAATGAAGTGAATGTAATGATATGGAGGTGGAATGGAGGTGACATGAAGGTAAAATGTGAAGATATTGATGAATAATGGAGTGAAAATAGGGACTGTTTTGAGGCCCACTGTGCCCCAAACTGAAATGGCGATGCCCATGGTTTTTGGCCAAAAACCCAAAAATGACAAAAAACCAAAATATGTCGAATTTCGCCCAAAATTGGTGAGCATGACCCTCAAGGGTTTTCAGCAACATGTTGTGAAGAAGAGGCCAAAATTTGGAGCCTTGAGGTGTCTTTCCTCAATTTTTGTGCCGAGTGCTTCCCTTTAGCCTCCTTGAGTTTTTCTTGGGCAGCCTTCAACTTCCGCCGGGCAAACTGATTTAGCTTTTTATAATGCTCGATCATCCTCTGTTGGAGGTCCAAGTCCCTATTTTCCCTCTCCAATTTCTTCTCCAAGTGATCATTAACTCTCTCAATCCATGCTTCCCGATTTTTCTCTATCTCTTGTTTGAACAATGCAGTGAGAGGGGTAGATTGGAGAAGGGCATCTTCTTTTTCTTTTTGTTTCTCAAGGGCCTTTTTTAGCCCCATGGTTCTTGGCCTCTTTCGCCTAGGTTGATCTTCACCTTCACTTTCCTCGAACTCACCCATGAGTTCTTCCAACCTCACTTGTGCTTTGGAGGCCTCCTTCTTGTATTTGATTTCCCGTGTCTCATAAACAGCCATATGGACACTCATTTTCTTGTTTTGGACTTGCAAAAAGTGATTGAAATTCCTAGTTCTATGAAGATCAGCCCTCAAGGAATCAATTTGGCTTTCTCTATGGATCAAGATATTTTCTAGGATCCGGGCTTCATTATCACTATCATCACTTTGGATTTGGATGATGTCGAATTCCCTTTCCTATTCATGACTGCTTTCTTTCTTGCCTCTTCTAGTACTCTTCCTCTTGGGAAATTCGACCATAGGCTTCTTTGGCAATTTTCCCTTGCTTCAGAGGGCCCTAGTCACATTTGGAGTTACAACTCTAGGTACCCTTTTCTTTGATGTCCGGGGCTTGGCCACTTTTGGAGAAGAGAGCATGGCCCCTTGCCTAGGAGAGGTAGCTAGCACATGCTCCATGGGCTCTTTACCCTTGTCACCTTGCTCCTTTTTTTTTCCAATGTCTTGGATCTCTTCCTGGATGCCTAGGCTATCTTTTTGCATCTCCCTTTGAGGGTTGTCCTCCTCACTGTGCTGCAACTTTTTATCCTGCTACCCCTCTTCTTCTTGAGGTTGTTGTTCCTCTTGAGGAGGCTATTGTTCTTCACCCTAAGGTTGCCCTTGCTCATACTGTTGTAGCTGTTGTGTATCATCTTTTGGCTGTCCTTGTTCAACATCTTTTGGCTGCCCCTGTTCATCACCCTTTGGCTGCCCCTGTTCATCACTTTCATGCTGCTGCTATTTTTTCTCACTGTGATGCTGTTGTTCAGCACTTTCTTCTTCATCTCCTTGGTGTTGCTCATCATCACTTTCCTCTTCCTGCTCATGTCCTTCTTCCTCCTCATGGTCACTCTCTTCTCCTTCTTCAGGCTCCTTTGTTTGTTCTGTAGTAAACTTGAGCTTTTTGGGAATAGGTCTGTTAGAAGAAGGCGAAGGATGGTGAGTAGGAGGTGTAGGGGATGTATGAACTGGAGGGACAGTGGAGAAATCAGGATGGGTGATGAAAGTATCCCAAGATACCTCCCTCTTTTCAAGCTGATGAAGGATGATGACTTTGATGAGAGAGTGATGGAAGAGGCAGGCGGTTTTCTGTGAAGGAGGCTTCTTCTGAACAGTGGAAACCATTTTCTCAATGCTCTTGTGTAAGAAGAAAATAACATTTAGCAACTTGTTCCTTGTGAAATGCATGAGTAGTCGAATGTGATAGGCATAGATTTGGGAGAATCCTCCCTCACAAGTGAAGTATTTCATGATGATCTTCATGAGGGGGGCATAGCTAGCTAAAATATATGAGAAAGGGAAAATAGAAGGACATGAATCTCTGTGCTCAGGCTTTAGAAAGGGCTTGTAATCTTCTGAGTCCAAATAGCTTTGTTTAAACCACTTTTCCCCAATATAAGGGATTTTAGTGGCCTTGGAGATGGACCTTGAAGATAATTTGAAGTCAAGGCCTGCCAGCTGGAAATGCTTGTCTCGAAACCTCAAAGCGCAAAGGTGTGTCAAAGGATAAAAGCTCTTCACCTCTTGCACTCTTTGACAAAAATCTAAACACCCAACCTCATGGAAACTGAACAAGACTGATGGGTGGGCATTCACTTCTTCAGTGGAAGTAGGCTCAAATCTCTTATTCAAGCCACTCCTACTGTCCTGCCTGGGGGGAATCTTGTTTTGAATGCTCTCTGCAACACCAAGCTGCCTCAAAATGGTTTTTAAAATGCTTTCTCAAACAAAACTCTGTCTTCTTTGTTAGTCATTGTTTGACCAAGGCAGATCTCTTCAAATGCTATGTGAAATGATTCTTTAACACAAAACTCACTGCTCCTTCCAAAACACTGTCTATCTCCCTTTGTATGCCAATCAACCAAAGTTATCAAAATAACAAGCACATAATGAAAATGTTACTGTGGTTGGGTATGTTTACAAAGATCCTTTATGTTTTGATAAAAACAAGACAACCTTGTATTTAGACAAAGGCAAAAAACACTGCTTCCAATCAAAAACACCCTCCTTGTACTTCACTGTTTCTCACACACAGTTTGACAAAACACCTTCAAATTGTAATAACAGCTTCACTCACTACAGTCTGTTTTATGTATAAAGAGGAAGCATTGATTTTTCTTTTCACCACATAGAGAGGACTTTTGAAAGTGACAAAGTCATTTATGTATGATCACTGTGTTGGGTAAGGTCACAAAGCTTTTTTGTGTTTTTTGGTATAAGCAAGACAACCTTGTAGGAGACAAACACCCCTCCTAATCAAAATACTTCTCTTGTACTTCACTGTTTGACATTCACAGGCAGATAAAAACCTCTAGACTGAGTTTGAAATATTTTTCACCACACTTGTTTTATGGGAAAAATGAGACATCAATTGTTTCACTGTTTCACTTCTTTCAATAATCACTTTGCTTTCCTTGCAAACACTGCTTTACCTCCTAACAATATTTCCACCATACACTGGGTTGACAGAGGTTAACTTTTCCCTATCACAGTTAAGGCACCTCCAACAATTTGACAAACCTCTACTACTGTGTATATTTTGACTTGTAGTTTTATGCTTTTAGCACTGTATTGAGGGTAGTTTTTAGGCCTTTGAAATCATCATAAACACACCATTATCACTATGTCAACCACTGGAAATCATAGCCACAGCAGTCTCGGATTTTCAACAAAAATTTAACCCTCCTTACCACTGTTTTCACCATTATGTTTGCTGATAGAGGTTATGGTTTTATCACAGTCTTGAGGGTAGCTCTAGGCTCTTTGAAACTAATGAACATTCCACTAGCCTCCCACTGTAACAAGCTTCTTCAAAATATTTAACAAATCACTTTGATTTATAGCAAGACCTTCTCTATTCGATCACCACTTAGTTTTGAAAACATGGCAATGATCTCTGATTTAGCAACTTGACTATACCAGGCAGGCAAATAGAAATACCTTGAAAATGGATGGTGGTCTTTTCTTGAAGGGTTGAATAGTTTCAAGGCCCCTTTGGAGGCGTTTTGAATGTTGAAATATGTGTGGCATGCTGAAAGGGGAAAGCGCCGCACAAATAGGTAGGGTGTCGGGTCGGCCTTTGGGCAGTTGTGACCACACCTATAGGCGTGTCGTGCGCTGCTACAGGCACGCCACGCAACAACACAGCTCCTTTGTAAAAATTCTCTTGAATGCGCCACGCGTTTCTCCAGGCGCGCTGCGCAGTCTCTAAGCCTGAAAACTCTGTGAACTTGCTCGAAAAATATCTTCGGTCCAGTGAGCAGCTAAGGGGAGGCTTTGTTTGCACTTTGAAAATTTCAAATGAGTTTGTAATGGTCCCTTATCCTCTTTTGAAAGTGAACAAGTTAATACCCTTTGTGATGACTTTCGTGAGGGTTTTTGTAAGTCCCTTTTTGAAAAAAGTTATTGGTTGTGAAACAAAAAATGAACCCCAATCTTATCATTTGTGATTTTTCAAAATAAAATAAACCCAAACTCGACCAGGCCTCTTTGAAGTACTGTGGGTGAATTTTTTTGGAGGTCTTTATACTTGTGACCTTTTTTCACCGTGAGAAAACCATTTTGAAGGCTAATCATCACTCAGTGTTTTTCTTATTGAAAAGGAAAACCAATGATTTGTGAAGCATCTTTTCCCATACCTGCAAGGAGATAATTTAACTTAAACTGAAAATGTCTGTTCCTGATGATTATATCTTCTTGTTAGAGGGAAACCTGGCTCAAATCCATATAGGGACTGTAGATGTATTCTCCAAATGAATTTTCTCTTTGATGTGAGGTGAAAACCCAGTTGTACTCACCTGAGCTTTACTATCATCTGTTCATCAAGAGGGCACTTCTTCTAAAAACTTCTCCTCTACTCAATATGCAACAGCAAGGTACCTTTGACCTATTTTCATAAGGAAAATGCCTTCATTTGTAATAGTTGCATGCATTATTGGCTTTGAATGTTGTTCCAGAACTTGAAACTCATGCCATAATCCTTCTTACATATTTATGAACCTATGTGTTTAGTTGCAATGCCTTTTTGGGAAAACTAAGCTTGAATTTCCTTTTTGTCCACTATAATGAGTTATTGAAAGAAATTTCCTTATGAACAGGAAGAAAAGAACCTTTTGAAAAACGATCATCACTCTTTGGCCTGTTTCTAACCCAGTTTATTTCAACTACTTTTCAACTCTGTTTTCTTTAAAGGAACAGAGACTAAATGTCAAGTCTGTTTATCAAGGAGATGGGTCTTTGTAACTTTTAAGGAAATTACACCCCTTAGCAAGGTTTGTTCATTTTTTGCTCCAGACTGTCTTTGAAAGAAATCTCTGATAGGAGATAAGTTAGCTTCTTTAATAGTTATAGTACTCATGCTTTCCCTTTGTTCTTAACATCATTTCTCTGTTCAGAAGCCTTCAACTGTCTCCTATTGTTCTTACAATTTGTCTCTCAGTCAGTGAAAACCCTAAAATCAATCACTGCTCTGGCCCTTTGCTTATAGATGAAGGAGGCCTACTTTGACAAATGCCTAGTTTCCTTTCAACCTCTGTCTCAACCAAATGAAGAATGTTTGATGAACATACTGATAGTGGTTTCCCTTATACATGATGGCAGAAGTTAGTTTGAGCCCAAGACTATTTGACTCTTTTGGCCATCTGTTGAATAATATTTCTTCATTGATGATCAACCCATTAGCTTCACCTTGTAATTCAAATAATAGTGAAACTCATGCAAACCAATTTTAAAAGCCCACTTCTTTTCCTCTGCCTTTAATCATCATTTTTATTTAAAAAACCCTTAGTTGTTGTCTCTCTGTACCCAAAAAAGTTTCCTTACAGTTAGTGTAATTCTAAAAATCAAACTTTATCCTTGGCCCTCTGCTTATAGATGAAGGAGGTGCTCTCAGTCTTCAACCCTCTACTTATAAAATGAAGGAGGTTCTCTCAGTCCTCAAAAAACCCTCTGCTTATAGATGAAGGAGGTTTGTCAATCATGCCATTTCATCAGCTTTTAACAGTGTTATTTTTCCTTTCACTGTATTTTCATGCTTGACCAAATGAAGAATGACAAATTGATAATAGTTAAGATGAGAAATTATCTGAGACATGTAATTCTTCTTTTCAAATGTCTATGTTCTTCTTTAGACATCATAAGCAGTTTGGCTAGTATTTGCAAAGCACTTCTTGTCATTCATAATTTACTAACCTTTGACTGTGATCGCGGGAGCTTAATGAAACAACTCTCTGTCCTGTAGCTGCATCCCAGGCTCAAAATCACATGAGAAGCAGTTGTCTTCTCATGTTGAGCCAAATACTATCTTCTAGGATGCTGGTACACTTCTGCTCTTGAAATATCCATTGAAACACTGTAAAACCACCTAATATCAGTTTGACCTGGGGCGTGTGCATTGCTGAGACTTTAGGGCTTGTTAGTGGCGCGACTTAGGGGTGTAGCCAAATTTATTTGTAGAATGGGAAGGTTTTTTATGACTAGTCTATAGAAGATAGAGGTTCTTAGGCTTTAGGATAGTTTGCCAAGGGAGGAATGCCTAAAGCGCCACTACCTAACTTAGGGGAGACTTCTTTGGACAGATTTGGATTGTTTTCTTTGGAGCTGATGGACAAGATAGTATGGATGAGGTTAGACAGGGCTTGATAATGAGGTTTCATCTCGTCATGGGCGGATTGAAAAAGGTAGGAGGGAAAAAAATGTTTATGGGTGTTTTCCAGCTGGAAAATTTGACAATTTTTTAGATCAGCTGCTAGAAAACTTGACTGTTACAAATAGTCATCACCAACAAGTGAAAAATACTAATGACTAACAAAAGTGACTTACAGAGAAGGAATGGGAATCCTTTGTAATATGTTACATTTGACAGATGAATAAAATCTTGTTCTGAGCATTTCGTTTTAATTCCTTCTCCTGGGGAATCTTGTGAGAAGGAAAGGGCCCACTTTCTTCACAAGATTCACCCATTTATTTCTGTAGTGTGTTAATTGTTCTTTTTATTTACGCCTTATTAAACTCTGTTTTCTGAAATCATTTATGCAGTATTGGAACTCTATTATCTATTGCTGAAAATCTATTTCCATTGATTGTTGCATTGTTTTCATATAATTCATTCCTAGGTAATTGAGGATTATTTTAATTGGTAATCTTGTTTACAGAATGAGTTGTGAAGGCGTGGTAATCAGAAATAGGTGCTAAAGATTCCTACTTGGGGAATATCTTCTTGTTCTCTGTTATAGCATAATTGGTATTTTCTTCTGCAGTTTGGTTTCCTTTCCTAGATTGTTGTCTTTTTAATGTAATCTAGGATTCTTTTGGTGATTGTCTGCAATAGAAATATTGCCTTTGTTGTAACTCAAGTATAACTTCAGTTTGTTTGAAACAAGGTGTGATTAGTGTAATTTTTACTACAACTTTTCATTGCTTTTGAGATTGAGCATATACAGTGTGGGATTTCCTTTGAAATAAACAGACTTCCTTGGGTTGAAAATTTATGTAGCACTTGATTGTTTAAATTAATAAGCAATTAAAGTGACCAACACCTCCTTGGAATTTTTCTTCGACATTTCCATTTTGCCCCCATTCCATAATAGCTTTGGCTTGCTGTCTTACCCCAAACAAGAATTCATTTCTAATTTCTTCCTGTTGTAACCAATCAACACTTTCCTTCTCTGAAATGAATTTTCTACCAGACTTTACCTCAAGAGTTTCATTCTCCTTTGTGACAGTTCCATCAGACTGCTCACCATCTTTCGCACATCCTGCAAAAATACATAAACTGTGAGAAAAAATGTAAGGCTTTATGGCCTCATCTGTTTCTCTCGCCAACACATCTTCATATGCTTCTGAACTATCCCAATAGTTCATGAGATCTTCCTCACTGATCTCTTCACGCAGAATTGCACCATGTTCCAGGCCACAAATGGAAACATCCATTTTAATTCAGCCTCTCTAAGTTCTTCACAACTCAACATCTACTTGAGCTTTCTCAACTCTTCCATCAACTCTATGTTTACCTAATTTTCCCTCTTTGCGTGTAGCTTCTGCCACTTCACCTTCTTTCTCATGGTCCAACCAAGTGTCTGGGTTTTCACATTTTCCTGCAACAACTCCATTAGCAATTCAAGGTGAATTATTATCTCAGCCTTCTCCTACTCATACTCTTCATCTGTCAACTGTTCACATACGCCGCTTATCTTGGCATTTTTCTTCTTCTCCCCTCCGTTGTGGTCTTCATCAGATCTTCAGAAATGACTATCAACAGTCATCTTCCCTTTCTTTGTGAATTGCATATGTTCACATGTAAACTTAATTTAATCCACTTCTCAGCAATCCTTCACACTTGCCATTCATCAAAATGCAAGTTCTCCTCCTGCACTTGGATTCTCTTGGTTCTCTGTCTTCGAACCAATCTCTGGTAACTCTCTTGCTTCACTTTGCTACAAACAACACTTTAGTAATGCATGTATTACAATAACCAATTCTCTGGGTGTCAGGCTCCGTTGATCATGCACCCCCTTACATTCATAATTTTCACTTATCTTACGAATTTTTGACTTTAGACTTACACCAATTTTTCATCTTGGATGAAAATACTCAATCTCAACTCAAAACTATCCAAACTTTCATTTGACTCTAACACATGTTTTCACTTCAAGACTCGACCCACAAATTATGACAATGGATGTTTCAAGTTATACAATCTTCACTTTCTTTCATATTTCATTCTTTATGAAAATCATCAGTTTGTCCACATCACTTCACATGATACTGAAGTATTTAGTCGAAATTCCATTCAGGTTCTTCAAGATTTATTTTAAGGTGAAAATAAATAAACCATTCAATCTTCAATGTTTAAAATTACCTTCCTGAATTATCATACCTCGTGTCGAGTTAAGGTTATTAATAAACCTTTCTTTATGCAAACTCAACCCTCTGGTTTCCATTCTTCTGTGCCATATTTTTCAATGCCAATACTTGCATGCTCACAAGTTCTTCATCTTAATGCAGACATTTCGATGCACTTATATACACCATGCAACATCAATCCACATTTCTTCACCTGTGTACAGAGAACAAGCAACTTCTTCAATAATGATGTACAACTCATACATTGTGTTCATCCTGAATATCTCCTCCTTAAATGCCATCACATGATGGTAAAAAGAAAGGCTTACAATATCAAGCAATTATATTTCCAATCACCAATCAAAATAATTCTTCTTTTCTCCACTATAGGCTTTTTCCAAAATAAATTAACCAAAAATGTGAAGAATCCACGTTATGCATAATAAATTATCACACTATACATAATAAACCTCCTCAAATAAACATGCATATTTCTATTTATGTCATCCAGGATTAGCACATTTTCCATTCAATTTTACCTCAGCATATGCAATAGTAATCTTCCATACTGCCACTTACCTCACCAGTCCTCTCTCTGGACTTGGTCTTTGGAAAGCATCAATTCTCTATTCTCTGGAACCTCTTTGAGCATTTCTTTGCTCTCTCTAGGTTTCAAATCACCTACACACAACTGTCCTTATTATCCAATCTCCATTGGAATTCTTCAAGGTTCTGCTCCACACTTTACTTTCATTCAGAAACTATTTCTAGTCTCTTTCATCAGTACTGTTAAAACTATAATCTTTGTTTGTTGAGATTCCCTTCGACTGTCTGCAACCTGTATTTTGCAACATTCATCTTAAAAAAAAAATAGAGTTAAAATAAAACATATCACCTCACCTTCAATATCTCTATGTGATCTTATTCCATCTCTCATCTGTATTGTACCTCCATGTGCCATCATCTTTCACACGCAAAGTCATGTCTCCTTTTAATACTCCATCAAACATACATTCTCTGTGGTTCTAAAAAAAAAAACTAAATCTTCAAAAAGAACTATTTCCATTCACCCAAATCCACACAATTTCCATTCACGCAAATGTCAAAACCCGCACATTATGATGTAGGAAAACAACACACAATTCCTACACTTACACTTTCAATTCAACAAACTTTGCCATTTTGTAAAAGTCTCAAAACCACATACCATTTATTTCTTTCCAAATGGTATTTTTTTTTTAAGATCCCACTTGAACGATATCATTAGCAAATGAAGTCTATTCAAATGATTGAATGACATGAACTTAACTTAAAACTATATGGCTATCCCAACCTTCATAACTTGTAACCATATAAACCATTTGATCAACCGTATGCACTCAAGGTTTAATGTTGTTAAACTTCACCTCCTCATTCATTCGAGAATCCATACTCGTGTGTACAGTACTATTGCAATGGTTCTCATTCATGGCAGTCTATAAAATACAAATTCCCCACATGTGTATTATTTATTTGAGTGAGCGCATTCAGCTAGGAAACCCACACAAACTGGAATGCTCCCTTCTATATGTTTCTTGTGCTGCATCACAATTTTTCTGACCATGTCTTACTTGAACAAATATGGAGGCAACTGCAAGTGACGTTGTGTGGCATTGGTAGTGGGAGAAAAAAGAGAAAAATTGCATAATCTCGCTGCTAATATTTTAAGAGAACGGTGCCCAATCCCTCTCACAGCTCACAAGGAAAAGGAGATTTCATTCTGCTCTTACAACTCAGTCTCTCACACAACAACTAGCAAATAGGAGATACAATTTGTCTGTGTTAAGCTGGAAACCCCTTTTTCTGCCCTTCCCTGCAGTCTTCTTCAGCGAATTGATGATCTCTTCATTAGAATGGTTCTCCTATATGCAGATACAGTTCCTTTCGATTTAAATCGGGTGTTCATCGAGACTTGGTAAGTTCCTGGTACACATAAGTCAACCACCTCACCTCCAGGTCGCTCGCCAATACCAATGAATTTCAATCTGCCTCGATCCCCTGTGTCTCATCCTTCTCCTTGAGCAATCCTGCTAGAATTTTATCCTTAGTTGGTGTCTCTGCATATCATATTTACATCTGACATCTGATAAGACATTCTCGTTCTCGTGTTGCGTTCTTTCCAATCTTGCAGTGCTTCTGAGAGAAAAAAGAGTAGAAAAGGAAAATCAGGCTGAAGCCAGTGATCAACATTGACTAGGTAATGTATATTGGCCTTGTATTCAAATCCGTGCACTCAGTTATGGAGACAGGGCATTTGATTTAACGAGCATCATTTGATAAAACTGCACTCACATGTTCACACACAGTCTATGCATATATCCAAAACAGATATATTTCCCACTCTGATACCAAATGATGCCAGGATTTTGGGTTAAATCAGAATCCTAGCATATAAACATAGATTTTTTCAACCAGCATGAAAATTCTCAATAATTCTTCACAAAAATCATAAAAATATTTAGCTTAAAAATGCACATGAAGGAAAAAGAGCCACATAATAAAAAATAATGATATTAAAACATAAAACCCTTTGGCCAAATATTACATTGGGTTGCCTCTTGGCTCTTGGCCCTTCAAATCATCTCTCTGATTCTCTACACTCCTCACCTCACACTCTCCCTTTTCTCACCCTCATAAGCTACATATTTATACATAAAAATAATTTTTTCCACTCCATAACTTTCTCCTCATAAATTGTTGAGATTCAAAAAGATGATGAGCTTTGTGAAGAGAGTCGCCTTCACTAAGTGGGCCTATAGGCTATTTTTGGTGCAAGTATTTTTTTAGACTATGTCTATTTTTAGACATGATGATCATATTTCAAAAGTTGCAGGATGCTATTTGTGGATTGTTGGTCAAGTTGGAAAAATAGATGAAATTCTATTTTTAGAATATTGGGCAAAGTCAGGTGAATCAAGGACATGTGCATAATTAGTGCATATAATTTCTACATGGTATTAGAGCATTGTTGATTGAATATTTCAATTGTGAAGTGACTTTGTGCTGGTGGACAATTCGAATTTGCTGCAGAAGATTCTTGGTGCAGAATTTGAGTATACATTGAAATGGCTTTAAGTGGTTTGCGATTGGAGTATGCCCTTGATGGGAGCTCAAATTACATAGCCTGGAACGACAGGATGGAGGTGGTGCTGGAGGATAATGGACTGAAGGATTTCATCAATAGCGATGTTCCTAAGCCGGGATCTAGCGATGCTGCATTACTTGACGCATGGCAAAAGAAGACAGCAAAGATGAGAAGCATTATGTTGGAAGGTGTGAAGGACCATATTGTGTCCAGCCTTCACAAGAAAGCCACTCCATTCTTAATGTGGAAGGCTTTGACAGACTTGTTCCAAAGTAGAAGTGACCAGAGGAAGTCGGTGCTTAAAGACAAGCTCAAAAAAATAAAAGTGGAGAACGGCGATAGTATTCCAAAATATCTCACGAAATTTGTCCACTACAAGGATGAACTGGGAAGTGTGGGGGTTACTGTTGATGAAGAATACTTGGTGATCTTGGCTCTCCTTGGGCTTCCTAGGAGTTGGCATAGCTACAAAGACTCTGTCAATGGATGGGAGAAACTGACAGGATGGGAGCGACTTTGGTCAGATCTTGTGCAGGAGGAGATAAGGCAGGGTACCAGGGACGGATCTTCATCTAAGAATGAAGATGAAGAGAATTTCACTTTGGATGCCAAAGCAAGGAAATGGAAGGGGAAGAAAAATCCTTCAAAATCTGAAGCTAAAGGCAAGAAGCAAGATTTTTCCAAAGTGAAGTGTTTTCACTGTCACGAATATGGACATTTCGCCACTAATTGTCCACAAAAGAAGACGAACAAGAAGGATATTGGATCTGCATCTGGAGAGGCCTTAGCCTCAAAATTTGAGCTTGATTTCTCTTTGATCACATGCTTTGTTTCAAGCTATATGGGATCAGTCTGGTATCTTGATAGTGGTGTGTCTTTCCATATGATGGGAGATAAGGAGTTGTTAAGTGACTTGGAGGAGAAGGACCTCTAGATGCATATAGAGATGGGCAACGATGGTAGGTACAGTGAGATTGTCATTGGGACCATTACCTTTGAGAGGGAGTCTGGTAATCCATTCTTGTTGAAGAATGTTATGCATGTTCCAGGTCTGAAGAAGAACTTGGTCTCGGTCGCAATGCTGGAAGACAAAGGTTATGATGTTGTTTTCAGTGAGGGAAAATCCTTCCTTCGACATAAAACAATGGGTCAAACCAAGAAGATAGGGGTTCGAATTAATAATCTCTACAAGCTGGAGGTAGATGGATGTGCTACAATGTTGGGCAAAGCAAAAGAATTGGTGAGCCAGGATGAGGTCGAATTATGGCACAGTAGATTGGGCCATCTTCACCATGGTGTTTTGAAGATTTTGCAGCAGATTTCTACTGGACTTCCCAAGGGTACTCTTGTGCAGTTACATTAAGGCAAGGGATGTACTATGGGTAAGTTTGTGAATACCACCTTTCATGAGAACGAGAACCGTGCTTCGGTGATCCTGGAGAGAATTCACACAGACATGTGTGGACCTTTCTCGGTTGCTTCAACAGCAAAAAACAAGTATTATGTTATATTTGTTGATGACTATTCTCGTAGATGTTGGATCTTCTTCATGCAGAAGAAGAGTGAAATTTTCTCAAAGTTCTCTGAGTTCAAGGCATTGATGGAGAAGGAGTCGAGGAAGCAAGTAGCCACGGAGATGTTTGTGGTAATAATAGTCTGGCGAATTCAAAGACTTCGTAGCAAAGAAGGAATTCGAAGGAGAAATTGTAGCGCTCATAACACCCAAACAGAATGGGGTCACTGAGATGAATATTAAACAACGATCATGGGTGGGCCGAGACTTCAGCGATGTTGCATGACTAGGGCCTACCGGGATGTACTTGTGATTAAAGACACACTCACACACTTCAATCTATGTGAAAATCGTTGTCCTCATAGAGTACTTGGCATGAGTACACCTGAAGAAGCTTTTGCCGGTAAGAAGCCCGATATTTATTTGGAATATTTTTAGCTCACCTATTTACATTCATGGATAAAAGGACACTAGAAGAAGCCGGAGTCAACTCGTGCTGGGGGATATTTGTGGGGTACACAGAAACACCCCATACTTATCGTGTGTATTTTCTAGAAAGTCAGATGACTATTGTGCGACGGGGGTGAAAGCCACGAAGTTGTCGCTTGAGAGGGAGCTACACTTGTATGCAGAGGAGGAACTTCTTGTTCCCATAATATGAGCCTCTAGATGTGGATCATCCATAGGAGGAGATTCATGGAGTGGATGAGTCCACTCATGCAGAACCAAACATCAGAAAAGGCAGAAAGCGTACCACAGAAGCTGAGAGAATGAAGCTTGATGCAGCACAGAATGTAGGAGTCCCTACATCACAGTGCAGACAGAGACAGTCACCTGACTGATTTACTGGACACATGGCTCTTATGAGCAAGTGTATTGTGACAGAGCCATCTTCTTTTGAAGAAGCAGTGTATGATCCCACATGGGTAGATGCCATGGTGGAGGAGTATGACTCCATTTTCAGAAACAGTGCTTGGGAGATTTTTCCAAGGCCCGTGGGAAAATCAGTTGTAGGATCAAGATGGATTTACAAGGTAAAGCAAGTTGCTGATGGGAGCGTCGAGAATTATAAGGCAAGATTTGTTGCCCGGGGCTTCTCACAGATCAAGGGGATTGACTATGAAGAAACCTTTGCACCTGTCGCACATTATTCTTCCATACGGACCATCCATGCTCTCTCAGTGCATATGGGTTGGCACATTCATCATATGGATGTGAAGACTGCGTTCCTTAATGGGATCATTGAGGAAGAGGTGTACATTGAGCAACTTGAAGGATTTGAGATCTTCAGTAGCGAGTCGCATGTGTGCAGACTCAAAAGAGCGTTGTATGGGCTGAAACAAGCACCCTGTGCTTGGTAGACTCAGATCGATGGCTATTTCACTGGACTTGGCTTCACCAAGAGTGAGGCGGATGCAAACCTGTACCATATTGTGGTTGAGGGTAAGATTTTAATCATTGTACTTTATGTTGATGATTTAATACTAACAGGTGATGATCAGTTGATACACTCATGCAAGGAAAATCTTGCAAAGGAGTTTGAGATGAAGGATTTGGGCCTCCTTCATTATTTCCTTGGATTGGAAATATGGCAGCGAGAAGGTTAACTATTTGTGTCTCAAGGCAAGTATGCCTGGAAGATACTGGAGATGTTTCACATGCAAGGCTACAAGCCTATCGACACTCCTCTTCCAGGAAATTGGAAGAAAGATGATGCTACATCGGTAGAGGTAGTGGATGCCACTATTTATCGACAGCTGGTGGGTTTGCTCATGTATTTATTCAATACAAGATTGGACATATGCTATGCGGTGAACCAGCTTTCACAAGCGATGGTTAAGCCTACCAAGCTCTTTTGGAAGGCACGCAAGCATGTCTTGAGATATCTCAGGGGCACATCTGAGTATAGTTTATGGTACATACAGACAGATGAGGTGAAGTTGCATGGCTTCGCGGATGCAGATTGCGTAGGAATCCCAACAGACAGAAAGAGCACATCAGGAGGGATTTTCAGTATTGGATATACATCAGTTTCTTGTTGCAACAAGAAACAAAGATTTGTGGCACTCATTTCAGTGGAACTGGAAGACATGGCAGCAAATCAAGCTGCATGTGAGGCTATCTGGATGAGGAAGATTCTAGTTGGTTTGTTCGGTTCACATTTAGATCCCACAGTGATACATTTTGATAATCAGAGTTGCATTAAAATCTCAGCTAATCTTGTGTTTCATGATAGATATAAACATATTGATATTTGGTATCATCATATCAGAGATTGTGTGCAGTGGAAGATCATGTTGCTTTAGTACATTCCTACGAAGGATCAGGATGTAGATATTGTGACAAAGGCACTCACCAGGAGAAAATTCGAATACCATAGAGTCATGATCGGGGTGAAAGATAATCCCTATATTGTTGAGAGGCAGTGTTGAGATTCAACAAGATGATGAGCTTAGTGAAAAGAGTCACCTTCACTAAGTGGGCCCACAGGCTATTTTTGGCGCAAGTCTATTTTTAGACTATGTCTATTTTCAGACATGGTGATCATATTTCAAAAGTTGCAGGATGCTATTTATGGATGGTTGGTCAAGTTGGAAAAATAGATGAAATTATATTTTTAGAATTATGGGCGAAGTCTATTTATAGATCGATGATCTAAAAATAGACGCATTTCGATTATTATTAGCTCTTAATAATAACCAGACACTAAACAGCAGTTAACTACAATGCATGGCAGTTTAGTGGAGACCCAGTGGAGAGATAGGTGAAAGGGCAAGATGGACTATATGTTGTGACTATAGTGATGCATTGATTGCATCACACACACATTGGAGTTTCGAATGAGGATTGCGCAGTCAAGGCAAGAGTAATTCGAATTCATTTAGAGCTATTCTTCAGCAGGGATTGCGCAGTGGAGGCAGGCTAGCAGGAGGCAAAGATCAGTGCATGGATTTGCAAGATTGGTCCTGATTAGTGTATGACAATTGTACTGTACTGAGATCTTGATAAGCTTTGTATGAGGATTGTCATATGATTCCATGATACATAATATATAGTTGGGGTTTTCAGCTTCAGGCTTTCCCGGTTAAAAACTGTGTTATGTGCGATTGATTATTTTTGTTTATGCTTCACATGTGTGTGCAATTAATTTTTCCACAAAAGATTACCAAGTGGAATTGATTAAGTATTTTGCATAAATTTAAGTAGTGTGAGATCAGGTGAATCAAGGACATATGCATGCTTAGTGACATAAATCTCAACTTAAAATCTAATTTAGATTAATCTTATTTTGGACACAACTAAGTCCCGTTTATGGAATTTATCATCCCTAAATTAACTCCAATGATATCCTTATTTATTTAAGGGATATTTACAAAAAATCCTCACATTTATAATTTCTCTCCTAATTATTAAAATTATTCAATTTAATTAATAAAATAATTAAAATGTCTCACCCCCCTTATTACATAATTGAATAATGAAAATTTGGATTGGATGCTCCTGCATCAAAAAGAGTTAGTTTGCAGCTTGGAGGGAAGAAAAGGGCTAAAAGAGGCTAATGGGGGTTCTAACACATGAAATTAGGTTTGGAAGAAGAAAGAGGGGTTAAACCCTTATAAAACTTTATGATAGCGTGAGAAATGACTTTGCAGCGGAAAGAACTCAAAAATGTGATGGCAGAGTGCGATGGAGGACAAAAGTTGTGATGTGTGATGTCGAAATCGCAACTTCGCAAGTTTAAAGGGATAGTGGTAAGGATTAACAAGAATGAACTAAGTTTTGCGAAGTGCGATTTGCGATGCGGTAAAGGTTGCGGGTTGCGATCTACGATGTGGTAAGTTTCGCGAAGTGCAATGAGTGACGTGGCAGAGTTATCGCATCGACAGAATGAGCGGTAAGTGTCATGCAAAAATTTAAGTTGCGCGAATTGTGATTTCGCAATATCGCAATCACAATAATCAACCAGTAAGTGTTAGGGGTAAAATATAAAATGTGCGAAGTGTGATTTGTGATGGCAACATGGTGGTGGGACCGAGGAGCAAAGGTGAAGATTGGGTTTTCAGTGGTTTTGAATGGTTTTTCATGTGTTTTGCATAAAAAAAAGGCATGGCAACCGTGAATGGAGAAAAACAAAGAATTAAGGCTTGAAGGGCTTAAGTGTGTTAGGAAAACGGGTAAGTACAACGTTAAGGTGAGAAGGAAAGGAGGGGAATGGAGGCATAAGAGCAGTGTTCAGTCGTGAAGACAGAGATGGAAATTGAAGCAGAAAGGAACCATAGAACTACTCTAGGGTGTTTACATTAATTCCTACAAACAAACCTGCAGATTCACGCACGGGAAAATAGAAAATAATGCGTGATAAAATAGTGAACAGAAAGCCGTATTTTTGGCCAGTGGGGAGGTCAACCCTACTTGAGTTGTATTGATAGAGATGAGAGGGGAAGGATTGACCACAAATTTTGAATCTTTCCTCTACTCTCTTACTCTTGTAAGAAAATGAAGAAATACCAGAGAAAATTGAAAGCAAAGACTAAACAACAATGAAACTATTAGAAGATAGCTAATTGTACAAGAATAAAACTAAATAAATGGCAGAAAAAAAACTAGCTAAATGACAGAAAGGAAAGAATGACAACAATAGAGAAGCTGAGGCACATGGGTTGGGCCCTAACCCACGATCCCAACTCTCTGGAACTAGATCAATAGAAAGTCATCTGAATATTCATTGCATTATTACATCCCGAAGGTCTTAAAAACAAAATCCTAATAGCTTAGAGAAAAATTTATGAATGGAACTGAAGAATAAAATGGAATTGACTAGAATCAACCCACCAGCTAACTAACTAACTCTTCAATAGCTCTAGCTCTACTCTATTTATTCTACATGGAAGCTACCAACATCTCCCTTGAAAATGGTGATTGAGTCCACTTTAACTCCAAGTAAACATAAAATGAGTGCCCTTCATCTTCAGTTGCTTGGCTGCCTCTTGGAATTCGATTTGCTGGAGACTCAAAGTGAAGTATGGCTTGAGTACACTTGGTCTTGAGTTGCTTTCCTACCTCTGGAATTCGAATTGTTGGAGGGGGATCTCATGAGGATACTTTGGCTGCCTTTGAGAGTTAAGGAGGGTGGACAATCCCCTTGAATCTCTCCAATATTTCTCCCTAATTTCCTGATGTTGTGCTCATTTATTCTCCAATCCTGATCTTCCATTGGCAGGGAGAAAGTCCCTAAATCATCTCCTTCTCCAAATTTGTATAATTTGCCAAATATTCTCATAATATTCTACAAAAATAACCAATATGAGGAAAAAATATGCAATGACCTTTAATCCTCCTAAGAGCATATTAAAGCATAAGAAAACATTATCAAGTGCAGAAGGATAGATTTAATATATCCATTTATGTGCATAAGGAAGGTAGATGGGCCTAAGAAGGGTTAGATGGGCCTTATTTTATGTCTAATTTAGAGGGCCATCATCACCCCCTACTAAAACTATTGCTCATCCTGTGAGCAACATATTCATCCTCCCTACCTTATGGTTCTTCAAGCATGCTGGCTTATTTCATTTTCTATTTCTTGGGAAATGTACGGCTCCCCCTGCTAATATTCTTGTTATTCTGCTTGCATTTATTTTTGTAGGTGCTGCATGGAGGTCCTTAGGTGCCTTAAGAAAATCTATTTTGCATGCCAAGAGGTGGTGGGTCCACCTTTTATTCTATTTTTCTTCTTTTTCTTTTTCTATTTTTTTTCTTCTTCTTTTCTTCTTCTTTTCCCTTTTTTTCCCAACTCTTTTATTGCATGCAAAATAAACTCAGAGCTATTTTTTTTTCTGTTAATTGAGTTCAACCTTGGTTACCCCTTTGGCACTCCTTGTCTTTTATTACAATGAACTGCTTACTGCTCACTTTCTCAATTCCTTTTTACTTTTGTCTTGTTTCTTTTCTTGGTGGAAAAAGTGAGGCTAATTGCTAGATAAGGCTGAGGTTTCTCTGCTACTGATTTTTGTTATACAAACCTTTCCTTCTCACACTTTTTAATGTTTTATTAAGCTAAAATATATTCAAATAAGGGTTAGATGATTGCATACCTGAGCCTTACCATTGATTTTTTTTTTCATGTGATGTCCAAGTTGTTGTTGAAGTTGCTTGTGGCGATCTACTTAAGGTCCTTTGGAGCTTCTGAGCACATGAAGACAAAGTCCAAGTTTGACTACCTTTGAATAAAGTGTTGACCAAACTTTATTTTTGTGCCAACTTGTTTTCTTCTACTTGCAAAGGTTGGAGAGCATCTGCATGCATTACAGAGAGATACATGGAGAAATGCATTTTTTTTTTAAGGCCTACTAGCTGCCTTAATGAGGTTTTCCACTCGTAGGTCTGCCTAGGCGCCTAAAAGGAGGTTTACACCTAGGATATTTTATTTATTTATTTATTTTATTTTATTTTCAACCCAATGACCGCCACATGGAGGTTTTCAATCAGTGAGCCAATCTCAGATGCCTCAAAGAGGTTTTCATATGAGATTTTATTCTTTCCCCTTATTTTTATTTTTTTTCACTTTTCTACTCTACTTGAAAAAAAAAAAAAAAAAACCTTTTTCAAGTATAGGAATGCTTCCAAAGGAGCCATGTACACATCAAGATGATAGATAAAATCAAGTGCACACTTGGAATACATGCTCTGACATGTACCTGAATATGAGATATGAATTTCTTTGACTGGGATTGTATCAAGTGCTATTGGAGAAGAGTGTGCTACTGCAACTTAATGACTGTTTGGAACCATATTTAAATATAGTTGTGATGCCCCTAGTTCACTTGCTGGGTTGGATCACCTTATATGTCCTCTTATATTATGACATTCAAATATTCCTCTGTTTGTTGATTGTTCTCTTGAACACATGGAGGAAATGTTAGTAAACATGAGGGAACTTTATCAACATCTGATTCTAATATATTCTCTTCATCAAGTGCAACCCTTGATTCTTTGAACTCCTCATTCATATCTTCTTCTTCTTTATGTTGTCCTTCAATTACATTAAGAAAATATCTTCTTTGAAATACCTTTCTTGAACTAAGATGCAGACTATTTAGATCAAGAGGATATGTTTGGTAGTTTTGTACCTTAGCATTGTAAGTGGGCTGAGATACTTCATGGTGTGGGTTTGAAAATGGTGGTATAGGTAGTTGAGTGGGGGTGGATATATGAGATGGATGTGGTTGAGGTTGTGGTTGTGGTGGAGGTGGATGGTAGGGATAGCATGGAGTTGGGTATGGAGGATATGGAGGGAAATATTGAGGATATTGTGGATTTTCGCAATAAGGACCTTTCCAACCATGTTGCCAAGATTGGTTTTGGGGGTGAGCTAACCAAAGTTGCCAAGGAGGGAGTGTATCCCAATTATTTTGAGATGGATGCGAATATGCTTGAAATTATGAAGTGGATCCTTACATCATATCAAGTTGACTACGTTGCCAGGGTATCCTTGGAGCTACATAACATAGCTTCTTTGGTGATTTCCTTGCTCCATTATCTTCTTGGTAAACTTATTTAAACCTAGGGAATGATGAACAACATTTCGTATCATATGATTCTGCATGGATAACAAAAATATCAGCATCTTATTTTTGCTCATTTTCCATTCTTAACATTTCTACTTGCTCACTTGGATTGCTAAGAATTTATGTTTAAAAGTTATCAAGAAAATTTCCAAGTTCATCTTGCGTTACCAATGTTGATGTTGATTTACTTACTCTTTCCCTTCCTCTTGATATGTGCTTGCATGTTTCACAAATTTCTTCAAATGAAAATTGATATACATCTCCTCTACTCATGAGATTAAGGAGATCAATCCACTCATCCCTAATTGTTCTAAGTAAGAGGTTTTTTACTGTGTCAAATTCTAGATGATGCAATTTTTCCCTCTTAACATTATACATGAACCTCTCTATTAGATCCTCAAGGCTCTCATATTCTTCTTGGTTCATTCCAAAAATTTCTTCTCTAAGATTACGATCTTTATATTTTTCTACAAATATCTTTTGCATATCATTCCATGATCTTATTGAATTAGTACCTAGACTCGTGAACCATTGAAGAGTTCTATCCTTCAATGTTGCAGGAAAAAATATCATTTTTTGAGTGTGTGACAAGTAGCCATAATACCTACAAATGATCTCAAATTCAGAGAGAAATGTTTCAAGATCCTTTGTCCTCATACCATGGAAGTTGGGAAGGAAATATGGAGGGATGTTCTTCATAGGTACATTGATGTCCATATCTTGAATGGGAAACTCAATAAGGTCTTCTTCATTTTCTTCATATCCATCCATCTCTTCTTCCTTCAAAAGTGTATGGTGATGTGGTTCTTACCGCACCACATGGTCAAGTGGGGGGGTTGGTCTTGGAGAAGTATTAAAAATATATATATATATTATGAGTATCCCTACTCCTACGAGGCATGAAAATCAGATTTTTTTTGTATTTTTCAATATTTCGGGAACAACATAAAAAAGGAAAGTAGAAAAGAATGCTAAAACATAATCAAAGCATCTACTAGGCACCTCCCTGGCAACGATGCCAAAAAGTGGTGAGCCCTGGTATTGCACCAAGAATGTTGAAAATCCCAGGGGTTGCCCTACTTTACTTTATCAACCCGGGGTTTGTACAAAATTTGAGGTGACAGTGCTATATACACAACATATGCATTATGTTCATGTCATCCTCTTATGTTTTACAAAAGGGTGCTACTTCTATGGGTTCTCAATGAAGTCTGTCACACTTCAATGAAAATAAACTAAATTGCAGAAATGAAATGACAGAAATGGAACTAATTTAATGTGCATGAAGGAAATTACTGTAAGAAACTAAATTAAATTGCTGGAAGGAAATGACAAGAATGAAACTAATTTAATTCGAAGAAAACAAATAGCAGAAAGGAAACTAATTCTAAACCACACTTAACCTGGCTAAACGGCTATATGAATTCTACTTATCCTATGATGTATCTACCATATTTCTATCCATGCAACTACGCTATCCATGACTTAATTCTAATTAAAAATATTTAATTTGTAGCTTGGAGGGAAGAAAAGGGCTAAAAGAGGCTAATGGGGGTTTAACACATGAAATGAGGTTTGGAAGCAGAAAGAGCGAGTTAAACCTTATAAAACTTTATGATAGAGTGACAAATGAATTTGGAGTGGACATAACTCAAAAATGCGATGGCGGAGTGCGATGGAGGAAAAAATTTGTGATGTGCGATGTCACAATCACAACTTCACGAGTTTAAAGGGATAGCGGTAAGGATTAACAAGAATGAACTAAGTTGTGCGAAGTGCGATTTGCAATGATGACATGGCGGTGGGACCGATGAGCAATGGCGTAGGTCAGGTTTTCAGTGGTTTTGAATGGTTTTTCACGTGATTTGCATAAAATAAAGGTAAGGCCACCATGAACAGAGAAAAATAAAAAAGTAAGTCTTGAAGGGCTTAAGTGTGTTAGGGAAAAGGGTAAGTATGGCGTTAATGTGAGAAGGAAAGGAGGGGAATGGAGGTGTAAGAGAAGTATTCATCCGTGAAGACAAAGATGGAAATTCAAGTGTAAATGCACCACGGAGCTACTCTAGGGTGTTAACATTAATTCCTGCAAACAAACCTGTAGATTCATGCATGGGAAAACAGAAAATTATTTGTGATAAAATAGTGAGCACAAAGTAGTTTTTTTGGCCTATGGGGAGGTCAATCCTGCTCGAGCTCTATTGATAGGGATGAGAGGGGAAGGCTTGACCACAGCTTTTGAATTTTTCCTCTACTCTCTTACTCTCGTAATAAAATGAAGAACTACCAGAGAAAACTGAAATAAAAGACTAAACAAAAATGCAAACTATCAGAAGCTAGCTAATTGTTCAAGAATAAAACTAAATAA
Source organism: Pinus albicaulis (assembly GCA_034641835.2). Lineage (NCBI taxonomy): Eukaryota > Viridiplantae > Streptophyta > Pinopsida > Pinales > Pinaceae > Pinus > Pinus albicaulis. Next base: position 392,903,819 of record CM076573.1, read on the forward strand.
ATGGTAGAAACAAAACTAGCTAAATGATAGAAAGGAAAGAATGACAACAATAGAGAAGCTGAGGAACATGAGTTGGGCCCTAACCCATGAGCCCAAGTCTCTAGAACTACATCAATAGAAATTCATCAGAATACTCACTGCATTAAGAATACAGTCTTATTACATCCTGAAGGTCTAAACAACAAAATCCTAATATCTTGCAGCAAAAGTTATGAATGGAATTAAATAATAAAATGGAATCGACTAGAATCAACCCACTGGCTAAAAAACTAACTCCTTCCTAGCTCTAGCTTTGCTTTATTTATCTACAGGGCAGCTACCTGTTAGCACCTAATCTGGACTCCAGGCTGAAAAGGGAAAATCAGGGTAACAACTAAACCACGCTTAGCCTTGTAGCTAGCCCTACAAGGACAGGAGAGGGCTCTCTTTGTAAAGATATATATTCAATAAAAACACAATATTGGACTGATATTAGGCTAGGTAAAATGATGGGGAAAAGGTTTAAATAAAATGAATGAATTTCAGGGATGTGTGGGATATAAAAGGGACAATTGAAATGGGGGATTAAATCAGGACACAGGGTATTCCATGGGGCAAGGTAGGTGGGAAAATTAGCAACTAAAATTTAATAAAGATGGGATGGAAATACTGGTGAGGAGCTGAAAAGGGAAAAATGAATGGATCCTTTTCAAACAGAAGAAAAATACAAAATATGAATGATTTCCCAAGGCAGAGCATAAAAATGGATTCTACCTTTCTATCTTGAAAGCATTCAAAAGGAAAATTTTTATGGATGAGGGGTGAGACATAACGATTTACATGTGAAACAAAGGAGAAAAACAAATGCTAAATCTCATACCACATGGATCCCACAAATCAAAGTTGCATCTCTTATTAATCCTTGTCAAACTGTACAATGGAGCGCAAAATGTTCTTCCACACTATTCCCCTATTTCTGAATTACCCACTTCAGACCCTTTACAATTACATTAAATACACTAGATTTGTGGGAACACAGATCCATGAAAAGAGGGAGTTGTTAACAACTTAGAACTAAAACTTGAATATGGAAAAAAGTACTAACAATCTGCCCTAAAGAAGGAAAAATATTACATTCGATCATCATGTGTAGATTTCACTGTTACGTAAAACATAGACAATTTGAAGAGTCAATCCCATTTTTTATGCTGCTGTATAATATCTTTGTTTTATTTAGCTCTCGGTCTTTGACTGTTGCTTTGCTTTCTGTTGGAATAAAACCGAATTTTTAATAAAAATACCTTTGGAATGAAACTTTGGTCTTTGGTGAAGGGAAAATCTATGTCGGATGGGGGGAGCGAAGGGAAAGAGGCGGGACTCATGTTATAATCGCAATCGCAAAGTCGTAGAGGTGGGATAGGATACCATTGTAATATTATAAATAGCATGCCATCGCAATTGGTGATCAGGAATGGGGAATGTTATTTAAAACAAAACTTCCGATCCGATTTTGTTAAGGCCAGATGGGAAATGTGAAAGGGAGCGGAGAAATCCCGAAAAATGATCTTTCACTTTATACAAAAGGGAAGAATGATATTTATTAACAGGCGGGGGGCTAAAGTGGGACCAGGGTATCGGAGCAATCGGAATTGGGAGGTCGAGATAGAGCATATAATATAATAAGCAGTTGAAAACACATATTTACAATAGTGTAATTGCAATCAGCGCTCAGGGAATAGGGAGGATGACAAAAATATTCCGATGCGATTTGGGAATGTGGAACAAGGGGGAAAAACTTTGTAATAACAAAATAAAACAAATTTTATCCTTTACAAAGGAAAAGGGTTCTTTGTAATGAATGGGTGGAATACTTAAGTGGTGGGCCCGCGGGTCAATCGGGATCGGGATTGGAGGGGAGCGGGGTATAACATATATAATAATGCCGATGCGATTGGGGCATGATAGCTGTGGGTCGTCAGATGAAGTGGGGCGATCGACGGCTGTGGAATGGTTGGGAGTTTGCGATCAGGGAAGGACTTTGGGAAGTGCCGATGAGAATGCTCTGATCGGCTATGAGCCGTTGGATCAAATGGAAAGATCGACAATGGGGATATTAATTAGAGGTCTCACCATCGGGGGTAGGCCATCGAGGAAGGGCCATCAGGGGATGCGATAAAATTTCTGTGATTGCGATTAAAGGACTTTGGTTTGGTGGGGGCATTATAATATAAGTTTGATTTATATTATAATGTTTCCAAAATCATGGAGGGGAAGTGGTTAGAACGACGGGGATTTATATGGTATGAAACTTTATTATAAAGTTTATATGGCAATGGTGGGGAAGTGGTTTGTAAAATAAATCATATATGTAGTTTAATAAATTTTATAATGCGATTTTATAATCGGAAAGGGCGGGGGAAAGGGATTTTCATAAGGAAAATATGAAAAATTTAAATATAAAGTTTTAAGGGAAAAAATGGGAAATAAGGATTATTTGAATATATAGGGAATTTTACTTCACTTAAGCATAAATTTCAATCCAGAAGTCAGTTTTAAGAGTGTTGTATACCGTTGGAAAGCTCTTTCTGGGATTTTTCTTATGGATCTAATTGGAAGATGATTTGGCTCTAATCATACTGTGGAAAACTTCTCTGAAGGCAGGATGATGACTTTGTGGAGATGGCAGCTTCTGAATTGTGACTTATTACATATGATAATATAAAATTACATAATGAATGATAATAAAGGAAAATTACATCAAGCTAAATAAAATGTCTCTTTGATCTTCCTGGTGCTCTGGCTTTGAATTTATTGACTTCCTCATGACCTTGTTGATATTTATTGACATTTGACTCAATAATTTGACCATGGTGAGACCCTAGAAACTAATGAGACCCATCCTATGACCTACTGACATGATTTTGAGGATGAAAGTGAGTAATGACTGAAGACCATAGAGAGGAGAATCAGCAAGTACCTTATGAGGGAAAACTGATGAAAAATTACTACCATCAATGAATGCATGACCTAGCGAAATGGTGAAATTTATTCGGTATGAGACACCTAATATGCAAATGAAAAAGAGAAGTTTTGATCATTGATGGCAGTATGAATAGACTGACACTAACATTGGCTCCAATGGGGATGGTAGCTCCTTGGAGGTGCCAAGAACACCGTAGACCAAGTAGCCTTATCCATTGGGCATGGAGTCAAAAATGCTGAAAACATGACACAAATGCAAACTGACTCTGACTCTAGACTAAGACTGAAAACTGAAATAAAACCAAACCATACACATGTCTTCCAAGTTTTATAGCCTTCACCTCGGGCCCCAAACTTGAATGATTGTGCATTTGAACTATGATAAAAATAACATGGTATATACAAGGATGATGAGATATATTCTAATCCATGTTCTTCAACAATGGTAGTGCTTCAAGAGCCTACCATTTACTGCTCCTCCAGGACAATCCTGGCCATCCATTTCTGAAAGAAAGAAGGCATTTTGTCCCCTATATGTTGTAATTCTGTATGGACCCTTCCAAAGGTTGTCAAACTTACCGTGCTTCCCTTTGTCTTCATTTCTTGCATCCCATTTCAACACTACATCATCCAGCTGAAACTTTTCTTCTTTTGTCTTTCGATCATAGATTTTCTTAATCTTGTCCTGCAACTGACTTGCTTTCTGTGACACTTCTTCTCTTGTCTGTTGAAGGTGGATGTTTGGTTCCAATTGACGATGTCAATTAGAGTTTAATTTAATGTCAACCCGGGAATGTAAACTTAGAAGTGCTTATCTAAAATATATAGATCTAGAAAGATTCCTAATTTGTCCAAGATCTTAAAGTCCCCTTACAAGAACATATTCATTAAGATCTCTTTCAATAACTAATCAAACCTAGATCTATCAATTGTATGAGGTCTTACAGTTCTCTTACAAGACCACTTTCAAATAAGACTCTTCCAATATTAGAACATTTAACAAAGCTTAAAAACTGAAATGAAATAAACCTAAATCTAATAATTGTATGAGATCTTATGGTTCTCTTACAAAAACACTTTCAAATAAGATCCTTCCAATATTAGATCATTTAACAAAGCTTAAAAACTGAAATCAAACAAAAACATAAAATAAATTATACCTAAAGTAAACAAATGAGCATGCAAGTGAGGCCATGGGGGCCCTCCATAACTCCACAAGCACGCCACTTTAATGGAGACTCAGATGTAGAGGCAAAATCGAAGTATGAATCCTTTATTTGAAAATCTCCATTACAAACCAACTCTAAGCTTCTAAGATTACATACTCCAAAATTCTAATATTACAAAACTTCAAGATTACAAAAACTAAGATTACATATGGAGGAGATTGTACTCCTATTTATACAATGAGATGAGTAACAAACTCATAATGATCATCCACTAATCTCTCTTTAGTTCCATACATCTCTCAACCATCTAGACACATAACCCCTTTTGTCCTTGATCTTCTCCATGAGATCATAATCTTCTCCATGAGGTTTATCTTCTCAAATTCGAATTTGATCATTCAAGGCCACATAAAGGTGTCTTGGAAGCTTCCTTGGCACCTACACATGTCACAAAAACAACCCACTTTCCATATATAATGTAAAATATATTATTTTCTAATATTTAATCAAGAATTTCTTTTAAAAATGCTTAAACATAAATAATATTTGGAAAATATAAATTAGACCCATTAATGGTGAATAATAGGGAAAATGAAGTGACATGGTGGTGAATAATGGGTGATATAATGGAAGCATAGGTGAAAAATGTATGGTAATGAGTGACATTTTGAAACCCAAACATACTCCCCAACTGAAGCTCTTGCATGTCCTCATGCAAGCTACTACAATGACTTATTTAATTTTTAGATGAGCTTCCTTTTATAAGATGTTTGGTTCTTGTGTAACAAGCATCTTTCAATCATGGACTTCCTTTTAACTTTGCACATCTTTGGATAACTTTTATTTTTGCAAAGCATTTGCATCTTTGAATGATTGGTTCTTGTGTTACAATCATTATTTACTTTGTAGAGATCTCTTTTTAATGATTGGTTCTTGTGTTTACAATCATTATTTACTTTGTTGAGATCAATCATTTCAAGAAGTCATTTAATATGCTCATCATTTTTAAGAAGTCATTTAATATGCTCATCATTTTGTAGTAGTTTTATTGTGGGAAAACTATGTGGGTTAAGATGTAATATGAATGAGGGAAAAAAAATGAAGTGTGAAGTGTGAAATTCCCCCTCCCCAACTGATGGTTTTTGGCAATTTTTAATGAGAAAGGGAATAATGAAATAGTGGAATATTTTCCAAATATCATCATTTTAGCATCTAAAAATAATTTCAAGATTAAAGGTTAGAAAACATCATACCTTACTTACCTACAGAAGTGGATGAATCATGCATGTTTAGTTGCTGCAATTCTGATCTGAAGCTTCTTCTGCAAGTTGTGGATGAAAGATGGATCTGTATTGTCGTATCTGCTGCTGGATAGTCTGATGAATCTGATGAGTCTGCTAAATATGGCTAAAAATATATAAGGCTTGGAAGGTATACAAAATATAAAAGTTACATTTTCCTCCCCCCAGCCTTATTTATTGACTTGTCCTCAAGTCATGACAAACTGAAAAACAATGAAAGGAAATCTGCTTCATCTGCTACAAAATATGGGTCTTCAAGTCTTCAACGCTCAATGGCACAAATCTTACTATGTGATTAAATGTGCTGGTGTCGAACATAGTAAGAAGTTGTTGACTTAGTGGCCATTAATGAATGCCACTAGCCAACACGAGAGCTCCCACCATTGATTCCAATGGGAGTCAAGATGCCTAACACATCTTTGTAGGTACGAATAATTTTGTCGTGGTCGAGTCACCTACAAGATCCAACGAACAAGGGATATTAATGTACTCCCATTGTTCATTGGCAAGAGTACTTGCCATTAAGGCATGCAAGCCTCTAGGTGTTTTTACAAAGATAATTAGACTCTAGGACTTTGACTCAATGATATACATAGAAGCAGGGCTTTATTGGCGGAAATGAAAAATGGTATGAAAAGGGAAATGGAAATGGAAAATGGCTTTTATTGATGAGTTAGGAATAGATGAAAGGAAATGCATGGTGAATGGAGAAGAACTCTTGCTGTGAAAAATGGACATGGAAATGGTATGCTTCATGGTTTGACAATTGGTGGAATTCAAAATATTTTGCAAAAAGGGAGGTGTAAGGTTGTGGTTGTGAACATGGATTTGTCTTTATGGTTTTTCATGAATTTATTCGTTTGAAGACCAATTGTGCACACAATTTAATCTCCTTAATGAATACTTGATTATTCTGTAACCTGTAAAAAAAAAACTTGGTACAAAGAAAACATAAGTGTGCTCTAGAAGAAATGGTCAGTTCCTTCATGATTCTTACGCAAAAATTTCATACCAAATAAAACATGTTAAGGACAATCAAAGGTGTTGAAATTGACTTAATAATGATATTAAAATCAATCCATTCTTTAAAAATAACCATGAAAAGTAATACTCCCTGTTTGTGTGAGATGAAATATGCTCGGCAAAAAGATTGGCATTAGAAAGATCTGCTGTGTTGTGCATATTAGTATGTCATATAAAAGCATTCAACAAGAATATGTTATGAGTTTAATGCCAACTTGAAGCTATTGAAACAAGATAATCATCATCCATAGAATCCTCCAAATGTGTGATAAATCGATCCTCAAAATTTGTTTTCAAGTGTTCCATTATTTATTTTTAGACCTGCATGAATTTTGTGGAATTTTTTTTTTTTTTTTCACTTGTACCAACTCTTGCGCTTTCAATCAGTTCTTGTAATTCTCATGATTCTCTTAATTTTCATACCACCAAAATCTTGTTTTATAAAATGCCAATATCCTTCATATGCCAATGTTCACTTTTTAAATCCCTCAAAACAAGAAGTGTCACAAAACATAACAATTTTTTTATTTTAATTATTATTTTTTTTAAATGAAAACATAACATACATAACATTAATATAAAACAATATATTAATACATAAAAAATTATATACAACAAATTTCAATTAAATAAATAAAATAAAAATTTTCAACTATATTAATTACAACATAACAAATATTAAATATATACAACAAATTATAATAAAAAACATAACAAATTATAATTATATTAATATATTAATATAACTATAATAACAAACATTAACATATATTATAACTAAAAATCCCCGGCAACGGCGCCAAAATGTGTGGTTCTAATTGATGATGTCAATTAGAGTTTAATTTAATGTCAACCCGGGAAGGTAAACTTAGAAGTGCTTATCTAAAATATATAGATCTAGAAAGATTCCTAATTTGTCCAAGATCTTAAAGTCCCCTTACAAGAACATATTCATTAAGATCTCTTTCAATAACTAAACAAACCTAGCTCTAATAATTGTTTGAGATCTATGGTTCTCTTACAAGAACATATTCTACAAGATCTCTTCCAACATTAGAACATCTAATAAGAACTTAAAAGCTGAAATGAAATAAACCTAGATCTAATAATTGTATGAGATCTTATGGTTCTCTTACAAAAACACTTTCAAATAAGATCCTTCCAATATTAGATCATTTAACAAAGCTTAAAAACTGAAATGAAATAAACCTAAATCTAATAATTGTATGAGATCTTATGGTTCTCTTACAAAAACACCTTCAAATAAGATCCTTCCAATATTAGATCATTTAACAAAGCTTAAAAACTGAAATAAAACAAAAACATAAATAAATTATACCTAAATTAAGCAAATAAGCATGCAAGTGAGGCCATGGGGGCCCTCCATAACTCCACAAGCACACCACTTCAATGGAGACTCAGATGTAGAGGAAAAATCGAAGTATGAATCCTTTATTTGAAAATCTCCATTACAAACCAACTCTAAGCTTCTAAGATTACATACTCCAAAATTCTAAGATTACAAAACTTCAAGATTACAAAAACTAAGATTACATATGGAGGAGATTGTACTCCTATTTATACAATGAGATGAGTAACAAACTCATAATGATCATCCACTAATCTCTCTTTAGTTCCATACATCTCTAAACCATCTAGACACATAACCCCTTTTGTCCTTGATCTTCTCCATGAGATCATAATCTTCTCCATGAGGTTTATCTTCTCAAATTCGAATTTGATCCTTCAAGGCCACATAAAGGTGTCTTGGAAGCTTCCTTGGCACCTACACATGTCACAAAAACAACCCACTTTCCATATATAATGTAAAATATATTATTTTCTAATATTTAATCAAGAATTTCTCTCAAAAATGCTTAAAAATAAATAATATTTGAAAAATATAAATTAGACCCATTAATGGTGAATAATAGGGAAAATGAAGTGACATGATGAAGAAGCTAGCGGGTGATCAAAAAATTGCACGGGTGGAAAACGATGGTAATGATTGACATTTTGAAACCTGGGCATTGTT